>JBBBDQ010000414.1:2212500-2820000 GCA_037127315.1 Ascarosepion bandense
GCCCTATGTATAATTTTGAACAACTATTCTTTATATGACTTGACGCAGGCTATATTCACTACTAGATGTTGAGCGATAGCCGAGTTCATATTTGTGGAGGGAAGGCAACATATGTTACCTATTTTCCAAGTCGTATTTTAGAAGGCACATGCTGATTAATCCTCGTTTCCAAATGTAAGGTGGTACGACCCACATAACCACCAGCACACTGGTAATTAAATTCATATACCAAATTACTTAATTTGACATAGGGAAAATCATCCTTACAAATCGACGGAAACACAGACCTAGTCCGAAAAATACAACGCTGAGCAGCAGACGGAAAACAACCAGAAACTGACTTGTTTGGCCCTTATACCCAATCCAAGGAACCCTCAAATAAACCGGGCACATAGAAGGTCCCAGGATTTTAGGAGAATGAAATTTCTTAGTCTTCTTATTAATAATATAATTCATAAGGAAATCCGGATAGCCATTACAAAGGAAAATCTCTCTGATATTCTTCAATTCAGAGTCCTGTCTAGTAGAACAAATTTTTGGTGCCCTGTGCACCAAGGTTTTAGTAAGACTAATTTTCCTTGATGTAAGTGCAAACGCACACCAATTTATAAATAGGCAAGTAAAGGTGGGTTTACGATAGATACTCGTAAGGAAATCCCCTCTACTACGCTCAACAACATCCAAAAAAGGTCAGCAATTATCCTTCTCAACTTCTATAGTGAAGGATAAAATGCTGTATAAGGAGTTAAGCCTTTTTAAAAAGTTTATGGCCTCACTTTCATTAGAAAAAGTAGCAAAAATGTCATCAACGTACCTAAAATAAATATAGACTTTAGACACTTTGCCAAAAAGCAGTGACTCGTAGTAGACCACAAAAATATTAGCCAACGCAGGCTTGGCTATGCATGACATTTTCAAAGCTAAACTCCATAGAATTGGAACAAAGTATCATAAGTTCGACACATACATCCCTAGGAAAAGGAGGTGGAGTAATGTCACCCTTATACAACGAGTCGGCACAAATATCAATAGGCTTCTTTAATGGTACGTTAGTAAAAAAAACTGGACACATCAAATGAGCACACAAAATCAGTATCAGGGCATAGCTGCATGGCCTGTAAATGTTTAACAATCGAGAACGAATCCGATATACAATATTTAGTATACAAGGTTCGAACCGGTTGTATGACACGCAAAAACCATTGAGCCAAAGAATGCTGAGCTGAACCAATCATTGATGGTTTGGGTCTCAATGGGACGTCCTTCTTATGAATTTTGGAAAGACCATAATGCCTCGGTCAAACAAAACCAGAAGGTCTAATCATATCATAGATCTTTTTAGAAAAGTAACCTTTTAATAAATAAAAGGAGCGTCTACTCAACGATGGGTATCCACTAAACAAACTTTAATAATATAATTCAGATTCTTGAAATATAGATCGGTAGACGAAAATAAATTAAACATACTGTTCAATAAATAAACCAACCGTCAACCCCAGTATGAGTATCTACTAAAAATAACGTTTAAGTATTGTATGTATGTATGTATAGATAAACGGCGAGGATAATCCAACAAGATCAACTTAGTATAAAATATTAAATGTTATATCTATATAGAGCTCAATGGATGTTATCCAGAGCAATATGATATTTATAAAGGAAAACTCAACACGTCATCTAAATTGGTTATAAATTATAATTCATTTAAATGAGCTAAATTAGCTCATTTCATCAGACCACACAATATTCGTTCAATTCGGTACAAAAATATGCAAGTTTCATTAAAAAAGGCTGACATTTTTTTTATTTCATTTTTCATGTGTTCTTATAGTTTGTTTTTTTTCTTTTCTGAACGTATGATGATATAAAAATTGTCTAAATATTTTGTCTGTCCAAGCGCTTTCGGTTATACTTTTATCCATTATTAAGGATGAATTTTAACACGGTCAGCACATTCAGTCGTGTTCATAGTTGATATGATTGAGTGTTGGCTTTTTTTATTAAAAATGCTTCCATTACTTTTAAATGTATAGCCGAAAGCGCTTGAACATACAAAACATTTGAACAAAGAATTATAAAAAACATGAAAAATTAAATAAAAATTTAAACACAGCACCTTGTCAGTCATTTTTAATGATACTTGCATAAACGATGGACTGCTGCCTAAATACACAATTTATGTGTGTGTGTGTGTGTGTGTGTGTGTGTGTGTGTGTGTGTGTGTGTGTGTGAATCCAAACAGAAAGGTGCTAGGAATTTCGAACCGAAGCCTTTATTACAATCACTAGAGTATATTATATCATTCTTATCCCTTGCGTAGTAATGCCCTATTGGAAGTCATGTGTTATCGCCCTCTAACCCTGCAAGTTACATGTTCACCACTGCTGTAGCCTGGCATTGAACTCACAACTCTTTGGGTCAAGTCACAGAAACTAACCAACATCTATATCCACTGGGCCATATATCCATAAGGACACATGGTCCAGTGGAAGTAGAAAGCCGGAACATACAGCGGCCGAAACGTCGTACAAATGGCAACAAAGATGAAGACAATAGTGAACATACAGCGGCCGAAACGTCGTACAAATGGCAACAAAGATGAAGACAATAGTCCGAATAATGTAAATACTGTAAATACTACCTTAATACAGACAAATGCTAAATACAATGCCATTTAATAAAAGACTTCAGCATCCACAAATTTTGGTGTCCACGATGCAGAATCAATCCTTCGCATATACCGAGGACGACTACATTTATATCAATGTTGATTTTTTAAGCATCGCATAGATGTGGTACAAGGCCGAAAGTATGGTGCAATCAGTGAAGATCGAACTCACTACTCAGTTGTAGTAGATCGCTGACGAGGCGAACATACTTCGTAGAAATGATCATACGACACATTTCGAAGTTTTATTTTTAAAAAATAATATAAGCTTGCTAACCATTACACCGCGTCGAGGTGCCCCTGCACTTATTGAACTGAGTGATTAAAAAAAAATAGTGCACCCACTATCACTGGTACAATACTTGTTTTCAATTTCCACATTTTTAAATTTCAATTTCCAGGTCTTTACATTTTGACAGTTTTTCGAATTCCTTGGTTGCTATGTTACAATCCGCTGGACAAACCATATCAATTAATAAGCAAGTTCTTTCTTTTTGGTTTTTAACAATAATGCCCGGCCTATTTGCTTCAATTTTTCTGTCTGTGTAGATGTTGTAATCCCATAGAATGGTGACATCTATTTCTGTAACCGGTGCAGGGTGATGTTCATGCCAGTATTTGTTTCCATATTTTCCATAGTGTTTTCACATTGTCCAGTGTAAATATTGCCCCACTCTATCGTAACGATTTTTATATTCATTTCAGGCAAGGTACATACTTTTCTCACACTTCCCGCCTGTGAAATTCCCTTCCGCATACTTGCTTTCTCGACAGCTATAATCTCCAAGAATTTAAATGCAAACTCAATAGTCATTTCCTGTCTCACTAACTTACATCCTCTCTCTCTCTCTCTCTCTCTCTCTCTCTCTCTTGCTCTTTTCTCCGTCCACCCAACTCTCATTAGTATTCTCTTCCTTCTCATACTCTCTTCCTGACACCCCCTGTAACCTGTCACTCTTTCTCATAACGTTCCTCCTATGTAACCCCCTGCACAACAGTGGCAGTAAAATGCATTGCTTGGACCACACGATTATAATTTTTTTTTTAAATGGTTCAACGTTTGAACAAATTATTATTATTATTATTATTATATCGGATATAATATATATCTGAAAATTAATGCAGGGAGAACTGGTCATATCCAATAGCCTTAGATATGAAGCAATTTTCTTCTGACTATATGGTCATTACTTTGCAGATTATTTTTGCCGTTCCTAATGGGTTTCTTTTTTGGACAATCAATGCCAAGTTTCTTTATCCACGTCGCTATCCATGTCGTTATTATTATTATTATTATTATTATTATTATTATTATTATTATTTCTCTTTGAAATTTAAACAGGGGTTAAAAGCAGGAGACAGAATTCTTGAAGTCAACGGACACGATTTTTCCCGTATTACCCATGATGCAGCAGTCAAGATTATGTTAATGTCTTCAGAGCTTGGCCTCCTTGTCGAATCAGACGGTATGTATGCAGCTATTAGTTACGACTAAAATTTTTCAGAAAAGATATATTTTTTTCTAATCATTTAATGAGTATTGATAGAGCCAAAGTAAGTTCAAGGATCCATACACCATCGACAATTCTCTTAGAATCCCAGACGCCTTTAATCATTCTGCAATTTGATACATACTTGAATTGGTATGAGTAAACACTAACACATATCAATATCCAACAGGCATGTTCTCCGGAATTACTTTCATCTTTTATTCATTATGTTTGGGCATAAAATTATGTTGTCCTGATTTTCCATTTAAAATTCTACTAATCTTTCTCTTAGGAAAGGTAGAATTATTTCCGGTGTTCAGACAATCATAGGCACAACTTTCACTTATATCACTTATATTCCAAAAACCTTGTATCAATCTGGTAAGATCTCCACTTTTTGAATATTGCATTGTTTTGGTTTACTGAAACCTGTAGTTAACAAAAGACTTTATATATAATCGAATTCAAAAGGTCCATAATACTAAGTTGTTCGGAAAATAATGTCCGATTTTAGAATATTTTTTGTGTTTTAGTATATTATTATAATAGTTGTACAAAAATATACTACCCATTCTTAATTATTAAAGACCCCCTTTGCTAATTTGATATCAATCTCTTTTAGAGTTTAACTTAAAACATTATACATAATTCATCTTGAATATGAAAAAAGAAGAGATGTGTTTACTGTTTTTTCATGAGTTCAAACGTGGCCATAATGCTTCTCAAACCGCTGCCGATATTAACAGAATAAAGATCCGCTTGTGGCCGGACAGTACGGTGCTAGTTTGTAAAATTCCACAGTGGGGATACAAGTCTTAAAGGTCAAGATGGCAGAGGACGTCCAATCGATATTTGAAAACCATAGTCGAATAAAAACCCAGACCAAAATGTCAGAGAAATGTCTCGGAAAATGAGTGTCAGCATTTTAACAATATCGGACCACCTCAAAAAAATTGGTGAGGTGAAGAAACTCGATAAATGGATTCCATATGAATTCAATGAAAGCCAAAAGTGTGTAAGTGTGTTCGATACTGCAACTACAAAACTCGAATATTCCATTTCTTGATCGAATAGAGACTTGTGATGAAAAATGAATCTTTTATAACAATTGTAAACGATCCGCTTAATGGCTTGATCTATTTTCCTTAAACCTTCTTCGTTGCTTACTCGCAACATTCATGGCAGGCTCAGCAATCTTCTGTCCTATCAAATTTCGATTACCCCCAATTTTCTCTTCATCGGTGTCCAGCATTCAATGCCATAAAAAAGATTTGTATTACATAACAGTTCAGAACTTTTCTTTGTTTCTAACAATTTTTCCTCTTTCTTGTTACTTTGCTTAGCTTTTGAAATGCTATTCCAATTCGCATTCGAATTTGGGTATCGCACTACCACCTATCTTATAAGGAGATGCTTCTCCATGTATCCACATAGTCCTCTCCATTCTTCTACCCGAACAGTTATAAACTCTAAAAGACATGTAAACATCATCGATCGGACCCAGAAGTTTCACCATCGTGAGGAACAGATGTTCCCTTAGTTAGGTTCCGTGCCTTGAGCGGCTATTGAGGCTTAAATTAATTCCAGACCTCAAATAGAAAAGTGACTGAAGGTGAGATGAAAGGTCAGAGTCAATGACAGTACAGACCATTCTTTAGGTTTTGACGATAAGATGTATACGCCGAACAGGAGCACCACACCAGATATGGCAGCATTATTGAAGGCACGGACGAATGGCAGATTTATAAATGTGCAAAATGGATTCTGAAGAGACGAATTGTCTGGTATGACACAATAAACAAACTCACAATGATGGATTATCACAATGGAACAACAGGCTCGGTAAACAAGCTAAGGCTTGTATTTCAGACACTGTTAAGTGTCATACGTGATACACGCGTGGGTGATCATGTCTCGAAAGAGACATAACTGATTGGTAAAATATTTTCCTGCAGTAGGTTACTATTAACATTACTTCCTTTGGTAGACTGGTTTAGAACTCAATCTCTTCTGTTATTTAACCCATTTATGTTATGTTATTTAAATTAATATCTCTTCCAAGGGTATTTGCGAGTAGCCTGGTATTGAACTTACAATTCTTTTGGGGTCAAGTCGCAGGAACTAACCAACGTCTGTATCCACTGGGACACAGCAGTGGTGAACAAGTAACTTACACGGTTAGAGGGAGATAACTCATGGCTACCAAAAGAGACACTACTACGCAAGGAATGAAGACCATATAACCCAGTGATTGTAATAAAGGGTTCGGTTCGAAATTCCTAGCATCTGAAGAAGGCCGGAGCGTAAAACAGCCGAAATATCTTACAAATGGCAACAAGGATGAAGACATTAGTCCGAATAATGTAAATACTGGAAATACTATCTCATCTCAAAATTATAGACAAATATACAGGGTATATAAAAATATTTTTTCAAATTTTGGGAGGGGGTTCCTCGCATCAAACAAAGCATGTCCTCAAATTCTTCGTTTTTGAGCTCTTAAGTCTAAAGAAATTTTACGGTAGATGGCGCTCTGTGGCCATATAGATTAAGCTACATTTGTCATTCGTGTACATGTGTGGCAAGTCTGTCTTCAATGTTTAACGTGTGTAGTAGTCAGTTAACTGAGAAGTGTTAGATTTAACAATGTTAGGATATTCATATTGTTAGCAGAAAGATATGATTTTTACATACAGCTGCAGGAATGGTAATGGACGCGAGGCTACACGGCTGTATCAGACTGCCTTTCGAGACCGAAGGTAGCCGAGTCATCCGAAATTTGCTGCTGTTTACTGTCGCGTTGCTGAGACAGAATCCGTGGTACCACAAATTATGGATCAAGAAACACCACAAAGAACACATTCTGTTGGCTGTCGGATACGATCCTGGTGTTAGCATGCATCAAGAGACTCTAGCATATCGTACATCTCATAGTGCTGTATGGAGGGTACCTGAAGAGCAGATCCTGTATCCGTGTCATTTGCAATGCGTGTAGGGTATTTCAACCTCTGATCACTCACCAAGAGAGAACTTTTTGCCAATGGTTTATTGAGCAAACCGTCGATCCGTTGTTTGTCTGTTCAGTCTTGTTTACGGATGTTGACAACATTTGGAAGAGACTGAATAGCAAATTTACGCAACCAATATTTGTGGCGGATCAGAATCCCCATCGTACAATACAGGCTAGACACAGGCGACAGTTTATGATTAATGTGGGGTCTGAAATCCTGCCGGAGAGGGCAAATTTTTCTCACAAGGTTTTATCAGATATTTAGGCCGGTAAATGTAAAATAAGTAAATACACTGTTTAATAATAATAAAAGTATTTACTCTGAAAAACACAATTCCTGTCTTCAGCACAAATGAAGAGATTTTTTTTTCATTTTTTCTTAGTTTTAATTCCTTTTGTTTTTTGTTTTTTTTTTGGTTTTTTTTTTAAGATTCGGAATATGGACGATTTGACAGTTTTAATCGTCATGAAAACAAAGAAGAAGATATTACTATTTTTCCTTCGCCCCATGGAAGAATCGGGTGTGTAATTACAAGGTGAGTATAACTGACCTTTCAATTGATTGAATCAGTTTCTTTTTTTTTTTCTTTTTTTTTTTTTTAATCATTTCAATTTCACCCCAAGCAAGGTAGGGAATGTCACTAGTATGCAAGGGGTTACAAGGAGTGAACGTAAAAGAGCAAACTGAGAATAGGGAGGATTGAGTAAAGGGCAAAAAAAGGGAACAAGGTTAAAAAAAACAGAAGACGGTGATTGACATTGCATTTCATTTTTTGAAGATTGTAGTTTTGTAAGAAACAAGAAATCGAAAGGGAGTTCCAGAGGCGGGAAATACGAAAAAAAACTGTTAGAACAGAAGTAGCGGTTGTATCTAGTTACTTCAACAGTAAAACAGTGAGACCTAGTTACCAGTCTAGTAACACATTTAAACTCATATAGTTGGGGCACCAAGGAAAAAGCTCACCCGAGCAGTTGCCATAAAAATATTTGTAGAACAGTGGGAAGCTACATTGGTTATTTGTTTTTCTAGTTACTCCAAACTAATCAATAATAATATGCATATATATTACGTCTTCAATTTGAAAATTAATTAGTAATGTTTAATTCTTTGCTTTTTTCCTTTAAAGCAAAGAAGTATATATTCTGTGCGAGTAGTTACGTCTTGCAGTAGCATTTCTTCACTAGGTAAGATCACCTCTTTCCAGATTAGATAAAATGTATTATTAATCTTTAGAACTAGTGCGATTTGACCATGTTCAAATATTACGTGTGGTTTTTAACGTTGTATTGGAACGGCTCTGTGAACTTTACGTTGGCTGACAATTTTGACTGACATGCCCGCAGCAAATTTTGCGTAAATTTCCACAAATCTGATACCGAGAGTTTCGAAATCATTCGTGAGGATTTTCGTGAACATCCTTTCGGTCGGACATTTTTTTACGTGCTAAGTCCTTTCTTCTCGCATTTCTTTTCTTCGCTGCCGCTATCTTCCCAAGAAATCATGACGAGAGATGTTTCTATTGATAACGTAAAAAACCTTGATGGCATTAAGTAAGAGTTCAAATATGTAAATGTTCAAATATCTAATGGGCACAAATATGTAACGATTCACATATTTAAGTGTTCAAATATGTAAAGGTTCAAATATCCAAGGTAGCAATGAATGTGTGAACAATTTAAACGTATTTTCAAATATAAATATTGTTTCTGGATATTGGGTGAAAAACAATTTAATTTCAAATTTTTCTCGAATTCTTATTTCTAATAAATTTAAACGAATTTACGATCTTAATGGATATTGGGCCACAGGTTTCAATCTTGCAAAGGACCTTCAGAATACCCAAGAAAAAAGTCATAATGATAATATCAATGACCCTTTATTTGCTTCTTCCGATGAAACAGGTTATTTATCCTTGTCGACATGTTTCCAATAATTCTTTAAAAAAAAACATAGATACTTGCATATTTTCTCTTGAAGTCACTGGTTCGAATCCAAATAAAAGACAGAATTCTGACTGCTGATTTTTACTTGAAAAAGTCGTCCTACATTGCAGTTCTCATTTAATCTTTGCTGCTTTTCTTTTCATGGCTTATCGGCATAGCATGTACTACAGAAATCGTGGTGTTTCTAGGGCAAGCCCATCCCTCTTCAGGTTAGTTTTAAATAAACTGGCTGCCAACTCCGGGTTATTTAATTCATAGCTGGGAGCTTCATGTCTTCCCTAAAAGTGAATGGGACTAAATCAACCGGAATTCGAAGTCGGTTCGCCGATTTCACGTTCCGAGTCGCTAATCACTTCACTTCCTGTACATTAGGATGATATGCATGAATTATAATTTCAATATATTTTAATTAATATTTCGTATTATTATTTTAGAGACGGAGTTACGGGCCATGAAGTCATCGTAAAAAGTATTGTACCCAATTCACCAGCCAGTAAAGCAGGACTAAATATTGGGGATCACGTTCTAAAGGTAAGTTTGCCATTTTTTTGCGCGTGTTTAATATATATATATATATATATATATATATATATATATATATAAACATTATTTTTAATGATTACTCGTATTTGAATAGATACTCTATTTATAATTAAACAGTATATTTATTTATATTACTGGTCTGAATAATCGAGAAAACTTATTAGGAAAATATGCGTCCTCGGGTAGGATTCGAACCTGCGTCTCCTACGGGGAAATCGTCAATTGATCTGACGTGTCTTATACTATTCAACCACGAAGGACTTACAGTCAAACAGAATCCGAATTAATGTTTTTAAACACACATTTTCCAAATTTTCCCAAGTATTTGTATCTGCTCTGTTTTCATTCCTGATGTAAACAAATCTAAACAAAAACAATTTATTTACGAAATTTTATGAAACACGTTACGAAATGGTTTACGTCCGACAAATGGAAAATTAATCAGACCCAACACGTTCTCGCCCTCTGGTCGGCATTATCAAAGCCAATGTAAGTATTGTATTTTGCAACTAGCATTTATAAGCGAAAATAGAATTTTTTTAAATTTAAGAACGCTCATTAATTTTCATCGGGCTAACTGAAAAGTCTAGGTAAATTATGGCGGACGCTAAGTGAGATAATTTAATTAATTATTAATTAATAAACAAAAGTAAGTAATTTTATTTTAATAATGTAATTTAGTTTGGGATTAACTTATGTATTATATATTTTAAATACTAGAATGTTATGAATTAAATCCTTTTCTTTTAATTTTTTAACATTTTTATCATCATGTATGTTGGCTTCAACAGAAGTTATTCTTCTTTCCCAAATATTTATTATTTTTAAAAGAATTACGTACTTTTCTTTATTAGACATTACGTCATTTAGCATCCTCGAAGCGACAGTTACCGAACTTCCAACTTTTTCCCTTTGTTCCTAAAGGAACATTTTTTTACGTTAAAACCTTCCGCTGGATCCAGTAGGTCTGCCATGGAAAGCAATTTAAAAACTCTTTCTAATTATATATAGATGCGTGAGTATGTGTGTTTTAAAAAGAAGGAGGACTTAAAATTTAGTTAAAAACTCTAATTTCTTGATTTTAATATACGTTTTAATTTAATTTCTGCTAAGAGAAGCACTCGCAGTAGCTTTACAAACAATTAACTTACGGCCATATCACGTTGAAACATCGGTTCCCATAGCTGGGGGAAGCAAAGTTAAGCAAAATCGAGTCTGATCAGTATTTAGATGGGTGATGGCTTGCGGCGGTGTAACTCGGAATTATTAATCGGAAATTCCAATTCCAGTTGGGTTTGTTACATTCGCTTACGCGCAAATACCCTTGGAAAAGGTATGAATTCACCTCTTCTCCCCATCTATGGGTTAATTAGTAAAACTTGTAACAAAAAAAAAACATTATTATCTCAAAAACAAAATTGCGTAAAAAATAGATTTCGGCATTAAATAACTCATAGAGTTTGATAAGCCACTAAACAAAAACTAAACAACCAAACCATTTACAAATAACTTGTTTTAATTTAAGTGCTTTTGTTTTGCATTTCCAGATAGACGGCATTGATGTCAGTCTCCTGACTGAGAAGCAAGTTGTCTCCCTTGCTACGTCGTCCAAGAAAGTCAAGCTCCGAATCGGAAAAGCGCCATACTACCCATTGCGAAATAGCAGTGAACGGAACGTTTCCCCAAAACTTCGATCATACGGGTTAGTAACATATAACGTCGAGGGTCATTCAACAATTATGGCACTCTTTACAATAACATTATTAAATTATGCCTTTTTGTAGCCGTTTATCATAAAGCAAAATTTGCCATTTTGTCGGAATTCTGAAGTCAAAATAATAAACAAAAAGTAATATGGTATAAATAAGTTGGCTAAAGAAATCAACATATCAAAAAATTAAACCCTTTCTCTACTCGTGGCTGAATGCACAACTCCAACGATAGAATAATCTTCAGTCAGGATACGTTTTTCTAGGTCATCTCTGCAAGTGGATGGGAGGTAGTTGATTTTATCGAGTCACCATTCCTAGAATGGTTGCCAACGAAGGCTATAGGACCCAGTATGTTCTGCTATTTAATCCATACCTGGAGGGAAAAGAGTTTATATTTTTTTCAAATGTTTGCGTGTAAATGAATGTGATAACCTTGGTTGGAATTCGAAATCAACTCTCCGGTTTTTGCTTCTGAACCGCAATCCATTACGCCACCCGCACATCCAAGTCAGCATATAGGCTTTGTTAAAATCATCCAGGATTAACATAAATACCAATACTATATGGAAACCACTGATAAAATAAAAGGTACAATAATTTTCCAAAAACTACCAGCTCATAGACGATAAAGAATAATATATTTGTGAAACGCGTAATTCAAAGAAAAACAGTTCCAAGAATTAGAATCCAAAGACATTAGACATGATACGTATCGATGGAATATACTTCCCTGGCACATGACGGGTAGAGTTTATCATCTCTCAGTCGTGTCATTGTCTTCAGGGAGAGTACAGTTCAGTTGTGTCTCTGTCTGCGGACAGAGACGCAGCTGAGAAAAATAAAATACTGATAGGTGCGTGGTCCCGAGGCTGAACCATTCCATTGCACTAGAGGAGTGGATCGGTGGTCGCCAGCGTAACCGACGGTTTCGGGGATTGGGCAATTTTTGACCCAGGCCCGAGCGTACTCGCTCGGTTTTCCTGCCATAAACTCGACCTTGTGGCACATCACGTCTCAGTGGGAAGACGAAGTAAATAACTACGTATCGATGGGACATCATACTGCCTCTTCAAACCAAATTTCACTATTTCAAAATACAAAAGAAAACTGGAGAAATCCGTCTTCATTTATGCCACGTCTCTTCGGTACCTAGATTAGTGTTTTCCAGATGACGTAGGTGCGACGGAAGAGGTGGAATGATTGAATGAGAAAGATTTAGAAACAGTTTCAAAAATTAATATGCCAAAAATTAATGTGATTTCAAAATTTGAAATGTTATTACAAGAAAATTGGAGTAGATAGACTAATTGGAGTAGATAGACTAAACTATCGCCCGGTTCACACTCCACCCACGTCTATTGAACAGGTGAAGAAGCTCATCCCTTGTTCCCTATTTAGGGTGTGGTTTCCAGCTTTCTCTTTTCCAATCTTTTCACTTTTATGTAGCCCCCTGCACATCAGTGGCGTTACCGCCTTGCTCGGGGTGATATGATTAAATATATATATATATATATATATATTAAGAATATAGTAAGTAGGCTCAGCAAATTGGAGGATAGCGTCATCAATGATAATGTTCTTACTTCGAATCCGCGGTTGTCTCCCTTTAACCCTCTCTCGGTTTTTTTTCTTTTTTTTTTTTTTTCTTTTACTTTTTATCACGTAAGATTTGGTGAGGTGAGGCACGAGCAAATTTTCATTCCGAAAAAGCGTCCCAGGGTTTGGGAACCACTAACATAGGCGATCATGGCTCTCGATGGATTACTTTTCTTTAGTATCATCATGATACCTTGGGAAAGATATTGGATTACTTTCCTTCTTTCCTTCTCCACAGTTTCGAATTTACAATTTGCTTTCTCCCGGCTGCCATCCAACGTAAGGGAGACTAATTTACCCTGCTATCAGGAGAGAAGATTTTAGAGAAGAAATGGATTCATATATTTCCCATTGGTATGAGCGTGAAAATGTGATATTTTATTATTATTGTTATTAGACACTGTTTCGCTCCAGTTTCGTCGTCTTTCTTATGATTGTCACAAAAATCTCACTGATTTTTCTCACTATCTTTCTTTCTCTTTCATTTGTTGCTAATTTACATTCGAACTAGTTTCCTCGCTTTTGTTGCTTTTAAAAGAGGTAACATTAGGTTTAAGGCTCCAAATAACCACTACCTGAATATCACATGCTCCCAATTTTAGGTGCACCAATTTGATAAATGCAAGTAAGTTCACCTAAGTCCCTTGAAGATGCCTTACTCCTTGTTTTGACTGTCATTTAGAACCTTTTTTCTTTATTATTATTAACAAATTGGGGTGGTAGCACCTGTTAGGTTTCCAGCTGTGGGCAAATAGTGAACCCCAGACAAAAAACAAAACTCAACAAAAATACGTTTTATAGTAAAAATACCAGCAAAATTTTTCCTTTAAAAATACCAACAATACATATTTGCAGTGAATTTTCTTTTGCAGTATCTTATTCGTATTGCAATTTGGGTGCTGCCTTGGCCCTCTTCAATTTCCGTTGTTTCACTCTGTTTGCATATCACTGATTGTCACTCCCTCAGTCGGCGCTTGGATATGTTTTGCAGCATCAGATTGCTTCGCAGCGTCAGATTTCTGAATCTCTTATTAATAGACTAGCAGTATAGCCCGGCGTTGCTCGGGTGTAATGAAAGCTTTAAAATTAATCCATGGTCCTGGATCTCAGACTCAGCCTAAAGAATATTTGTGTGAAGTTTGGTGAGAATCGGATAAAAATTGTGGATTTGTATAGAGGACATACAGACAGATAAACAGACACACACACAGACACACAAACATCTTGCCTTTTATATATATATATATATATATATATATATATATATATATTATCGATTTTCTGCACTATTGTAAGAACTAAAACCTTGAAACTTATGAATATTGTTTCTTATTTCTTTGTCTATGGTTGTATCAAATTTGATTAAAATCGGACTACTCCTTCTATAACTTGATTTTTTCGATTATCGATTTTCGATATTTATCGGGGGTACCTCAACACAAACCTAGCTAAGAACACTCGCAGACGCTTATAGTACAACTGTGTAAATTTTCAAGAAAATCGGTTCAGCCGTTTCGGAGTCTATAGGTAACGGATACACACACAGACAACGTTCCATTTATAAATAAGTTTAGATATGTAGTCAATTTCGCTTTTCACCTCTCTTCCTGGGCTTTTTCATGTCCATATATCTCTTGGTTGTTCTTGAAATTAGGTGATGGCTACTAACAGATCATAAGGCCGTGCACCATTAGACCCATATTTCTCCGCGTTCATTACGAGATTCTAGTCCGAATTTGCCATCTATTTCGCCTTCTCCATCCTTGTTTACTTTGGCATTCAGGTCTCCCGTGACGACTGTAATTTCTTGCGATATGCATTATGTCTTGGTGTTATCTAGCGTAGAGGAAAACTTTTCAATTCCTTATTCGGCATTTTGTGTTGTTCGTACATAAACAACTCAGATGGATATGTTGAATGGTTTCCTTTCAGTTTCAAAAGAACTTTTTTCAGATAATTAACTGTATTCAATAATACAAGTTTTCATGCCTTGCTCTAGTATCAGTTCTACTCCACTTTCATTTTTCTCTCCGCCGGCATACACGATCCTGTTTGTCATTGACGAAATCCCCATTGTTTGTGTACTGCGTTTCACATAGGCGTAAAATTTTAACATTTAACCTGTTCATTTCCTGTTTTATATTTTAATCCATCTCTTCTTCCAACTACGGGTTAAATAGCTGGGCAGACTATGTTCAGTAGCTTAAGATGACAACCAGTCTAGAAGAAGGACAATTCAACACCGGTTGAGCGTGGGGCTAGCAATTCCATCCTGTAAAAATCTACTTGTTACAGCAATATCAGGTTGTGTTCTTATATTCGACAGGAGGGGTACTGGTTTCACTAACCAAGCGACTTCTTCCGGGGTCAGGCATTTCGTTTTGTTTTCATGGCGAATTGTGAAAAAAGACCTAGCGTTTTATAGCGCTCAGTGAGAAAAAGAAACTGAAATTATGTGATGCTTTGTTTTGTGCGTTGTGGTGCAATGGATATCGGCACGGAACGTGAAATCGGATAACCGAGTTCGAATTCCAGTCGAATTCGTTGCATTCACTTACGCACAAATACCCTTGGGAAAAGTATTAATCCAACTTTCCAGCTATGGGTTGAATAACAGAACGGATTGGGTTCTATAGCCTTGATTGGCAACCAGTCTACCGCATAAAGTAATGGCAACCTACTGCGGGAGAATCTTCTGCCAAGTCAGTGATGTTCCTTTCGAGACATGATCACCCAAGCACTTAATTGACTTTACAATCATCGACGGTTAATTTTTTATGACGATTAATGATAACGACCCAAGTTTGCTAACAATCACTTTAAATTGTAATATTAACCGTTTCCTTACAAGGAAATATTTGGCATTCATTGACTGAGCAGCCAATACTTATTTCAGTTGAAATTTATAAAATCTTTCTCTTAAAACAACTTTTCGGAAAATAGATTGTTATCACCTGTCATGTACTGATAGGGTTTTCCTAAAAGAGTCGCCCAAATTTGCTCTTCAATAGCAACTCAGAAAGTAGTTTTGAAAAAGTACATCTTTTATAGTTTAACCGGGAGTTTTTCTCCAACCTATGATCAATTTCCATGTCTAAAGTATTATTTAAATAAGGAAAAAGAATGACCTCCAGCAGATATTCAAATACCACTTCTTGGCCGCCACACTCCCCACTGCTAAGTTAATTGTGTATTTGACAGTAATATGACTACGAGTAATCAAAGATACTCGACGTCACAGTAAATCGTCTCAAGAGGCAAGAAACTCGAAACGATGCGTTTTTTGTTTGTTTGTTTGTTTGTTTTTTATTTTTCAGAAACTGCTCCCAATTTTAGGTATAATAGTCCAGCCTTAAAAAGACTTTTTATGTTGTCTGTAAGCTATTTTGTGAAGATGCAATTGGCGTAATGGTTATCGTCCAAGAAAATGGTCTCGCCGCGTCGAATTCAAGTTCTTGTTGTTTGCATTATTACATTCGCACTATTACCCTCGGGAAAGGCATGAATTTGTCTTTTCTCTCCTATTATAAGTGAAGCAGTAAGTGCAGACTACCCCTTTAATATTGTTAGGGCAACCATTTTTAGAAGGAAAATAAATCTGAATCTAAAATCTGAGTTAGGGTCCCTCGGCTATTTTACCCTAGACACGCCCGTCGCTGCTGAAGTACATCGAGTTGCGTGCATGTGAATTATTTGATATAGAAATTGGTTCACAATTATTTTCACTTCAATGTGTCATACGGGTATGATGTATTTTTACCTCGATTAAGCATATCTATTGAAAGTCGTAGGGTGACGGCCTGAATAATTGATCAGAAAAGTGAGTAAAACAAAAAATCGGTCAAATAATTAATCATAGATAATGTTTGCGTATTTAAAAGACTACTAAACTGTTATGTGATATCAATCCTTCTATATGGTAGTGAATGCCGGGCAATCTCCCAACAGATGATGAAAAGACTTACAGCAACAGAAATGTGATTCTACAGAAGGATGCTGAGAATATCATGGAATGAACATGTGAGCAATCATGAAGTTCCAACAAAAATCTACGACTAACTAAATGTTGCCATCAACCAAAATCGATCGTAAATTTATCTTTCTTCCCAAAATGAGCAATTTCAGTAAAGCAAAAAGGGTTAGTCAGTTAAGTGCCAAACGTGATAGACGCTTGGGTGATCATGTCTCGAAAGAGACATGACTGACTGGGCAGAAGATTATCCCACAGTAGGTTACCATTGCTTTCTGCGGTAGACTGGTTGCCAACCAAGGCTATAGAACCCAATCCGTCCTGTTATTTGACCCATAGCTGGAGGGGAAAGACGGATTAATACCTTCCCCAAGGGTATTTGTGCGTATATGATTGCAACGAATTCAACTGGAAATCGAACTCGGCTCTCCGATTTCTCGTTCCGTGTCGATATCCACTGAACCACAAAATCAGCCGCCATCAAATTAGCTAATTTTTTTTCTTGGCACCAAAAATCGTGTAGAACAGAGAAATCAAAACATCCTTTGATCTTTCCTCTTAATAATAACATAAAAATATTGACGATAAAAGTTTGTCATTATTAAGTTTGGAGATTTTTTTCATCATAGTATGCTCATTTGTTAACGAATCTTTTGAGGAACATGATATTAATATTCTGGTTTTATTTATTATCCTTTTTATTATTTTTTTAATTCAGGTCCGAGATACATTACCTCCCCTACGAGAGTTACGCCCCCTTAAACCGAGTCTACAGTTTTGACTGCCTGTCACCTGTCAGAGCAAACGAACACGGGTCTCATATTTATTACAGTTACCAACGACCAGGCAGTGCCCATGCCTTAGGAAGTTACCCGCACTCGCACACAGGCTATCGTAAGATAACGGCTTCTTCACGTTCTGGTCCAGCTTTAATGTCTAAAGGAGCGAGACAGCACGCAACTCATAGTACCACTTACCTGAGATCGGTCAGTCATCGGCTGGAAGATCTTCACTTGAGTGGTCATTATGAATCCCGTTCTGCCAGATCGGCACCGGCGGGGAGACTCTACCATTCAAGAAGTTCGGGTGCTATTAATTTTTTGAGCGATTTCGAAGAAACGAATCGGAAGTCCAAATATGGATATCTAAAAAGTCAGAGGGTTACTTCCTCTTCTTCTAACCCCAACTATTACATGTCGGACAGTGACTCGTGGCACTTATACTAAATAACCAACAAGAAATTGATTCACAGGAAATACTTGATTTTTCGTGTAGCCATTTCTGTGCATCTAAAGTGATATATATACATATATATATGAGATGAGGTATATACATTATTTACACTGTTCGGACTTTTGTCCTCATTTTTATTGTCACGTTCCGCTCATTTAAAGAAGGCTGGAGCATACAACAACCGAAACGTCGTGAATATGACAATAATGATGACAACTGTCCGAACAATGTAAATAATATATATATATATATATATCGTACAGTGAGTGTTGGAGGTAATAAAAGAGTACTCGATGTAAAACGAGATTTAAAATTTATACTATTAATAATAAATACGCATCTTGCTCCTCACCGTTTGGTACAACAATGAACAGCAATAGTCTGTTCCATGCTTGAACGCAATCTTAACGCCATGTGTGTTGTTGTATGGCTCGACTATTTATATAGGCTGGTCAAGCATGAAACAGACTGGCGCCCCTCAGAGTTGGGCTTAGTAGCATACCTTAAAACAATATTTCTTATCATATATATATATATATATATATATATATATATATATATATATATATATATATATATATTACAAATGTTTGTAGCCAACATCTGGATTACGAAGAATCACCTAAAAATTGAAAATTGCGTACATTTTTTCAAAACTTTATTAGCTCTCAGTTCGGGGCAGTTTTCTTTTCCCGAAGGGTTTTATCATGTATTCACAACTACTACTACTACTACTATTACTACTACAAATTAATAACAATAACAAAATAATTTTTTTAAAATATAAAATAACCCTTCAATTCATAAAGTTTCTCAAATATTTTTAACTGTTTTGGTGTAATTTATTTTGCCGGCTAATGGTAAGTTTATGGTTGGCGATTTAAAGTAACACCCTCTCTAAAAACAATTGCGCGCCATTTACTAGCACGTTAAATAGTTTCAGCACATCAGCTTAATACGAGTTAATTAAACCCAGCTAATTAATCCAGACGGTGGCTCCAAACTTTTGACCTCATATTGTGTTGAAAATATGCCTTATTATTCGGGATCAGTATCAGATTTTGTTAATATTTACAAAAGTAAAATAGAAAAGGAAAGAAAAAGAGAAACATGTGCTCCTATTCTCATAACAAAATATATAAAATATTATTTTACAAAAGTGTTTTTCGTATGAACTGTTTTCTGGAGAATCAAAAGAAAAATATCTGTGGACATTTTTTAAACTGTTTGTGATCCTTGGAAACAAAAAATGAATACTGTCGGGTTTGAAAAAAAAAATGAAAAAGTATATTCGAAATATTAAACATGGTAAAAAAGATAACCAAAATGCATTTCAAACATGTTTGTGTGTGATCTTCCATGAGATGAATCTAGCACGTGTTTTTCCTGATTTTTCTGGACAATTTTATTGCATTAGGAAAATCATTTCGTGTGCTAAATCGCTTTTTATCTAATAAACATTTTTATTAGTTTAACAAGTTACTTTCAATTTCTGGCATTTCTTGCCGTTTGATTACAACCACCAGCAAGGCCTCTTGGTGTTTCAGATTTGCAACCACTACCTTATTGTTGCTGTCCCCAGGTTCACGCTGACCTAGGTGGTTGCACCTGCTAGGGTCCCAGTTATGGGCAAATAGTTACCCCCCCCCCCCCACAAACAAAACAAAAGTATAAAAATACATTTTTAGAGTAAAAATACAAGGAACACATTTTTGTCTAAAAAAATTACCAACATTACATATTTATAGTAGAATTACTAACAATACATATTTATAGTAAAACTATCAACAATACAATTTTAAAGCAAAATGACCACCAATACATTTTATCTGTAGTTGAAGGCATATGACTAGATTAAAAATATATTTATTTAAAGCCATAAAATTGTGCTCAAAATATTTAGATTTCGCCATTGAGTTTGATATGCTGCGAGATAAAATCAACCAAACCTCACCGTTTGTTTTTATTCAAGTACAAACAAGATTTATAATGAGATAAAATCACGTTAAGTTGTGACCAAGTTTTCATATCAGAAATTTTTCAACGTGACCTAACCGCAAGGATCGAATTCTTGAAGAAACAAACTGGTTTGCGATATAAGCTTGCTAAATATTTCGCTAAACATCGCTTGATTCTTACGAGAATAGCAGCAAAATGAAATGACGATAAAGCAGATAATAAAACTGAAATCATTAAAGACTAGCAGTATAGCCCGGCGTTGCTCGGGTGTAATGAAAGCTTTAAAACTAATCCATGGTTCTGGAGCTCAGTCTCTTTCGACGTTGGCACGAAAGACTAAAAAGCAATAGTTGTTTCCAGTTAAAGCGAAACCGTAGACTGAAAGAAAAATGAATGGATATAAGTCAAATTTTGATTTCCTGGCATCGATATCAAATAAGTTTTTTTCGTCGTAAACTGAATTTTGAAGGCTAAATAAGTCTTCTGAGTAAATGGTATCATGGTTGAGACTAAGAACTACACTTATACCTACTTAGAGCCAAACCCGAAGCAAAAACTAAAATAAAAGGGCTGAAAAACTGATTTTGATCAGACCCGGTATATATTATCGATTTTCTGCACTATTGTAAGAACTGCAACCTTGAAACTTCTGAATATCGTTTCTTATGTCTTTGTCTATGAGTGTATCAAAATTGATTAAAATCGGACCACTCTTTCTATAACCCAATTTTTTCGATTATCGATTTCAATATTTATCGGGGGTACCTCGACAAAAAACCTAGCTAAGAACACTCACAGACGCTTCTAGTACAACTGTGTAAATTTTCAAGAAAATCGGTTCAGCCGTTTCGGAGTCTATAGGTAACGGATACACACACAAACAAAGTTCCATTTATAAATAAGTTTAGATTAGATGGGTAAAAAAAGGTTACTTGAAGAGATTACGCTCGACAGAATGACATCGTGCTTTTGTTGAAGAATAGAGTCATGCTTGACCTGCAGTTTGACGAGCGGTTTCTGCTGGTGACAGTCCCTTTACTGATTGAATTCAGATTTCCTTTACATTTTTAATTCGAGGGTCTCCAGGCTTGAATTCAAAATTACGTTTCTTCAAAATTTGTTAACACCAAAGACAAGAATTCTCTTCCCGTTTTTTTTTTTTTTGTTTTTTTTAATTAAAGTTGATCCAATGCAAGGACAAAGTGCCAAGCGAGCACACGAAGGTTACTAAATGAAATGTTATATGAACGTAAGAGGAGAAAGCAGGAAGTGAAGATTACGATGATATAGCAAAGAGATAACAATTTACTCGAAACTTGAAGATGCTAAGATTGTATTGCTCGGGAAAGCATCCACGCAGAAGTTTGTTCTGCGAAGTAGCAATTTTGGGGGAAAAGTTTTCAAAATCGAACGTTCTTCTTGCGAAAGGAATACGGAGAGAATGAAAATAATTCAAGCCAGTGAACGGAGCAAGGTGCGTCTTGTCTGTAAAGGCCTGAGCTGGGAGCACTAAAGAATGGAGCTCGTAGGAACATTTGCCATGGAAATCGTGATAGCCTTGGGACTCAGCGTCTATGAGGAAGAGACCAAAGGATAGAAAACAAGTCATCTCACACAAGGCTGCGTAAACGACTCTTAACTCTTTCAAAGTTGAAAAGGGATTATTAAACAGATGCAGCCCACACATGACAGCAATACTCCATTGTTGGTCTGGTCTGGTCTGATTCTTTTGAAGATAAATTGGTTGGTTGGTTGGTTTTGTTTAGCGGCATATCAACTTCTATGTTTTATTTAATGTCGAAATTTTGTACGCATTTTGTGAGTGAGAGAGAGAGAGAGAGTGAGAGAGAGAGAGAGAGAGAATGGTTTTAGTGATATAGGTTTTAGTAAATAATCTATAGCTGGTGAGGAGAAGAGGCAGATTCCTATCTTTCCTAAGGATATTTAAGTAAATCCAACCGGAATTGGAAAAATTCTGAGCCATTATCCATTATAACACCCACACATTCGCAAGCGGTCACCCATCTAGATGCTGACCAGGCTTAACTTTTAACGCGCCTTTTAAAGATAAAGCAAAGTAGAAAGAGATACGTTCTAGGGAAGAAAACGATTATTTTTCCCTCCATCTAACGATGCGTCAAATCTATGAGTTCCACTTGATGTCTGGAATGAACTTTAGTCCCAGTAAACATTCAAAGCACGGAGCCCCATTAAGAGAGGAGCCGTTAAATGCTCCCTTTTTTTTTTTTTTTATTTGACTCGAAGCTGAAGAGAGTGCAAGAAATGGATGGATTCATGCCTTACCCTAATTCATAAATGCGAAATAAATATCTCAGCCACAATTTAAACTCGGCTCACCAATTCCGTATTCCGTGTTGTTAACCATTACCCTATAAATATAACCGTGTAAAGCCAATATGTCTTGTCATAGATTTCATCTCGCCAGTATGTTGCAATGTAGATTCCTCAAACAGAATCCTGTTGCCTTCAATTTTCCTTAACACAGATTACAATATAAATGTTAACCGGCTAAAAGGTAAACACACAGAAGATAAACGATAAATGCAGTCGGATCCTTTACGTTAACCTACGTGTAAATACCCTTGGGAAAGGTATGAACCTATTTCCCCTCTCATCTATGGATTTAATAGTTGAACTTGTATATGAAAAAAGCTTTATTATTCTCGAAAAACAATGGTTATGCAATATTTACTCCTAAAAAATGTTCTTACATTACAATGCAAAATATATTTAAATAATCCAGCCGTAAAATTTTTTTAATCAATCAACCTCGCTATATCTAGTGTGTGTGTGTGTGTGTGTGTGTGTGTGTGTGTGTGTGTCTATCTTTCTGTACTGAATCAGATATGCTGTAACGTTCGTGCTATCTACAACAGCAAATGATTAGCAGACTTATCTCATATAGGACACCTAGACGTGGGGTAATGATTAGCAAATCGGTCTTGCTAGAATCATTACAGTTGAGTAGTAGGTTCGATCCTTGCTGGATACTTTTCAGCGCTTAGAAAATCAACATTACCAAGCGCAAGTCCAAGCTTACGTATTCCCAAACGGTTACCCATCTAGGTACTGACCAGGCTCGACATTAACACCGGTTCACCGAAGTTAAGTAATGTGATGGTAAATGGACCCCTACTGGTTAAGTGTATTTCTTCTTATGTCGATTGCATCCTGAAAAAAAAAAAATCGAGACTGGCGTGCGAAATCGTTTCCTCCAAAATTAATACAACAAATTTGAAATGGTTAATGATTGAAAATGTAAGCAGTGCGGTGCCTCTTTAGGCGCATTGACAGAAAGAAATTTGTAAGTTATGCAAAATGCAATTTTCTAAATGTGTGTTAAAACAGTTCTGAAATATGTTCAGGTTAACTTTTAAGAGTACCCATTGTGGATAGACACGATGCAAAACTTTCTTCTGCTTTGACATAGAGACTAGAATTAGTCACAGAATATTTGTTTACCGAAAACAAAGAACTTTGTGCAATGGCTTACAGATGAAAAATTACACAGAAATAAACGAATTTATGTAGTTGCCTAAGAAAAAAAAAAGAAAATTTCACATGAACCTGATTCTTTTTTTTTTTATTTCGTTTTTATCTGTGGATAAACCTTTCAAAAAGGATAGAGCAGGGGTTTTCAAATTTTTTGACTAAAGGACCCCTTTTTATCTTTCCACTATAAACGCTTATGAAATTTATACATAAATTTTTAATAAAAATAGCTTATAGTTTTGCATTAACTGGTTTTAAGCTTACTTTAGACATAAGTGTTCAAATAAAATAAATTAATACTGCATGTTGATGCAAAATGTAACAAATTTAAATTACTTTGAATTTCACGTGATGAGTTAATCCACGGACCCCCTATCTTATCCTTGCGGACCCCCTGTGGTCCGCGGACAATAGTTTGAAAACCCCTGGGATAGAGAACGAATGTATTTGCAATTTTATGTAAAGATATAGGCATACTCCAAAAATTGAATCAGAGACAGAATTGAAACAAAAAAGAAACAAACACAAAAACGGTCATCGATTTATGACTTTAACATTTTATTACGGTAATATTTTAACAGCAAATATTCATTAAGAGATGAATTTTAAAAAAGCGAGAAGTTGAGAAACGGATATAAAATTAAGGGGAAATAATGATGACATATATCCTTCTACAATATTCAAGTCTTTCTTTTCAACCTTAGTTTTCTCCCTTTGTATATTTTGAAAATAATTTTTTTCAATATTGCTATTCCTATCATTTACGAATTCGTTAAAATGTTTCTATATTTTTATCCATAACTTTTGCGTAACTTAGATGTAATACAAAGCTGAAAGTACAGGGCACCCATTGAGCATCAAATTCACTGCCCAGTCGTGATTCTACAACCTTCAAGACAAGCTTGCTAACCATCGAGGTGCCCTAAAGACTCTCTAATAATGTATTATGAATTATTTACTCTCTAGATACATGGTAAATTATTTACCCTTTGTTTTCATGCAAATTCATTGAAAATTACGTATGCAATCCGAACGAAATATAGAGGCTTTTAACATAAAAATTACATAGCTAACTATTTTTAAAAAAAAGTTTAATATGCATTCAGAATTACTTCCCCTTAAATTCCTTCCTAAATTAATACAATAATTTGCGATTATACCACAAAATAAATATTTTTACTTGATAAAGCAACCTAGATTTTTATTTTTGTTTTGTTTTGTTTTTTTGGGTGATTTTAACCTTGCACTATTAACTGATTCGTTTGTTTGGGGAATAATAATTTTTTGTATCCATATTTTGTATGAAAGATCTTGTTGAAAGATTAAAATTTCATTTCATTCTAATCAGTACATATCTTCCCCATTGGTATCATAACGTTTTATCTGTACAATATATCTATTTCGACGTTTACAAACTTTGGGAAGAAAGAAAATGGGAAATTGACATGAAACAACAAAAAAAAAAAAAAAAAAGGAAAAAATTTTTCAAGGGTCTTAAATGACACTGTCTTTGATGCATTGTAAATATAAGCAAAGAATGTGGCTCTAAAAATAAACTGTTCTTTTAAAATAAAATGTATGGTAACAATTTCAAAAATGTTTTTTAAATTTTATCTTTGGTGTTTCTGGAAAGAAATTAATTTAAAATTTATTTCAGAAATTCATTCTTTCCCAGAGTTGTCTTTCAATGAGTTACTGCCTAGACAAAATGCCTCACATTGTGTTTCAATTCCAGTTTGCATCAACATGCACAAAAACTGAGAAAAGATCTAGTGTACGTTCACAAATGAATAAACAGTGAAAATAACCACACAGTGAGAAATACTAACACAAATCCTATTTCTTGGCCTAGTCTTTAGGGAGATAACACTTGTACAGCTATTAATTCTGTTATGACAGACTAACTGATCAGCTCTTTCCTTCAGCCAGCAAGAACTCAAATTCTCCTACCACCTTTCTGCCTATATTTCCATAAGAATGTGAAGCTAAATTCCTAACATCTGCCCAAGTGACATTTATGCTCAAAGTTTTCATTTATTTATTTACTAGCAGTATAGCTTGGGTGTAATGAAAGCTTTAAAAATAATCCATGGTTCTGGAGCTCAGACTCTTTGGACGTTGGCACAAAAGACTAAAAAGCAATAGTTGTTTCCAGTTAAAGCGAAACTGTAGACTGAATGAAAAATGAATGGATGTAAGTCAAATTTTGATTTCCTGGTATCGATATCAAATTTTCTGCACTATTGTAAGAACTTCAACCTTGAAACTTCTGAATATCGTTTCTTATGTCTTTGTCTATGAGTTTATCGAATTTGATTAAAATCGGACCACTCCAATAACCGGATTTTTTCGATTATTGATATTTATCAGGGGTACCTCGACACACAACCTAGCTAAGAACACTCGCAGATGCTTCTAGTACAACTGTGTAAATTTTCAAGAAAATCTGTTCAGCCGTTTCAGAGTCTGTAGGTAACAGATACACACACAGAGTTCCATTCATAAATAAGTTTCGATTTAGATTAGATCAGATTTAGATTTCCTTTAAAATACACATTCTTAAAAATTACAATTTATGCAGTCAAAAATAATTCACAGTTGACTTCACTTTGTGGATGTTTTAAGCCAATCAGGAGAGAAATTGTGTCACATTACTATCCCAATACAGTACTATGAGACACACACTATAGTATTCCTTTGTTCACTGAGAACATGTATTTATATTTGACAGAAAACACTTTACATGTTTACAGAATTTATATCTGACAGTTTGTTCAAGCAACAAGCCAAATACATATTAGCAGATATGAAAAAATGAATTAAGGACTTACTTGATAGCTGACTTGGTTGTACTGTGTCAATGACTACAATCAAGGCCAGGAAAAAAAAATGGAAGGCTAAAATATATACGAAGTCACTGACAAATTGGCTCCAACTGACAAGGTAACTTACATTTCATGCCTTTCACATAATGCACATATTTGGTTGAGTCAAGGGCAGAAAATTAAATTTAGTAATGCTACAAAAAAGATGTCGTAGTGCAGTGGATTTTTTTTTTTTTCAAATAATTATCTCACCCCAAGCAATGCAATACTGCCACTGGTGTACAGGGGTGATTACATAATAGGAGAGTTAAGAGAGGAGAACAGGTCACAGTAGGTGTTAGAGAATGGGTAAGAGAAGGACAAGTACATTAGTGTGAAGAGAGCTGCATAAAAGGAAAGTGTAAAGTGATAAGGCGGATGGGAATCAAGGAGATAAGAAATGTGTTGACATTGCATTTAAATGCATGGAGACTGTAGCTATCAAGGAAACAAGAATATGGAAGGAAGTTCCACAGGCGGGAAGTGCGAGAAAATAAACTGCTAGAATAGAAATTGTGGTTACACTTGTTTTCACAGTAAAAGGGTGGGACCTTGTTGCTAGTCTAGTAGCTCAAGTAAATTCATGTTTAGGCACCAAGGAGCTAAGCTCGGTGAAGCAGAATTTGTGAAAAAAAAAAAGAAAAAAAAATATGAATTGGATTGACTACATTGCAGATTCTCCTTTGGATTTTGTCAAGAACCCCAAGAAGAACAGCAGAGGCACCCGACTAGATATGACAGCAGTATTAAATGCATTGACAGATGGTAGATTTGTATATGTGCATGATGGATTCATAAGAGAAAAACTATCTTGCCCAATACAGGACAAGGATTTAGCTATTAATTCAATGTAGTCGTTCCACTTCAGGTCAGCTGAGATAGTGAGGTCAATATGGTGCAGTGTACTGCTTTCAGGGAGACTAGTGTGATCCATGCTGATGGCAGGTAAGAAAGAAAAGATTGTCTATGGTGGTTAAAGGATAGCAGATTCGTTTTGGAAGTATTGTTGATGAAAATAGAAAAAGCGTAGGACCTAGAATAGAGCCTTGAGGAACACCTGCATTCGTTGATAGAATCTGGAAGCATGCCTGTTCAATATGACCTTCATTACGCAAATCAATAGATACACCATAGCCCTGTAGCTTGCACAGAAGGCCAGCATACCACACTGTCAAATGCTTTGGAGATATCTGGGGCTCAAGCTTCACCAGTCTTAACAAGGGCCTGGTATATGTACTCAGTGATGGTCATTAGCATGTCAGTGGTGGACCTGTATTATCAGAGATATTGTCTAGCAAAGAATAATCGGGAGAAGAAGAGAAGCGATAGAGAAAGAAAAGATAGCTAACCAAGTTCAGTAGAGCAAGATGGAAACACATGTATAGATGGCCAGATTCAAGAGAAACCTCTAGCCAGAGGGAGATATTTGCTGACAGACATCCCGGGCCATGCATATGGATGCTGGAGTCCTTCCTAAAGAGGGGAAGGTAATCTGATATCGAGAAATCAGAGGGGATTGTGGGGTTTAGGTTGCTTTCGCAGAGAGCAAGGATGTCTGGGGACCTTTTGTGGAGGAAAATTTCCACACTGCAAAAGTTGGTATGTATATCACGAATGTTAGTGAAGGAAATGTTGAAGGGTTTAAGGGATTTTTGTGAAGCTGGTTTAGCATTGTATTTGTAGTTGTGAGTATTCATTTTGTTATTTTTGAGGCCTCGAGTAGTGGTAGCAGTCATCAACTACAGCACGTGTAGGAAGGGAACTAGTGTAGACTGCAGCATAGTGTGGCCTCAGGTTTTCCCACCGGAGGATTTGCAGGGAAACATATCCATGCGTGTCATGGAACTACAAGAATCCTGATATTATGCAACTGTTGATCAGAGCAGCCACTCAAGACGCTACAAAAAAGTTAAGGCTCCTAACTACCAATCAAAAGCAGCAACCAGAAAACTGCTAACCCAGTACCCTCAGTAGCAAGAGCCATTACCACCGTCCACCCACATCGTAGAAAAGTTGCAAAAGCACCACTATTGAGGCCTAAGTAGAGAAAAAAAAAAAAGAGTGAGCCAGGAACCCCTTCCTGAACGGGAAACCAGGAATGAGCCTCTACTCCTGATCAACAGAAGTGGGTGGAGTAAGAACTGGAAAGCAGAGTTCAAATTTCAGTTAACTTATAAACAAATACCTTTGAGAAAGGTATTAATGTCTCTTCCCCCTCAAGCTATGGGTTAAATAAGAATTTTTGTTTCTATAACCTAAGTTGGCAAACAAGTCTACCACAGAAAGTAATGGCAGTATACAGTGAGAAAATTTTCTGCCAAGTCAGTCATGTTTAATTTGAGATATGATCATCCAAGCGTGTATCATATATGGCACCTAACTGACTAAATGCTACAAAATGAATGTTTTCTGGATATAGATTTTATTCAGTAGAATGTCAACAAGATTAAATTTGAATGACATGAATTGATCATCTTGAAGTCTAACAAATAAGACTTTCCTTTATTTAATGAAAGCAGAATGAGAAAATGACTTGAGTGTCATAATCAACATCAAGAAAAATATACATAAAAGAAAAACAAAAAGATTAATAATTATGTTAGAAATTTACAGAATTTAAAACTACTACTGCCACTATGACACGTATGTAGGGAAAAACATTAATAAAATAATAAAAAAAACATTAGAAATAATGAGCATGGTATTTTGTTTTCAATTAAACTTTTAATTCATTATGCACAAATTTGAACTCAGCTCTCCAATTTCTCATTTCAAGCCACTATCCTGTACACCACCTCACCTATGAGTTTTAAGAAGATTTTGAACTCAAGATTAAAGGATGCAGTAGACTACCAATTAATTAGAGAAACCTTGGAAAGAAAATGCTGCAGAAGTAACATGCGAGCTAGCAAAAAAACTTTGTAAATTATAGTACAGCATTTGGAAGCTATGAGAAAAGTTATAAGTGAGAAAAATAGTTCCATATGATCTTGTGTCAGGACAGTCACTTAGAATTTGCAAAAAACAGAGAACTCATAATTAGCTTTGACTACAATATGAAGATATCAGTTCAATCTAAACAGAATTTAGATGGATAAAAACTCAGTATATGAAGGGATTTAAAGAGAACAAAATGCTGGAACCCGGACAAACAATGAAATGCTACACTGATCAATTTGTTCATTTGTATTACATATTAGAGATTTTTTTAAAAAATCCAAACATCTTTTTTTCTTAACATGAAAGTTGATCAATCATTTTGATACATAATACCTATCTTCAAACTACAATTGTGATATTATGATGGAACTAGAGTGTAAAGTTCTTCCACATACTAAATAAAACATAAAATACTCGCTCATCTTGCTTCATACAATATGCCTTGCTTGGTCTACAATTCTAACAAGTTGTTAAAGGCATTGGAAAATTCTTTAAATAATTAATCAAAACTAGAATCATTCTTTTGTGATAAAATACATAATTTAGTTAAGTGCTATCAGACCATTAAAAAAAAAACAAAGAAAATGTATTGATAGCTTAATTTAGATGAAAGATTGTTAAAGAAAAACAAAAATCTTGGACTCTCATCAACTCAATGTGTGCATTTTTTTTTTTTTAAATATTCCACTAAAGATGTCAGCAATTATCCTTCACTACATATCACCTTTTCTCTATTTTCTGTGAATTACCAGAACTTCTTGGGAGCAATAGTGGAGTGGTTTCCCATTGCCTTCTCCAAGGTTGGTAATTCATTTTTTTTTGTTTTTGTTTTTTTTCTTAGACTGGTTACTATTCAAGGCTTCGCTCTACACCACTATTTAACCCATAGCTAGAGCAAAAGAGATGAATTCATTTCTCCAAGGTCATTTGCATAAAACAACAAGGCCAAAATTTCCATCCATATACCCAATTCGACATTTTGGACCATCTGCACTAGAGAATATATTCAAGAAATTAAAATACACTTTATTAACCACTTGGAACAAGTTGAAAATATATTACAAGAAATTCTTTTTACCATTGGTCTTCTTACTCTGGCAGTGCTTCAAATAATCATTAAATAATTTTTAAGTGATGATAAAGGAAATAAAAACAAAAGTTATCCTGGTGCAGTTGACATTTTACTAATAATACATAACTGACAGTATTCAGGAAGCTCAGAGATTATAGAGGGAAAAACAAAAGTTACTTTTTAATTTTATATATAGCTTATAACCCTTGATGAGTGGGTGGGGTGATTCCTGGAGAGTGTGTCTATGAAACTCTGAAGTCGGGACACTGAAGATAACATCAATCAGCTAAGTATCAAACATTTCACTTGTATTAATTATATATATATATATATATATATATATATATATATAAAAACACTGAAAAGTGTGAGAAGCAAAACCTTGCCTGGAAGTATAAATTAAAAATTTATCCCAGTACCAAATAGTTAACTTAATAGAACACAAGATAGCAAGAAACTGAATATCTATTTTGGTTAGAAAATTTTAAAAAAATACAACTCAAAGGAATTTGTTTTATTTTGTAATTTTTTTATTACAATTAAGAAATGCAGACAAGTTGAAAAGAGTACAAGTTTTATAACAGTTGACCAGAAAGAGAAACATTCAAGTTGCAGTTGCTTCTCTGCCGTCATAATCAACCAATTGACAGGTTCTCACATCACTTGTCATGCGAATTTCTATATACATTTTTTTTTACATCACATTAAACATTGAGAGAGAGAAAAAAGAAAAAAAAGGGTAATATATTGAAAATAAAATATACACATATCTTGTTGAAATCCACAATTTTTTTTTTCATTTTTTTCCTCTCCATTTTTCTCCCAATCTATGCTTGAATTTTTATGTCATTTTTGTAATTTAAAAAATTATTTTCATTTGCAAATAAAAGAAAAAAACATTAAAAATATTTTAATATTTACCCCAGACATAAAAAAGATGCAATTAAAATTGAAAAATCAAAAATAAAGTGTAGATATTTTCCTTTATATATCTGTTTTACATCTGGTCATTGTTTTTCTTTTAAATTAATACCATTTACAAAGCAAAAGACATGTTTTGTGAACAATAGAAAGTTACACTGTAAACATGAAAAACTACAAAAACAGTTAAATAATTTACAGAGAAAAAAAAGATTAAAATACATAAATGACATCCATTTTCATAATATACATCTACAAACATTTAAAAGAGCAAAAAACAATGAACACTTATCTTGAAAACACTTATAGCTTTTTTTTAAACTGAATTATACACAAAAAGAAATTTAAGATTCCAATGAAAATAAACTATTAACAAAGAGAAAAATCATTAAAATGTCAATATAAAAAGAAAAACTATAAACAATTTCTTGTGTCTAAATAAAATACACAAAAAGTACAATGTAAGACTAAAAACAATCTCCAATATAAGAATTTTTATCTTCTATTTGTTTTCCTTTTGTTAATTGCTGTTAAGAATCAATAAACTTATTAATTTTTAAATTTTTGCAAAATACAAAGTTAGAGGAGAGAGAAAATTACACACTTTATCAAGACACAAACAGGAAAAAAAGAAAATACACAATTTTTTTTTGTTTTTTAATTTCCCCATGCTTTGGGTTAGCTTTGCTTATTGGTCTTCAATTTTTCTTTGTTTATTTTTAAATTTAACTCAAATTAATGCCCAAATTTTATACAAATGAAAATTTCATTTCTACCTTTTCAAAGAGTAGTATAAGATTTTTTTTTTGCTTACCCTATCCCATATTGCTAGTAAATTTCATTCAACATTTTCCGAAGTATAAAAATCGTAAGTAAAACCTACCTGCATATAAGCAAAGAAAATATATTTAAATTACTTTTTTGTTTTGTTAAATTGCCCACAAAAACAAGTTTTTAATGCATTATAAAATAAATGTGATACTGTTGCATCTCATTAATATTTGAATTTTTCTTTTAAATATTCTACAAATTAAAATGAATCCATATATTTTTTATAAAAAAAATTCAGAACAATGATATTAATTCTACTTGATTGTGTGTGTGTGTGTGTGTGTGTGTGTGTGTATACATGTGATAAAGTGTTGAATAATTATATAAGACAACAAGAAAAAAAATCTGAATATCTGCCCAATGAATTGAAAACCATCTCTTCATTAATTTTTAATATTTTGAGCAAAATAAAATCAAATGCAAATGGTTCTGGCAATAAAGTTGAGCTACATTTTGTTTTCATATTCAGGCATTTCGTTTTTGGAAGGTTTTTTTGATAGAAAATATTCTTTTTCCAGTTTCAAATTAAAATTTCTTTAATCTGAACTGTTCTTTCAGGATGTAGGAGCAATACAGACATCCTAAAAAATGTAACTGATAACAGTCACAGGTAACAAAGGATAACTTTGATACAGAGAATGAAAGTGATTCACAGGCAAAATATGCATGAGTCTAGCAGAGCAAGAAAAAAAATATATTTCATAATCCATTCCTGCATTCACTTCTTGTGACATAGGCCCCAACATTCATCATTAAGTTTGGCTTAAGTTTCTGTAATGTTGCTTTGCTTATATCTTTGTTTAGTGACTGATATCTGTACTGCTTGCAGTCCCACTGCAACTAGCACTACTGCTGCAAACGCCTGCATGACTCCTGATGCTGCTGCAGCTGCTGCTGGTCATGCTGCTTCCAGCACCAACACTGCCACCTTCTTTCTTTACCTGTTTCATATAGTTCTCCAATATCCTGACTAAATCCAAACGGTTAATTTCATACAAAATGTTGCGCAGATCTAATATGGTGCAGTTGACATCCGAGGCTGACCAGTCCCAAAGTAAGCTCTCACTTGGGTCCTTACAATTTTCACACGAGTTCACATGAGTCAGGGACATGTTCAAGTGAGCTGTACAGAGGAAAAGACAAACACAGGATTTAATAAACAATTAAAAAAAAAAAAAAAAACTTTATTTCACCTCCATTTAAAGAATATATTCTATATTTATTTTAAGTAATTGCTAGCTTTTGTGAAAAAGGGTCATGCTAAATTTCATGAACTTAGAAAAACCTAGAAAAGACAGCTTCCAATTAGGATTTACTTCCCTTACTGCTTATACACCCTCGTCCACAACCAAATTTATGTAACTTAATAATCTTACTATTTATTTCTTGCTCATTAATAATTTGGCAATTACATCTTAATTAAACCCTCAACACCTTTCTATCTTCATTTATGTTTCTGACTCAATAACATTTTTTCTCACATTCCCTCATAGTAATCTCATTTATAATATCTTCACTCACCCTAACACTACAAATTAAGGCTAAGTACATTTAGTTGATGTGCGTTGTGGTGCAGTGGATATTTGCTTGGAACAAGAAATCAGAGAACCAATTTCAAATTACAATTGAATTCACTGCATTCACATATGCACAAACATCCTTGGAAAAGGTATTAATCTGTCAATTCTCTAACTATGGGTTAAATAGGAAGATAGATTGGTTTTTAGTCTTGGTTAGCAACCAGTCTAATGCAGAAAATATTGGTAATCTACTGTGGGAAAATCTGTCCAGTTTGTCATGTCTCTTTCGAGACATGATCACCCAAGCGTGTATCACGTATGGCACTTAACTGACTGATATTTAGTTTGACACTAAGCATAAAGAGTGAAATAAAAGGCTTTGATAATTCCATCCAAAAAGTAAATTTTTGCTTCTCTATTCACAATAGCAACTTTCTATCACAAGATTATTAATCAGTCTATGTAGAACTAAGTAAAAGAAACAGTAGCAGACTGGGCCTAAAAATATTGGTTGCCAGGACACAAAGAAGGTAAATGCTATCATTTAATTTTCATAATGAATGAAAAAATTTTTATTATTTTCCCTTTTAAGTAATTGGTTTGTATTTTTAAATAGTTTACTGTACAATTTACAACAGTTCAAAAACACACGAGAGCAATGCATGCAGCATTATATATATAACTATATCAAAAGCAATCATTCCAGTTCACTTGCTGATTGCTTGAATCTGCTAATAATTGCTTCTGCATCCAATTTGTCTAACAATTACTTTTCAATGGATGGCAACATGTATGTTTGCAAATTCTCTTCAAATATTTCTTAACCTTGTTTCTATTCTCTTTAGTTTGTAAAATGTCCTCTCACATTGGACTTGAGTAACTGATAGTGTGCAGATTATCTTATAAAGTTCTTATTCCTTTTTATTACTAAAAAAGTTGTCTGTTTCTTTATGACATTTTTATTTGATATAGAGTATGGGCACTTCATCAGGGACCCAATAGGCCATTAGACAAACTGAGATCCAGGTCAGTTCACCACTAAGAAGTAATGTTGAAACTGTTCTAAGGTTAAAAGTCAGTTAAGTGCCATATGCAAAACACGCTTTGGGCAATCATGTCTCGAATGAGTCATGACTGACTGGGCAGAAGATTATCCCACAGTAGGTTGCCATTGCTTTCTGCGATAGACTGGTTGCCAGCCAAGGCTATAGAACCCAATTTGTCCTGTTATTTAACCCATAACTGGAGGTAAGAGATGGATTAATACCTTTCCCAAGGGTATTTGTGTGTAAGTGAATGCAACTGGAATTTGAACTCGGCTCCCCGATTTGTCATTCTGAGTCGATATCCACTGCACCACAACACACATCCAAGGTTAAAAGACTTGAGCTAATTAACAAAAATTTACTTTCATTTGACATATAGATGCTTTGCAATATGGTGCAAGAAAATCTTGCAGAACATTGTTGAGTAGGGATTCCTATTTGTGGCCTTGGTAGGATGAAGGCTAGCATCAGTTATTAATTGGGTACTTCTTCATGATACAATGGTTAGGAAGCTAGCCAAGTATCAGGTCTACTAAGCAGAGAGTCCAGTCCACCCTAGATTCAACAAGTTAAACACTTAACTTTCATTTACAACTTTAATAAACTGAAAATTATTTAAATCTGAAAATTTAACAGACATTAGTAGATAAATAAAAAAATGTAGCATGCATGAAAGCAATGATGGTTTGATGAAAGGAAAAACAGTTGGGCATATTTTTTTTTTTTTAGTTTTCTTATCTGAACAAAAAAAAAAATAAATAAAAAAATCATCCTTCATTTTTCTTTCTTTCCATACAACAAAGTATCAAACTTGCTTTACACTATTTACAGTCAGACTAATATCCTCATCTTGTTACTATGACAACATTTTGGCCTTTCTCTGGTGTCCATCAAACCAGGTAACCTTTCAAGAATCTTAAACTGAACGCTTCATTTAATCTACAAGGCTAGATTATTTATATTCCATATCTAGGTTTTTTTGTTGTTTTTGTTTTAGAGCGGTTATATTTTTGATTGTATTTTTCAAGATTAACCCTCATTCATTTTTGGTTGGATTTATTAACCTAGATTGTGCACTATTCTCAAAGTTGGGTTTATGATCTTTAAATAAAAGGTGTTTCTAGTACTGACCTTCCCTACTCTAGCAATAATGTTTAACAGTATCAAAATTGATCTCAGTAATTATATTCTCTTTTTTGGCTAGTCTATATGTGCTAGTAATCTTATGTGTCAGAAGTTTAAGAAAGGGGTTACATTTGTAGATATTTTTAGATTTATCAGCTTTGACTATAACTGCTAAACTCCAACCTACTCTCTGCCTCAACCTCTGGAAAGATTCTTCTAATACTATCCATTGGTTTAGCAATATCACTGATAAAGCTAGAATGACATTTCTTAAATTTGATATTATGGACTTCTATCCCTCTATATCTGGAGACCTCCTAGTAAACTGTATTTCGCTAGAAGCTATGTAGAAATCACAGATGAAGAAGCTAACACATCACTTAATAAATCCCAGGCCTAATCAACAACCTTTAGGCAAAATTCAACTTTATTCATCAAGTCTCCTTCTAGGATGATACACTGTTTCCAATGCTTCTCTAACAATTCTATGCCTTTTTTGTAGAATGATTTGTCTTTGGCTCCAAAATACGCCTCAGTTTCTGATATCACTTCTTCATTGGAGCAAAATCTTTCTCTGAAGCATTCTTTTGAGGTCTGCAAACAGCCAGTAGTTGCTGGGGGCCAGATCTGGAGAATAGGGTGGATGCAGAAACAATTCGAAGTGCAGTTCATGTAGCTTTGCCATTGTTGTGATCCACTTGTGACAGTGTATCATCTTGGTGAAAGATCACTTTTCTTCCTCCTTTGTGGCTGTTTTTTGGCAATTTCTTTCTTCAAACACACCAATACTGCTATATAATATTCGCTATTGATGGTTCTTCCTTTCTCAAGGTAATTGAATAAAATAACTTGCACATCCAAAAATACAGAGGCCAAAACCTTGCCTGATGATGTTTGCATTTGGTTGCTTTGGATAACTTTCACCTGCTGCTGTCCACTCAGCTGACTGCGAATTTGATTTTGGAGTGAAGTGGTGGATTCATGTTTCATTCATTGTCACATATTTATGCAAAAACTCCTTGTTGTACTGAAACAGTTGCAAACAGTGCTCTGAATCGTCAACACGTTGTTGTTTTTGATCAACTGTGAACAAACACAGCACCCACTTTGAACACACCTTTCTTATTGACAAATGAGTTTGTGGATTTTTATTTGTGTTTTCTGGGACAACTGCCAATTTTGGGTGACTTGAGCATTCAACATCATTTTTTTCTGTATGACCATGTTTAAAGTCAGCATGCCACCTCTTAATCGTTGTTTCCGATGGAGCAGAGTCTGAATTTTCCCTATCAGAAAGCAATGCTTTACCAACACATGAAATTCAGATTTTTCCATTGTTTTGAAAATTTGCAACAGTAACTTCACTTAAATAACTGTAATTTATAAACTAATAATCTGATTGAGTCCAAATGTTGTCCCGCGCCACTTGAAGGTTAGTACTCATAAAAATAATATGGATTTTTTTATTAGTGGCACCATCTAAAAGTCTCAATAAATTTGACATCCCCATGGGAGCACCTGATTTAACCCAAGTTGCCAATTTAATAGACATATATATATATCCTAGACACCCTTAGTAGAATCGTGGATCCTAAGCAAATAGGCCTATATTGAGATTAGAGACTTATGTTCATCCCAAATATAATGGCTGCTTGACTATGAAAATCCAGAAGAAAATCATTAGAGCCTTTAAGATGCTAGGATTTAAAACAGATTGCTTCCAACTTAAATATTATGAATTACCTAGATATTATCCTCAATCTCAACAACACTTCTTTTAAACCATATCATAAGGAAAATGAAACCACTAGCTACATCAACATTAATTCTAACCACTCTGTTGCCATTATAAAACAAATACTGAGGACTGTGAATACTAGAATTAGCCGATTATCTTCTAAAATTAGGATCTTTAGTAATAACAAAAAACTATATGAAAAAGCCCTCCAGAACAGTAGGTATAAAGATAAATTAACCTATTTGGCACCCACTAGCAAATTTGAATCACAGAAGGCTCAAAGTAAATATAGGAAAAAGAAGATAACATGGTTCAACCCACCCACTTCTGTAGGCTATCAACCCTTAATATTGGAAAGTTTTTTTCTTAAATTAATAAATAAGCATTTTCCCAACAATAACCCCTTAAGTAAAATATTTAATAGGAAAACGATGAATATTAGCTATTCCTGTACTAGTAATATGTACAACATTATCAGTTCCCATAACAACCAAGTTTTAATGAATTTCAGTGAATCTAATACTAGACCCAGGATTATACCCTCATGCAATTGCAGATCCAAAGAAAGCTGCCTGGTGGAAGGTAAAATGTAGATCTACAAATGTGATCTACCAAGCTACTATCCCCCCTAAATATAACAAAAAAAAGTATGACATGTACATCAAAATTTCAACAAGCATTTGAAAACATTTTATATGCACATGAACTCTTTTACTAATTTAAAATTTCAGACAGCCTCTTGCGAAAATACTGGGAATTGAAGGAAGAAGGCCTAAACCCACAGATAAAATGGAAGTTAATAGGCTCAGAACGTACTCCTAATAGTCTACGTATGTGTGTGTGTATATATAAGAAAAATTAAGGCAGACACATTATTTCATGGTAAATTGGAAGTATAGGACTATTTCAGGTGAACCATCATCAGCTTCCATCTTTATTTTACAAATAAAATACTCCTTTGAATTCTTCTATACCCACACTGCATGCTGATATATGTATATATGGCTGTGCTATTAAGAATAGTGCTTTTTTTCTTTTTTTTTGGATATTGGAATTTTATTCCATCCATACACCCCTATACTCGAAAATATATATACGTATATATCAAATCCTCTACAGACAAGCCTGTTTCACTGTATCCCAGCTCTTCAGTGCATCTAGATTAACCGTTTACTTCAAGCCAGAATCAAAATTCGACTGATATGTCATCAGACAGATATCTTTCCACCATGATATCAATGTATGACAGAGAAAGGCAGCTTTCATAGCAGTTTATTCACAGGATGTAAACAGACAGCCAGTAACTGAGAGCATTCAATTTGACAGCTGAACCGAAATATATATATATATATATATATATATTGGTGAATTTTGTATGACAGTGGAAAAGTTTACTTGTGGCACACTTCATCCTTCAGGACTTCATTGATCTAAATTTGTTATGTGTGAAATCGAGGGGTTTCTGGGAAATTTTAGAATTTCTAGCCAAATTAGTTTTTTTTTTTCTTCATTACTTTTTTAATTAGCTATTCCACACTGCAATATTATAAAATCTGCCAGGAATGGTGAAATAATGTATAGTGAGCAACCAAGGCATTTGGCATATTATTGTGTTCATATAATCTCTTTAGATTCCTTGAGGTTTCTTTTATGTATTCTTTGTAGTAATTATTACAGACAATGGAGTAAATACTCTTTCAGATTTTAGCTTATTGTTTCATTTTGTACTGACTAAGTTATTGCATTGGATATAGTAATAATTTTTATATTAAGTTTAGATAGATTCTTTTCAATTGTAGATGTGATAGACTTAGTAGGTGGGATAATATATATATAAATCAATGTCAAGTTGTGCATGGCAAATATATCACAACCTTGTCAAAATATTTGACATTGAGGTTTCATCATCATGTGATGGAAACAGAATTTCCCATGTTACTGGAAGTCAGCATCCTGGCAAACAGCAAATATTTATGAAATTATTTGATCATTTATATAAATAGGTTAGATTATGTGATGGCTTCTGATGGGATAAAAATCACATTGAAAAAATATCGATAGTACCTTGATTTAGTGCTGTTTTTAGAACTAAAAATTAGCTTATATATTAAAAGAAAGAAGAGACGGTGTTTTATGGTAAAAAATTCAAAAAGGTCAATGTTTCAGAGGAGATAACTTCTACATTGCTAAAAACATGTTGGAAGAAACAATAAAGAAAAATAAAAAAAAGGAAAATAAACAATAAATTTAATACAAACCAGCAATTTTTTTCCATCCATATTCTGGTCTCTCATTCAAGCCATCACATATGCATTTTATTACATTGTAGTTTGCATTAAAAACCAGAGTTTTTTCTACTGATGGCACTTGCTTTTTCTTAAAATAAAATAAAGATTCATGAAGTTAAAAAAAAGAATATTACATACACATAAATGTACTAATATTAGTATGGTCCCCCCACCACCACCAGACACACACAATACTTTTTACAACCATCATTCAAAAGATATAACTCATCCATTCACTTGCACCTTATAAAACTATTACTTTTAGAAAATTTCCCAATAAATGAAAAAAGTATAATCATTTAACATACATCTAGAATATAATTACTAACTCTATAACAGGGCATCAATACTGGTTCAATATCTTATTGCATAATGATAATTTGAAGCAGGAAGTACTTAAGATTAAAAATGGTCAAAAATAATAAGAAAACTAATTAAATGCAGAAAGGAATAAAAAATAAGACAGTATTGATTAAAAATAATTAGAAGCTATAAAATGAATTCAAAGGAGGCTTTAGTATGATTTGAACATAAAATAAACCAATTAGAATTCATTACAATTTAATAAGACTAGATCTTTCCCAAGAAAGTAGATTTATAATCTAAAATTTCCCCAAATTCCAAAGAAGAATTCTTGATGTTTATACAAGAATACACGGAGTCTAAAATGTTCATTCCATTAACAAAATTCAGGCTCAGAGTTTGATCTGACCACATCCTAAAAAGAGCCATGTGTTACTGAACAATGAACATCTTATTGAAAAATATGCAATAAATCAATGACAGAAATGAATAAACTTCCTTGACACAATGAACACAGCTAAAATTAGATGGACAGAGAAGACAAAAGGACTGTTCCTGAGCCCATCTGTCTTGCTGCTTCTGCCACAAGTCCAAATAAGCAAGAATTAAGAGCAAGGTCCCTTATTTCACAATGAATTACTTTCCTGATGAAAGAAAATTGTCAACTAGGCTACAGAGAAAGATTAATAATTCCTTCAATATTGGTCCAAACAGTGTAAATAATCGTGTCTATTATAATAAAGACCATTGTGTGTGTGGGTGGGTGTGTGTATGTATATATATATATATATATATATATCCCATCACACTCACGGAGAGTAAAAACAGAGGCAGCCTTGGCTCAGTTCATTAGAGAGACAATAACGAGGCAGCATCAGCTCAGTGCATTCTCTATGCAGCCAGTTATGAAAGCTCTTTGCCTCATATTTTTTGTAATAATTATGTCGCTGAATTGTAAAGAAAATATACACGTGTATGTATGTATGTATGTACATATATATCTCTCCTTTCTATCATAATAAAGACCATTGTGTATTTTTATATATAAATATATGTAAAAAAAAATCTCTCCAGATAACCTGTGAGGAAACAGTTAATAATCCTCTCAAATATTTTGCTACTATTTTTGACAACAGAGGTACACTCATGTAAATAAGAATTCCTTTTAGGTTGTACTTTTAAATTCTTCAATTTGTTTTCATTAAATTAGTTGTTTGTTAAATTAGTTTTCAGCAGAGGCAAAGAATTTAACAAACTCAGAGTTTTCACTCCTGAGTTCTCTATGGGAATCACAACTAGTGGGAGAAGTCACCATAAAATCTGGTTTGCTCCCAACATGCTGATGTCTCCATTTGACGGTTATAAAGATCAACACCACCACCAAGTGACAATGCTAATAGCATTACGTGTTTGGTGGCACTGGGAGAATGAATGACAGATCAACGATAGGAGTTTATAGTTTATCTTACACTTAAACTATTCACAAAAAAAAAAAAAAAACCCTCCTCTCTTTACCTCTACAATCAAAGCATATTTTATAATAGAAAGTGAATGCTCATTGAAATTTATTTGCCTCATCAAATGAACACAGATTTAATGTGAGGAAACTCATCAATACAACAATCAAAAACTTCTCTTACCTTCGACTGTTCAGATGGACCCTTATTGGTTGGACTTTCAAGGTAGTTACATCTGACAATCAAGGGCCCACTATTTCTTTCAATCCCACAGTAAATACATGAAGCCCGATTGCAGCGAGAATGTTCTTTTAGCATATTCAAAGGGAAAACATGTTTGCAGACATTGGTAAGTTGTCTCCAGAAGCTTATCAAAGATGCCCAGTGTTGTTCTTTTGTAAATTTATTCCTGCAAGAACAAAATAAATAGCAGTTTTTTTGTTTTTTTTAATTCTTAAAACTTTGCCTTAAGTTTCATATTTAGCATTTTTTTTTTTCAAAACATAAACAAAAAGGTGGTACTCTCAAAAATTCAGGAAATTTTAAAAGTATTTATAAACTGAATTTAGTTCAGGCTTTTAACAGTCCTCTTTTGTGAGTCAAGATTTAAGCAGCAAACTTACTTTGACGTAGATGTTATGTAAGTTTGCAATCCTCTCCCACTGCCCATATGTTCAAATTACCCAAACATTTGGAGAGCATTTTGTATGCAAGCTTAATTTTCCATATTAACTTTTAAAGTATTACTTTCTTAAAACTAAACAAAAAAAAAAAGAAAATGAAAATAAAACTTCACTTAAATTGAATGTGCAAATGAGAAAATTCAGCCACAATAATTAAATCTTGTTTTGCTCAAAATGCTACACCATTTACAGACAGACATACACACAAAATCTATTTATACTTGTCAATCGAGTAACTAAGGTAAATAGATATTTTTCATTAGCCCTAAGCAATTAACAATTTAGCTCAAAGAAAAAAATCTTTTCTTCCTGAGAATTAAAATTAACACTTTCATGTCTTTATGAATTGTTTACTGCTAACTTATATTCTATCACAATACAATCAAATATAATTTTTTCTATTTAAAACAAAATGCTTCTAGTGTTATTTAATGACAAAAAATAGTGAATTTTTTAGTCAACCAAATAGATTTTAATTTTTGTATTCAATAAAATATTAACCATACTATAACATAGTATATACTTGACATTCAGCTTAACTTTATTGACCATAACATTGTAAATTATTTTTTATTAAACATTTTTTCTAACAAGTATGGAAGCAGTCACACTTTTGTAATTACAATACTCATGGTATCATATGTACACACATTTATTATGAAATATAAGCTTATAGCAGAGTTCTCCAAAATTTGTATATTAGTAATACACTCTTTAAAATACTTTGTAAAATATGTTTTTTTTTTAATCATATCACCTCAAGCAAGGCGGTAACACCACTGATGTGCAGGGGGCTACGTAAGAGTGAAAAGATTGGAAAAGAGAAAGCCGGAAACCACATTCTAAACAGGGAACAAGGGATGAGCCTTTTCACCTGTTCAATAGACGTGGGTGGACTGTGAACCGGGCAATAGTTTAGTCTATCTACTCCAAAGATGAAAAAAAATAATTCAATGAAAAATTTAGATAATGAATTATGAAAAAACAGGCAATTTTTTACATTCAGGTGTTGTGACACTTGAAGTTGTAAATAAATTACAAAAACAAATGACAACTTAATTGAAACAACTAAAGAGACTTTCAGTGGCAGAAGAAACAGTTATGTCTGATTTCACCCTACTCATAAAAGAAGACCCTCAAAATTGCTATGGCCATAGGTTCTCTATCAAAGATAGTTTCCTTCGGAGGAGAGATCCAAAAATCGAGGACCCAAAATTTACATTCATAGCATTTCCTTTTTCTTCACTATCATTGTCAGAATAATAGTATTGTAATGTTTGACAGAACAGTTGATTGATGAAAAATATGATGACCAGTGAAAGAGAGTCCTGGAAAATGCTAAAAGCAGCTACGTGCAAACAGTTTAATAGAGAAACTTATAACAATCCCAATTCAATAATCCTTTAGCTTAAGAGGTTGTTATGTCTTGTATTGGGTGAACAATGTTATTAAAAAAAAAAAACTAGTCCCAGGAGGATTCCAAGTTCTGATTTTCTTGGCAAGCCTCACATCATCATTGAAAGGAGGATGTAACAACCCATCCCCACACTCATTTCCCCTACTTTCCCCCATTTTATTATTTTATGAACTAGACAAAGTTTAATAGATATTGGTAGCTAACAAACCCCTACGAAGTCTTATAGACATGCTTTACATCTTGCGGTCAAAATATAAATCTAAAAGTGCACCTCTACAACAAAAACATTTGTCACTACACCCATTGTTGCCTCAACATTCTACACTATGAGAATTTTGTAGAAAACTTTTGAGTATTTGTTTCTGCTGATAAGTAGTTGCTGTATTTTGTTAATGCTGTATTTTTTCCAAGGGAAAGATTGCAATGAAATATTCTATAGTGCCAACTTCTGTAAATGATGAGAGTCCGTTAATTGCCATGTGTGATACACACTTGGGCAATCATGGCTCTTTCGATCCATGACTGACTAGGTAAAAGATTTTCCCAAAGTAAGTTCCATTTCTTTCTGTGGTAGATCGGTTGTTAACCAAGGCTACAGAACCAAGTCTGTCCTGCTATTCAATTCTTTTATCCAGATCAGTCATTTAAGTGCCATATGTGATACATGCTTCGGCAATCATGACTCTTTCGATCAATGACTGACTAGGCAAAAGATTTTCCCACTGTAGGTTGCCATTTTTTTCTGTGGTAGACTGGTTATGAACCAAGGCTATCAAACTCAAACTGTCCTGCTATTCAACCCATAGCTGAAGGAAGAGGAGATGGATTCATAGCTTTCCCAATGGCACTTGCATATATTTAAATACAACAAACTGGAATTTAAATTCAGCTCTGTTGATTTCCCATTCTGAGCCGATATCCATTACACTACAACCCACATCTCCCATGATTCCAGTCTTTCTAGAACGGCTATACTTTCTCATTCCACAGGTTAAATCAAATTATAGTAAACTAGCAGAACCCGTGGAATTTCCACAGAAGGATAATTATGATTTCCTGGAAAAATCTTACTTTGTCATACTACAAATGATAGTAACATCTTTAAACATAAAGGTATTGGATAATAAAATAACGATAACAGAGTAATTTTATTAAAATATCTATAAAAGTAATGTCCATAGAAGCTACTTTACTGTAATCTTATATTAAGCAGCGTATGCACAGACCAAAAACCAAAATACTGTACGCTATTTTGTGAGAGATTTTGAAAGAGAAAAAATTTTTTTTTTATTACTGAAAAATCATGGGTCCTGTTGTCCATTGTAAACAGAAAAGACCAAGTAATGGCCAAGGGTGTAGAGGCCAGAAATTTCATTATTAGGTTGCGGGATACAACAAACCTACCTATTTTTTACTATATTGTACAGTACACACACACATATACACACACACATATACACACATACACACATATACAATTACTGCTACAACCACCAGCTTAAGCTGCTACTGCTAAGGTAATGCTTGAGGCTCTCTCCTCCTACTCTCACTCTTTACTACCCTTCCGTTTGGCACAGGTGAGAGAAAGGCTGGGAAGATTATAAAAAGATAAAGGGGAAGGAAAAGCTTGTGTAGAGAGTAAGTGTGTTATCTTTCTTCAGTAACATAACAGACAAATGAACTAAGTAATGTAACTAAGGAAGGAACAAGCAAAATTATTATATGATTTGAAAGCAGAAATGCTACAAGTAATGAATAAAAACGAAACATGTAAGAAATCCAGGAAGAGAAGATGTAAACATACCTGGGGACGATTCTTATTTGTTTAATAAGAGGCCTGAATTCAAAGACAAAAACGAATTTCTCAAACAACACTTGACACAAACACAGCTGCAATTCTTGGCTAAAGTCCCATCCTTGAGAATTACCAAAACAGACAACCAACTCAAGGAAGTCTGTGCACAAAATGTTTGTTGTGAAATCAATGTAGAGCACATAAGGTGTTTCAGGCAAACTATTTAACTTTAATGAGACATTCTGTTGAAGGAATGGAACATAATAGTTATTGGTCAAACGTTGACCACAGCTCTTCAGGCCAAAGATTACTTTGTTTGACTCAAGCACAGAAAAGATCTCTAAGGCATTTGATTCGTGTGGCTGCAGATGTTTCAAGATTAAACTGCGATGAATTAAGGTGGAAGCAATGATGAGAGTATGTTGTTGCTCTTGAATGTTACTGCTTCTGCCAGACAAGATCGGATAGGCCATTTGGGACATGGCTGTAAGAAGAAACTCAATGTTGGCAGCAAAGTAGATACTACTGTGGGTTTGTCTACTAGGATGCAAGGCAGACCGTATTGGTCGATCTTTCAGGTCAACTGAAATAAGAAAAAAAAATAAACAGTTAAAAATGGTTTAATCAGATTAAATTATACTTCTATGTTTATTTATCACAGAGAAGAACATTAGCATTATATAACATGCTGTCATAAATTTGTTTTTAATCATTTCACCTCTAAGTGAGATGATAAAGCTACTAAGACACAAATGGGTATCAAAGCCTGAAGAATCTAAGAAAATGTTACTTAGGAGAAAGGACGATAAAAAAAAAAACTTTTTGCATTTAAATTTTTGTAGTGTAGGAAAGTGACAAGAGAGCAAGAAGCTGAAAGAGTTCCACAGGTAAAAAGTATAAGAGGAGAAACTATTAGAATAGAAGTTATGGTTACATTTAGTTATTTCAAGAGAAAAATTAAGAAACATAGCTGCCAATCTTGTACTACATTTTAAATTTATGAAATCAACATACCAAAGAAGAAAGTTCATCGGAACAATTACCATGAAAAATTTATTCATACATTATTGATTTCTATTATTCAACATTTATTGTAACAGTGAATAAGTAATAATTAATAATAACAACACAACTTAACATGCTGCCAAATGACACAGCTTAGCACACACAAGCATTTTCTTCACAATTCAGGAAATTCTTATCATACTTTAAAAATTAAACAGAGTTCTTGTCTCTCCAATATCAAAGAGAAAGTATCTATATTAATAGTTATTGATATTAGCTGACAGATGCAGATTTGGTTTGAAAGTTAATGGTACAGAAAAAGGAATTGACAAATCAAGTTAAAATCTTGGCTTAGAGAGTATGTGGTGTCATTTGCATTAATACTCTTGAATAAAGACATTAAAAAAAAAAATAAAACTCTACCTCCCCCTGATACGTCAGGTGGATAATTAATCTTCACGACATGTTACTCCAACAATCTAATAGGTCAAATGTTAATTTAATTTTGGTTTTGCTTACTGATATTTTTTATTTTTAAATAAGTGAGATAAATGCATAGATAAAATGATCGCCCTTCCACTTACATCTGAAGTTAAAGGTTACAAAATGTTTTTAAAATACAAGAAAAATGAAATGTTAAAAGTAAAATGGAATGCAGATATAAAAAGTGAGGAAGGACGGACGTTTTTAAAATTTGCTATTACTCAACCCCCCCGGGGAAGGTGGGGGACATATGTCTGACAGGTACCATTCAATCTGCGGTGTCTTAGCATTTTTTTTTTTCCAGTTGATGCATGGCATTTAGGACGAAAGGGCACCATGTGTTCACCTACAACAGTTTGCCATCACTTCATGGGCCTCCATCAGTCCCCTGATTTGTCCATGTGTAATTATTTCTTGTGGCAAGAACCTCAAGGCACATATGCATGAGCATAAGCCCCATACATTGGACAATTTGATTCAAGTCATTCAAGTGAAAGTCACCAAAATCGACAAAGTAATGCTAGGAAGAGTGGAGGCCAACTTCCAAGAATGCCTTCAGAAATGTATCAATGTAAACGAACATCACGAGGAATGTTTTCCAAAATTGATTTTGTCAAATGCTAGTATGAACAAATTGATATCAATATTTTTGTGAAGCTGAAAATGATTTTGTGAATTTTTCAAAAACGTCTCCTTTCTGCCTCATCCTCTGTGTGTGTGTGTGTGTGTGTGTGTCAGTCAGTTAAGTGCCATATGTGATACATTCTTGGACGATCATGTCTTGAAAGAGACATGACTGACTGGGTAGAAGATTATCCCACAGTAGGTTTCTGCAGTAGACTGGTTGCCAGCCAAGGCTATAGAACCCAATCTGTCCTGTTAACTGGAGAGAAGAGACGGACTAATACCATTCCCAAGGGTATTTGCGCATAAGTGAATGCAAGGAATTCAACTGGAATTCGAACTCGGCTCCCTGATTTCTCATTCCGAGCTGATATCCACTGCACCACAACGCACATATACATAACCATTTTGAAATGCAAAACATGACAGATTCTGAAAGAGGAAAATAATTGTTGATGAATGCATGAAAACTAATATATTCCAGTCTCTTTACATCCAATACTTTTATTCTAAAGTTAGCTGCAGTATGATCATTTCTTATTCACTTTGGGTAATGCTGCTTTCAGTAATTCACTTAAAAAAAAAAAAAAAAAAAAAAAAAAAAAAAAAAAAGAGTACTGGACTGTTATGTGATATCTGTCCTCCCATATGGAAGCAAATGCTGCAAAATCTCCTCAAAGATGAAGGAGAGACTCAAAGCAACAGAAATGTAGTTCTACAGGATGCTGAGGATACCATGGACCAAAGTCAAGGTTTTGGAGAGGATGCAAACAAAAAGGAAACTTATACTTAGCATCAGGAAGAGACAGCTGAGGTTTCTGGGGCATGTAATGAGGAAGAAGGGCTTGGAGAATTTAATACTCACAGGGCAAATAGAGAAAGGAGAGATAGGGTGAATCAGTGCAATACATAATTGATGGCCTGAGCAAGTGGATGATGGAGCAGGGTTTGAGAGAGATTCCGGGGGGGGGGGGGGGGTTTAAGAGCAACAAGGGATAGGGGCAAGTGGAATTCCATAGTTGCTTTCGCCCTGAAAGGACACGACATATAAGGATGTAAGTAAAAGTTTCTAAAAAAAATTTTAAAAAACAAAAAAAAATAAATAAAAAACTTGGACTTACCTCCAATAAATTCTCTCATTTCTTTGAGGTCAGCAACCACATCCAAAGTATCATTTTCTGTAAACATTTTAAACATCTCCTTCACAGACAAATACAAATTGGGTATGACATTAGTCTCTGTCTTTTTCCGCTCAGACAAAAAGCGCAAAGTTGCCTGGTTAACTTGGAGGGGTTTTGTATTGTGGACAATATCAAACAAAGAACTGAAATAGCTGTCAACAGCATTATGATTTGGGCTCATTGGGACCTCCAGTAGCTTTGTCTGCCGGCTTTTATTGAGGTATGACTGATGGTTGGTCGCATGGGCACATTGACTGATACCATGCTGGCACACCACAAACAAGCGGACAATCGCGTCTTTTCCAATGCATGTATGTACTGTATGCAAGATTCGGCTAATTTCTTTGTTACCATTCATCTTGTCACATTCCACCATCACCATGAAAATACTGTCCTTTGTAAAACTGATATTCATGCAATTATGAAAAAATGACTCATCGAAAACAGCCAGAAGTTCAATTACATCCTGCTGTACCTGATCCCCCAGCAAAGAACAACCTGCCGATTGCCACCTCGTGTTCCAGGGGCTTACAGAAAACGTCCTATTGCCAATCCGGTAAACACAGCAAGCCTTGAAGGCAGTGGTTTTTATGGGTGGCAAGTATGGGTGGTTGTGATTGTATGCTAACCCCAAAAAGTCATATTTTACACCAAAGGAGTTGAAATAGATGCCAGCTCCACTCCCGACCATGAACACTCTGCGGGTGGGATAAATAACCTTTTGGAGAAGTTCCAAATCACGTAAGAGTTCCTGTTCAAATTTCACTGGTCGCTGGATGATGAGTGTTATCTCAGAGTTGGTCCTTAAAATTTCATTAATTTTTTTTCTCTGAAAAAGAGATAAACCACTTTGAAATATGAATTCATACAAATACAAGTATTACCAACATTGCCCAAATAATGAGCATTTTTTTTTTAGTCACAATGTATCTAGTGTTTGACTTTGAGGAAATTAATTGAGGGTGTTAATAAAATAATCATAGCAAAAGCATTTCAAGTCAGCTCTAATACTGGGTTAAATTGAAAATAAAATAAAAATTTACTAATTTTTAAGCATATACTCAGTGGAGAATAACCTGTCAGAAATTAGCAAAAATTGAACAGCTCTCAAGGGAAAAAATGGCAGTTTCTTGAGGGCAGTAGGCAAAAAAAAAAAATGATGATATTATATTCTGTGATGAAACAGATTTTAATACATACTATATTTATGAAAAAAAAGAGCTCACTAAAACAGGTAGACCTTATATATACAGGATGTGAAGGGTAAATTGTTGCCATTTTATATATATATATTTTTTTTTAATTTCGCACATGCATGTTTTTAATTTTGTTGACTGCATAAAGGCACAGCAGCTGTGAAAACTCACTGATTGTTTTGATAAAAAAAGAACTCCCAAATCTGTTCAAAAGGGCCTCAGACCCAACTCAGAGGCATACATTAAGTGCCTTGAGGAGGTAGTGCTGTTCTGATTCAAGAGGGTGACTGCTGGAAGATCCTGTTTAGCAACAGGACTTTGCACCATGCCACACAAAAAGGAGAATCCTGTCATGGCTGTCAGACAATTTCTGTGACTACATCACCCCTTACATCTGACCACCTACCTTTTCAGATCGCAAACCTTTTGCTTATTATGTGTAGGTTTCAGTTGAATGAGAAACCAACAAAACTCCTTGTAACACCAAAGATGAACTGAAGACAAGAATTATGGCAACATTCAACTTTTTGTGTAATTTTGTTAAATATTTCTGTAAAAATGAGATGTCATTTTCATTTTTGCGTAATTTAGACAATTGGTCAATTGCACACATATATATACATATATATATATATATATAATCCTACGTTTATTGCATAACTCAAATTTTGAACATCTCTTGTTCAAGGGATGACAAAAAAAAATTAAAAAAAAGAACAAATGGCTAATTACAAAACATTTTCGCTACATATTTGTTCAGTATTATTTTTTAATTGATTAAATTAGGAAAAAAAATTCCCTTTATTAAATGTTACCAACTATACAGATTATACCAAGTCATATTGCTTAGCATAACTAATGCACCAAATGAGACCAAATTATTTGATTTCATTTGTACCTCAATTAAGAGATTACTGTGAGAAAACATGAGAGAGAGAAAAAGATTAGGGTTTGTTATTTTTTGTAAAAAAAAAAAAAAAAAAAAAAAAAAAAAAAAAAAAAAAAAGATATGCCTTTACTATTGACTGAAAATGGTTTTATAACATAGAAAAATATTAGCATTCCTAGTTACTTTAAAACTATCACAAATACCCTAAATGCTCAATTTAGCACTCCATCTCAAATACCCTTTCCTCAAGGAAACAAACTCCTCTCAAGGAGCATTTAAATATATTTTAAGAACAAAAGTAGGAAGGGATTATTTAGATCTGGAAGTTTAAAAACAAGAAGTTCATTTAATAAAAATATGCTTTCTTTTAAGTTTTCTGGGTACTAAATTTAGCATTTACAGTAGTAACATACAAACCTTTTTTTTTTTTCTAAAATAAATAAAATAGAATAACTAACCACAGAGTCATGCTGGCAAGGAATCCTATTCAAAGACAGGATCAGGTCTCCTCGTTTCAGTTTACCAACAGTTTTTCCTTGAACGTGAGTAACCAAGCAGAACTGGAGAGAAAAATAAGTTAACATTATGACAGACAAACATTGTTCTGAAAGTTTAACAATGGTTTTGAGAAAGGCTTTTTAACAAAATATTCATATGCAGGAAGAAGACATTGAATCTAACACATTCTTTCTACCATAGTTTTCATATCTATATGACTCGGAGAAACAGTAATTCAATAGGAACCTTTATATTTATAATATTGATAACTGGATTACAAGAAGAATTTGAAAGAGAACTTAGTCATCAAAACTGTTACTACCTATAGTAATAGATAGGAAGGTAATCTTGAAATTTCTTTCATTGTTAACTGATTCTCAAAAAGTTAATGTAATTTTGTTCCACTTTCAGCTAATCATTGAATATTACAAAAGCTTAAGTATTTAAATTTGCTTTGTCAGTGACTAAAACACACACAAACCAGATTTTATTTTCTCCACTTTTATTCATGGATGTGAATATAAACAAAAAAATAACTTTTGAATAATATTAATAATCTATAAAATCAAGCAGACAATTACTTTTGACAAATTCCAAATATCATTAAAAGAAAAAATGATCAGGAAAGGAGCTATCAATTATCTCAAATAAATGCTTAATTTTATACATGCATAAAAATGACTTTCAATTCATTTGTAAATCAAACAATCTGGATCAGTAAAGATTTATTAGTCTGCAGGTCCAGGTTTTCAAACAGAACAAAAAAAAAAAAAACAGAATAATCCTATTGCTGCTGCTGTATTTGTATTTTCAAGAATTTTCTTTAATATTATTAATTCAATTACATTACTCAAAATTATTTCTCTATGATATTTTTTTAAAATAAAAAAGGTTAAAAAAAAAAAATAAAAAAAAAGTAATCTAATACCCAAAAGATTCAGTAATCATCTTGAAAATAATAATAGCAATATTTAGCAACCTAACGTCTTTCATGGACTAGTTAACAAAAGAGACAAATTGAAGAAACAATACAAACCATGCTGCTATCCATGGAACTTTGTAAACTATTTGTCTGCCAGAACCAATGCCAATGAAAGAAAAAAAAAGTAAATAAAGTGAGATTTTTTTCTCAAAACATCTGTATCATTTAACAGACAAAATTTTTAAGTGTTTGGATAAATAGACCTAGTAGCTAAACTACATGTCTGTTTCTTTCAAACTTTTTATGAAAATATTAAGAAAAATCACATTAAATATACTTTATTTTAGTGTGTATAATAAAATCTCTTCTTTATGAAACATTTAAAATGATCAGTTTTCACTTTGCTCAATGCATCATCTTATTGTTAAGCTGATTTTAGGAGTGATTGGAAAGCCTAGACTTTAATCTTCATAGTTGTTAAAGAAAGAAGGAAAGATTAAAATATAAGAAATGTATTTACTTAATGGACACAAGCAAAATTGTTCAAATATTGCCCTTGTGTATAATACAGTTCCTACTTCCTAATCATTTTGGTTTTGTTACAAAATTTCAGCTATTGTACATAATGACAATTATTAATGTAAAAGACAAAGAGCAAAATGCTATTGAGAATATCTTCCCTAAAAATGTTTTGAAGAAAATTAATTTGCACTCATTTACCAAAATATATATTGCTGTCATAAAATCATATAATTTTGTTCCTTTTTAACTAGTAATAAAAACAATTTCAAGACACACACATTTATGTCCTATAATCTTTGCTATACAAGATAAAAGGAAAACAGAAAATGCATTTAGTAATCCATTGATACACTTTTCTTTATAAAAATGCATGTAATTACTAGTGTCAGGCTGATAAGTCTTTTTTTTTTTTTAAATTTATTTTTTTGGCATAAGCACTAATTTAAGTGTTTTTTTTTCATCTAGGGGTATGTTATTTACTTCTTATTTAGTACTGCTCAATTATTGCTTGCTCCATTTCTATTGTGTTCAAATATACACAGGACTGGGAAATGTGTAACATAGCAAGCAATAACTGAACAGTACTAAATAAGAACTAGACGAGCTATCCCTAATAAACAGGCAATAGAAAAAGAACAATGTACTCTGTAGATTAAATAAAGGGTTCAATTTCAAATTCCCTGTAGGTTACTTGGAACAGCATACTTGATGAAGACTGGAGAGCACAATGGTAGAAACATAACAAACAGGAGGACAACAGTCCACATGTAAATAATGAAAATTCATTTATTACATTTCAATTGACTTTCTTTGGTCTTCTTTAAATTTACCAGATAATAGCACCAATGAGCAAACTGGTGGTGGCTTTTTCTGGTTTTCATTGGAAAGGAAACAATAGACTCCAGCTACCATTTTTTCTTATGTCGATTGTTAAGAAAAAAATATAAAATATATAATACAAATAAAAAAAAATCTGTTAATGAGCTGATTGATGATGTTAGATTCGGCACCTACATGAGGTCTAATCAAAAGTACCTGGGCTGTTGTTATAGTAACAGAGCTAAAGTATACAGAGTAAAGTCACTTGGCACAAATTGACCTTGAATGCTGTTGTGTAAACACACTAAGTTATAATGTTCTTGCTCACTTCCATTGTTTATAGCAGTGCTTAGAAGGAAAGTGTGCAGAGTGTGGTCATCACAGAGGCTCGTATCAGTGATTGTGGCAGAGAAAATTGAGCAGAGAATTGGCATTAAATTTTGCCAAGAAGCTTGGTGTACCTGTACAGAGACCTATGCAAAGTTGTATAAAGTGTATAGAGAGGAGTGTATGAGCTGGACACGAGTGTACAAGTGGTTTAAACATTAACAAAGACGGCCAAAAAAATGTCAACATATTCTGGGAGACCAGCACCCAGCAGAACTGATAAAAATATCAGATATACATGCAGCTGCTCAGAAATATTTGTTGAATCAATGTACAGGAGTTGTCAGAGAATGTGAGCATTAGATCTGGTTCATTTCAGTTCTATTCTCACTGAATATCTAGGTATGAGACTTATCTGCCAAGTTTGTGCTACCACTGCTTCCCGTTGGCCAAAAAAAAATAAAAAAAATCAGGTTTTAATTGCATAGGACTATGTTGAGGAAGATGAAAATTTTTGAAAATGGTTATAACCCTGAAAGCAAGACTCGGTCTTTGCAGTAAAAGAATCTAGCCTCTTTGAGACCAAAGAAGGCATGAATGAGTCAAAGTAATGTGAAGACACTTTTGACAGTTTTCAACTACAAGGGCATTGTTCATCATGAGCATGCTCTACCTAGTCAGACAGTAAACAAGGAGTATTACCGTGATGTGCTGCTGCATTTGCAGGATGTTGTTCGTCAGAAAAGGACAATTGCATGCATCTAGTAAGTGGCAACTCTACCATGACAACACACCTGACCATTCAGTACAGCTTGTACAGCAGTTTTGGCCAAGCACAACATTCCTCCAGTCTGACAACCACCACCTTCCACAGTTCTCACTCTGAAATTTTTACCTCTTTTCAAAAATCAAAGCTCCCCTTGATAGAAACAAGACATCAGGAAAATCTAAGAATGCAAAAGGCAGCTGCTTGCTGTCTCAAAAAAGGAGGTCCAGAAATGCTTCCATCAATAAAAACAACACTAGGTAAAGTGTGTGAACAACTTTGAAAGAGATTAAATGCTGAATTGATGTGTTGTAGCTATAAAAAAATTTTAAATCCCCCCCCCTTTCAGAATTCAGCCAATTAGGCAACCTTCATTTCAACCTTTTGGTATCATCAGGCATTTTATAATTTATATATAAGAATGGTCTGCAAAAATTTTGAAATGATAACTAATGCCAAAATGACAGAAAATAACATTAAAGAGAAATAATTATGTTAATTAGAAATAAATTTTTTAAAAAATATGTCCAAAATATTTATAAGTTGTTTCCATGAACAAAAACAAATTGATTTTATTTCAAGCAAATTTTAATGCTATGCAAATAAAATATTTTAATTCTAATTCTATGCAAAGAAAAAAAAACTTTAAAATCCACAATATGAGCACAGAAACAGATATGATATATTGTTTGGTTCATTTGCCTTCAAGAGAATGTCCATTTGTTTCATCCATAAGCAAACAATTTACAATTTTTAGAGAGCCATTTGGTGTTAATTTTAGTGAAAGAAATAAAGAAAAACTGTCTCAACTCAACGACTGTATAGTAAGACAAAGACAATAGTCAAATAGTCATTAACAAAGAAAGACATTTTCCTACACACATAAAAGTTAACTTACAGAGGACGGTATGATGTCATAATCAAAATTAAATGTTCCATCTTCAGACTGGAGTTGTATCTTCTTTGTTTTACTGTCCCATTTGATTCTGTCAGGATAGAGAAAGACGGCCTGCTGTAATGAGAGAGTTTCCATAATTGAACTCAGTGATCCATTGGAGTGAGGTTGGCTCAGCTGTGGCAGAGGAAGTGATGACAAGCGGAGAGACTGTCCATGAGGGAAAAATCGCCGACAGTGGCTGGAAGTCTGTTGTAACAGAGAATTCATGCTGCCGGTACTATAGCTGCTTCCACTGCTACAGTTGCTACTACCCGCAAAACTGTCATCATTGCAATTCATATTCATCATCTGGTCCTCATCATCCGAGCAAAGACTGAGGCGTTCCTGGGCCTCAAGGAGAACTACTGTTCCAGTAGAGTTCCTCAGAACATCTTTTACATCTGTCAACTTCTGCAAGTGGCGAATATCTGCCCCATCGATTTTAGTGATGTACAGGCTTTTACGGAGTTCTTTTGACAAGCAATTTTCTTTGACAATTGACACCTTCACATTAGAGAGCTCAGACAAGCTTCCATCATTAAATTTCTGTATAAAAAAATAAAAATAAAAAATAAAAAAAAATAAAAAATTCAAAATATATTTATAAACACACAAAAATGGTTTATGCTGCTATTTATCCATATTTTCACATACAGAAAATAAAGAAATAAATGTTCTAAATATGCATTTGGTATACTGGGGAGGTGCTACTTGGAGAAAGATCAGTTTACAACATCCCTTCATTATAAGACTCAGGATTCCTTTTTTTTTTTTAATGAATGCTCCTTTAGAATTAAGTGATCATGGCTTTCCACACCATATTATATTTGAAGTGCAATGAGTGCTTGGGAAAGATAGTTAAATGGTTTCCTATTGTTTTTTTTTCTACTGTTTTTAAAGCTCTTACACTGGTTGCTTCCGAAGCATACATGCAGAACTGTCTACTCTGCTATTTGAGCCATGCCATTCCCAAAGGCATTAGTCTGACTTGAATGTAATAGACTCAACAGGAACTTGAATAAAGTTTGCAAACTCCATTTTCTACAACAGTAACTACCATGCAACTAGCATGTTACATGACTGATATAAATAAAAAATTAAATTTATAAAAGTCATATAACAACCAAACTGCTTTATGTATCAACAAATCTCTCTTAATAAAGGACAACGATTGTGCATTTGTTGCCTGCTGCAATATACATTATTTGAAAGCTAATTATGAATATAAAAGAAACTCACATTTGCTATTCAAAATGAATGTCTAATAAGGACACTGCTCATTGTAGTTCATCAAGTCTTATTTGAGATGCTCCCCTAAATCCCAGGGAATTTGAACAGTACCCTGAAGTAGATGTTTGGTGCTACCCTTTGTAAGATCACTGTGGACAATCATAAAATGGGCAGTGAAAAATAGATGTTAGAAAGAAGTCATTTCTTATCTCAGGTAGCACTTTGTATATGACAAATATTTCTAGTGCACTGATCAGTACAATTCTATTTTAACACTATCAAGAAACAATTGTAGATCACCTGCCCTTTGTTTTTTTCAACAAATGATAATCCAGATGTTATATAAAAGATAGATCCAAACATTTTTTTGTATTTACAAAAGGTGGCACCTCCCTCCTTTTAATTTTCAGTAAAAAATATGTATGCAAGTTCTATTGCACCAAAAAGCTTACAAGATAAACATAAGAAAACCAAGTAGTTACCTCAACTACAATACTGAATCCTAACTTGCCATCAGCCAGACGAGGTACTTCAATTTGGTATGGCTCTGACCATAGCCTCCTTGACTCCTCATTTCCTAGTAAGCCATCAGTCTCTCCAATACCCATAACGCCCAGTAGCAACCACACTCATTGAGCTACAAAGAAAAGAAACCATTTAAAGTATTGCCTATCTATAAAATAAAGCAAAAATGTTAGTAACATTCATGACAAATATTACTTCATGTCCAAAATTATATCAAGTATTTGACATTTCTACACAAGACAAATCTGCTAAACAAAATAGATATATATATATATATATATATATATATATATATATTACGGAAAGTCCCGAAGATTAACAACATGGTTTTAACAACCTGACAAATTTATTATTTAATAATGTTCAAACAAATTATATATATATATATATATATTTTCAATAATTAATAATAAGAATGTTATTTTTCCATTGTAATGATTTCAAGGTTTCATTTTAGAGAATTCAGAAATGTAATGCAAGTTGACGTTATTAAAACAAGTAAAGAAATAGACTAAATTACATTGAATCCATGAGATGGGATCTCAAATATTCTTGAATTATTTTTTTTCTATTCAATTCTTTTATGTGTACATTCAGTTCTCAGACTGCTGCTTTGTATACTTTTTATCCTGTTAAAAAAAATTTATTTAATCATTCCTTTCTTTTTTGTATAATAAAATGTTGAAAGCATATTGCTAATTTAAAAAAAAAATATATGAATTTTAAAACATTTAACATGTATAACCTTGACTAGTTGCAATACACATGAGAGTGGATACTGTCAAAGTTTTTTAAAAGAAAAAGTTACAATATGAAACAAGGAAAACTTTTCTAAATTTTAAAAACAAGCCAAGCAAAAAGTGCAAGAATTTACATGTGATTCAATTCACAGCTGCTAAACAATTATTGTTTTGTATGCTTAGACACTCCAGCTTCTTTACATACATTTATAGGTCAGTAGTACAGATATTGGCAAAGTATCAGGAAAATAAACACTGAAACTATTCAGGATCTTTCTTGGACAAAATTGTAGAGGGGAGGATGCAAAACTTTTTCTTTTTTTTTTTTTTTTAAACTCTTACAACCACTTTATATATTTACAGGAAATATTACAGAGGCTTGGCATATTTTGTGAAAAGGAAATTTTCTACAAATTTTAATATTTCCTTAAATGGAGAGAGGAGCTAAAAAAATCTCTTGGTCAGGCTGAGAACTTTTCAACATCTCATACATACATGATGATTGTCATTTCTTTGCAGAAGATCACCTCTTCACTTAGTAATTTCTTTTTTTTTTGTGTGTGTGTGTTTTTCATTCAGAATTTCATTATTATTTTCACTATCTATACCTGAATTAATCCCTTCCAAAAGGCTTGTGATTCTTAAAGCCAACTTCACTTTTAAAACCTCTCTTACAAATGTGGCAAAGTTTGTCTGTCACCTATGTTGTCTGTCCCTGTGTACAATCGTGCGATACTCAAGCCCTATAATGGACTTACAAAACCTGCACAAGTAATTTGCAGGTCTTTCTGTTAGCGTTGCATTCACAGGAGTTTACACCTGACCTTTCAGATATGATGGTTTAGACCAGCCATCAAGAGGGTAACTTTTCCACAAATACAGCAAGTGTGTACAGAAAGTGCTTTAATTGCTAGATCATCCACAATATATTCACATCTAAGTTGTTACATTTCCCCTTTCTTGGCAGATTTTCTATTATAATAATATTGGATATTTGATAACATAATAATAGCAAACAAAACTAAATTAAATCAGACTATATATCCAAACACATTTAAAAAATGAATTTCAACTGAAAATTTCTATATCCATTCTCCTTCATACACATGTGTACGTCAACATAAACATCACTTTAGTCCAATGAAGTCTTAAATGATAAAAAATGTCAAACTTTTTTCACTGTCAGATTTTCTGAAAATTGTTTCAATATATAAAAATTTATACATATATAATCTATGTAGTTAAAAAAATATATATTTTTTGGAGAATTTTATTTTACACAAAAAGTAGCAGTTAAAAAAAATAAAAAAATAAATGAAAACTAAACTAAGGACTATATTATTAGAGCCTAACATAAATCTCATTATGGAAAAGGAGTGTGATGCCTACTAGAGTACAATAATTTACAAATTAATTTCAGAGACATAAATTTGTTCTTATTGGTGTTTTACTAAGCTACATTCAGTAAATAAATTTAGGGCAAAGGAGTGTATATATGTTCCAATTTCCCAGGAGCATGGAAACACCAAATTTTTGTTCTCATTTCACAACTTGAGTTTAAATAATCACTACACCTCTGAATCTCTCTTGATAAACTATCTTGTACAATTTTATAAGAAAAATAATCAGATACAGTTTTTAGAATTCTTTAGTAAGACACATTAAGTGATTTCTATAAAACTTAAAAAAAAAAGTCTACTACGATCAATATAAAACTGCATATTCTTCAGTAATAGATAAGTTAAAACTTGTAACTAAAATTGACTAAAATAAAATAAAAAATGTTTAAAAAAAAACAAAATGTACACATATGACTGTGCTAATGCTCATGGCAATGCTAAAAGCTGACAAGTTTTAAAACATTGACAAGGTGGCCATGAGTCTGAATAAACTTAGACATAGATGAATTGGTTCCGTTTTTAATTTACATGTGCATGAGTGTTTACACACACATACTTCAAAAAGCCCGACTGTCATTAACTCAATTTTGCCATATAAAATTCATCTTATTGTGATTAATAGTAAATATTTTGCTTTTTATCATTAGACTACAGACTTAGTGATACACACACTATATATTATGTATATAATCTCCTAAAGATTGCATTCAAACATGAAATGCTGTGTTGACCTTAGTGTCCACTATATAGTGGGGTAGATATCAACCAGAAAACCACGTCACTACTTATTTATTCAGACCAAGTGGTATTATGTACCGTACTATGTTTATTTGCTTAGATAAAACTAGTTGTTCTTAAGAGTCTGATTGGGGAAATTGTAACTTCATTAACAAATCACTTAGTAACCAAGCAAGATAATCTTTTGTTAATTTATACATGAATCAAAAATTGTTTGCAAATTTTTACTACTTCAGCATACTTTGATGATTACCATCTATTTTGAACTTATTGTCATTTTTGAATGATAGAAAAATAAATAATATTACAGTCATCAAATACAATACGACTACAAATCTATAAACTAATTTATATTTTCCTGTCTAGATAAATGTAAAAGAAAGTCAGACAAGATGAAGATATTTTAGTATGAAATACAGGTTATCTAGATTACAAGGAAATAGGAGGCATTGTTTAAGCTTTTTAGATATATATAATAAAAAAAACAAGCTGTTGTGAAATAAAGAGAAAAAAGAAATTAACAAATAAGAATCTTTAAAATAATTTAACATATGTGACAGCCAGTAGAGAATGGACATGGTGAAATCATGTAAATAAAACTAGGATTATTGTAACTAAAAAAATTTTTTAATTATATATATTTCTAAAGAATTAGTCGATTTATGCTTAATCTAACATTTTATTACTTCAAACATTTTTACTGGATACTCATATTTGAAATAGTGTATTACGTCTATCATCTGTGTACCTGTCAGTTAATTGCCGTACATGATACACACTTGGGCAATCATGTCTCTTTCGAGACATGGTTGACTAAACAGAAGATTTTCCAACAGTAGGTTACCATTGCTTTTTGCAATAGACTGGTTGCCAACCAAGGCTATAGAACCCAATCTGTTCTGTTAATCAACCCATAGCTGGAGGGAGAAGAGATGGAGTAATACTTTTCCCAAGGGTATTTGTGCATAAGTGAACAAAAATTCTGAAGTTGGAAATTGGCTCTCCAATTTCTCATTGGGAGCCGATATCCATTACCCCACAACATACATCCACAGAAATCTTAAAGAAAATGTGTAGGAGAAACCATCATTTGATTCAACATGTTTTACACCAGATAGTGTCACAGCCAAGCAACAAGAATCTACAGAGTAGATTTGATTCCAAATCTCCCAGAAAGTTCTATAAAAAGATAAATCTAACAGGTAAAAGATATTAAATGAAAACAGAATATTCTTTGTTAGATCATCACCAACTACCTTAAAACAAAGACCTGACAAATGCATGAATGAACCCAAACAACAACATTTGGTGTAATATTAACACAGACTAAATAAAACCACCTGTTCACTGCAGTAACAGCTGATGTATAGTACAAATTTCAGTTTAGCTAATCAAAAATTTATCTCAGAATTCAATTCTGATTAAAACTAGATCAAAGTTAAAGATAACATCAATCCAAATTAAATCAGAATATCAAGTATCAAATTATTTTTTCTGTTAAATTTTCCAATTTTTTTTTTTTTTTGCGCGTATGCACATTTATTTTTCATTTTCAATACAGAGAGAAATCCTATACATCTATGCATTTGGATACATAGTTTAACAATTCTCATGCTGTACTGGACAGTAATGGTTAACAAATATCAATCAGTTAAGTGCTATACGTGATACATGCTTGGGTGATGATGTCTCAAAAGACTTGGCAGAAGATTTTCTCACAGTAGGTTTCCATTACTTCCTGTGGTAGACTGGTTGCTAACCAAGACTATAGAACCCAATCTGTTCTGCTATTCAAACTATAGCTGGAGGGAGAAGAGTTGGATTAACACCTTTCCCAAGAGTATTTGTGCGTAAGTGAATGCAACAAATTCAACTGGAATTCGAAATCAGCTCTCTGATTTCTCATTCCAAGCTGATATCCACTGCACCACAACATACATCCTAAAATAATATGACATAATTAAAACAATGGGAGCAGGTAAGTCACTAGAAGTGGGATCATTTGTTAAGCTACCTGGTGTCTCATGATTTGCCAAATATATCTGGAAATTCCAAAAGAGAATATTATTTATTTCTTTGAGAAAGACATCTTACACCTTAGATTTTCAGAACTTTTAGGTAGCATTTCATTATATGACAGAAGAAAAAAAATCCCATGCAAGAAGTGATTTAAAAAAAAAAAAAAGGCCATGTTTGGTCAAATTAGGAAGTCTTCTCTACACTTCATAGAAAAATGAGGTACCTATGTCTATTGTGGTGCAGTGGATATCAGTTCGGAACAATAGCCAAGTTCAAATTTCTGTTGAATTCATTGCATTCACTTACACGCATATATTCTTGGGAAAGGTATTAATCCATCTCTTCTCCCTCCAGCTATGAGTTAATAGCAGAACAGATTGGGTTCTATAAACTTGGTTGGCAACCAGTCATGATTTAACACTTCACTTTGTACATATTGAAATACAAAAATTTGAACATATATTTTTCATTATTTCTTTGTTACATGCAGCACTGTCCAAATTTATACACACTTTATCAATATATAACTTAAAATATTTAATATTTGCCAATCTTGAACCTTCATGTCTACAAGAAGAAAAAAAAAAGATTTTTCAAAAGGATAGTGGTGTCAAGGAAAAAATATTTTAACTACTTTCACTCCTCAGCAATGTTTTTGTTTCAAAAAGCAATGAGTTACAAAACCTAGACATATGAATTTCTTATTTTGTTTTTGAGAATTTACAACAAAAATATTAAACATTAATAGATTTACAAGAACAATTTTATATTTAAAACATTCTAAAAACCAATCTAATTGTATCAAAGTACAATATTTATCAGTTACCAATTTATAAAGAAATATGAAAACAATTTATTCATAAATTTAGAAACATTTTCAAAATGTGAACCAACTATAAGGTAATCCTTATTTATCATTTTATAAAGTTGAAATTGATGATCTATTAACTGATATTTTGCCAACCATTACAATAAACAATCTAATAAATAAATAATGTAAATAATCTAATAGTGTTTAATAATTTTGTAGTAAATTCTCAAGAACAAAATAAATATATAAATTCATTTTCATGTGTTTAGGTGTTATTAATAATTCTAAATATCACTTTTTAAAAACAAAATTGGAGAGAGGTGAAGAGAGTTAAATAGTGGTGTCAAGGAAAAAAAAACAAAACATACTTTTGACATTCCATTATTTTTTTTTTTTTTTTTTTGCAGGGACAAAGTTCCAAGCTTGTCAAATATTTTCATTTTCAGGTTTTGTTTTTATATAATAATTCAAATAGTGTACTAAAGGGATACTAGAAATAGGAACATGGAAATGCAAATCAGTATCTATGGAGAAGGATGTGTGTACATAATTTTTTTTTTTTATATATATATCCTGTATACGCAGTCAAACATAACTACATAAACATGCAGTTTTATCTTTGCAAAATAGGAGTGGTGATCACTTAAACGAAACTTATTAGACTTAAAGAGAAGAAAAAATCTACCTCCCTTCCTGATTTTAACTGTCTTCCTCTTTCCATACTACCAACCAATGAAAACCTATTATAGACAATTACTTTTTATATGCATTATAGGTTTATGGGTCAAACAATTGTAATTTTGGAAGAAATTAAAATGTAATCCTTTATGGATACAATTATTGTATTAGGTTACCAAGTAAAAAATAAGGTCTGTAAATTAAAGAGAAAAAAATAGTTTATACAAATTTAAATAAATCATGAATTGTAGTATGAAGTAGATAAAAACCATCCAAGGATAACTTTTTGTGGGGAGTATCAAATAAATTTTAAAATAAATTAAGAAAATTAAGATAAAAAAATAAAATCTGTAAACCCAAATTAAAGACAATATAGTAAAACATTGTCAGTTATTCAAATTTACTTTTACTGATATTGTAGCTGCCTTTCAGTGAAGACTTTTTCTACTGGCACTAAGTTCCTTGTAAATCAACTATAACTTGTGTCATTTGTTAAAGTACATATTAAAAGACAAATGGTGAAATAAACTAAGCAAGACACAAAAATAGTACTCAATAAAAGATTCCCTAGCAAACTAGCCATCATTGCATGCTGACACACTAACCTATACAAAACCTGAAAAAAAACAAACAAAAAAATAAAAACATAAAAAAGGAGTGTGTGTGTGTGTGTGTGTAATTGCGATAATGGCTTTTAGTGGTTTTACTGATAAAATGTATTTTGGCAAGAAGGGTTTTATATATATATATATATATATATAAAAATTCCTAACTCCGTTAATACTAGAATTAACAGACTATCTTCAAACCAAAAACTTTTCGACACACACACAAAAAAAACAAACATATAAGGCTTTACATAAGAGCGGATTTCAAAAGCCACTTTTTTATGACAAATCCTTAAAATATAATAATACCAATAAAACCAACAGAAGAAAGAAAACAATTTGGTTCAACCCCCCATTTTGCAAATTATGTAATATTAATATCGATAAATATTTTCTAAAACTTGTAGATAAACGTTTTAGCAATTTCAGGCCCCTTCATAGAATATTTAATAGGAAAACCCTAAAAATTAGCTATTCGTGTACTAAAAATATAGAAAGTATATATAATCAGCTCTCACAATAGATGAACTTTATCGAGATATAAAAACCAAATTGATAACCTGAGATCTACCCTACAACTGATCAAGCCAGCTCCAGAGTAACAACTCCTAACCAAGGCAACCCTAGAGTTGCCTGGAATTCACAAGACATAAGGGATGCAGCTGGACATGAAAGTTATACACCTAAATGCAATTGTAGAATTAAAAATGAGTGTCCTATGGGTGGAGAATGTATGACAGAAGGGGTGGTACATCAAGCTATGATATACCCAAAAGAAAATATAAATTTGAAGAAATACTACATTGGTATTTCAGCAGGTGCTTGGAAGCAACATTAATACAAACATACACACTCCTTTTCCAACCCTGAATTAAGAAATCTCTATCCAAACATCTGGTCATTGAAAGACAAGAACTTAACCCCGATGATTAAATAGAATATCGTTAAAAAAATCTAACACACCCACCAACTTCAAAGATTGCTGTTACTTATGCCTTGAAAAAAAAAAAAAAAAAAAAAAAAAAAAATCACTTATCAAACACAAAAATCAATTGAACCAGCTGAATCTGAGGAGGGAGCTAGTTTTTAAATGTTGACATAGGAGTCTCTTTAAATTATGTTAAACTTTTAGCCCCTCATTCATTCCTCTGAAGCCTTTACACACATCATACTATCTTATGGAATATCTATTATTTATTTGTACCCTATTGTTTTATGTGTCGACTTTTTATATATACAGGTTTATATATGTCTATGATATTGCTTACATATTTGTTTTTGCGGGTGTATGTGTGTGTGTGTATATATGTGTGTGTGTGTGTGTGTGTATGCATTTACGTGTGTGTGAGTTATATGTGTACATGTTTTTTTATATTATTAACGTTATACTGTATTATAATTGTACCGTTGACCGAAGAATTTTCTTACATTTTTAACGTTATATTGTATTATAATTGTATTGTTAACCAAATAATTAGTATAATTTTGATTATATAGTGGTGTGGTGGTAATTGTGATTAAAACGGATTGATTAACTATTATAGCTCAATTTTTTTAATTTTCTTAGTTTTTTTAGATTCCAATTTCTTATCCTCTCACTATTAATATGTAAAATTTATTTTTAAACTAAATAATTAAGTTTAAGCAACTAAATTTAAATAGAATAATTAGGTTTACTTTTAAATTAGTTTGTTTAACTTTATATTGTATTATATTTGTTTTGTTGACTGTATAATTAGTACAATTTTGATTATATATTGGTGTGATGGTATTTGTGATTACAACAGATTGATTAACTGTTATCTCTTAAATATCTTTAATTTTCTTAATTTTTTACTCTAATTTCTTATCCTTTCACCGTTAATATATATTTATTTTTTTTCATTTTCTCTTATCTTTTCTTTCAAATTTAAATTTATTCCTCTATTCTTTCTTCTTCTTCTTTCCCTTTTCATTTACACTTTAAGATACTTACCCTTTCTCCTTAATGCTATCTCACCTAACCCCCTTTTTTTACTTTCCAAATCTACGTGTCAGCAATCTAACTGACTTGCATAATGTATCTAAGTTGACATCCATTCTTATGCATGCTCTTTGATTATATGTTGTGTGTGTGTATGTGTATATATATATATATATATGCTTATGTATGAATGTGTGTGTGTGTGTGTGTATTTGCCAAACTGATGTAATGATGCATTTTTTCTTAAATTTTCTCTTCTAAGTGAGCGATCTTTATTTTTATTCCGTATTTTTTGGGGGGGAGGGGGTCTTTCTTTGTGAATTTCATTTCTGTAAAATCTTCTGTACAATAAAGACGGAAGCTGATGATGGTTCGCCTGAAATAGGCCTTTAATTCTAATTTACCATGAAATAAAGTGTCTACCTTAATTTTTTCTTATATTTGCTCTATATGTATTTATATACATATATATTTAGAGCTCTCTTTGAGAGTTATCCTACCACTTTATATACAGGATATTCCTTTGGATTCTTCTATATCTACACCGCATGCTTATATATATATATATATATATATAGATATATATATGTGTGTGTGTCACTACATGTGTTTCGAGTCTAAAGTTGACTCTTCAGGTGAATACACTTGTGACTTCACATATCAAGATTCGTTTGTTTTTCTGATGACCAAGGTATTGTGCATAAATAGATAAGTCAAGTTGTAAGTAAGCCAGAAAGTTCATATGCATGCGTGCATGCATGTCTTCAACAATTTTGATTCAATTCTACGGGTCATCTAGTTCTTTTTATTGTTCTTGGAATACTATTTGAATTTACTGTGTGTGTGTTTTTGTTTTTTAAATTGCGTTTGAATTTCGTGTGTGTGTGTGTGTGTATCTTAGGTTTTCCATGTTTTTTGTTGAGGGAAGGCTTGTATTTTTTATAAATATTTCTTCCTGCATCATGAGCGTGTCACAATCTGCATTTCAGTGGATAGGCATTTACTCTGAATTTACCTCCACTGCATTTATATAAATGTTGGAAAAAGTACAATTTCCTGTTATTGGCTAGTTTAAAAATACTTCTGTGCAGGGCTACTCTTTTATTCAGGCCTTGTGTTGCCCCATGTATATTTTTGTGCATTCATTGCATTTTAGAGGATAAATTATGTTTTTACAATTGCAGCTCAGATTTGTTTTTATTTCGAACGTAGAAGTGTTTTCCTTCTATTATTATGTTGTATACCCCACATCTTTTTTTGTTGCATTTTATCACACATTTTTATGAGGTTAGTATGTTTTTTTAAATTTTGGGGTTGGTGTTTGCTTTTAATTATTTTAGTTACCTTTAAGATTTTTTATTTTATTTTTGTTGAGTAATTCTATGTGTCTATTGATCTTTGTAAATAATTCTGGGTTGCTTTTGTTGTGTGTGAAAACATATGGTAGAATGTTTTTTTAATTTTTTTTTTTTTTTATTCTGGAGAGATTCTAATGGTATTTCTTCTGTCAGTTGAAAACCCTTGTTTATTAGCAGAGTGGGGTATTCTCTTTGTAGTGGTTTTCATGGTTCCTCTAGGCGTATTTTACAAAGGGTTTCATTAGCTACTATTGTGCAAATTCGTCATGCTAGGGAGTAGGAGATTTTAGACAACTTTTAGGGTGATGACTCTTGAAATGGAGGTATTGTTGGGTGTTTGTGGGTTTATGGTAAATGTCTTTGATATAATTATTTTTGTTTTTTAATGAGCATATCTAGGAATGGCAATTCATTATAGCTATATTCTAGCATGAACTTAATTTATAGCCACCGAAAAGTGACTGGAGAAATTTAATGTATGAGTGTGAAAAGAAAACCCCAACATGCACGCACACATATGAACTTTCTGACCTGCTCACCACTTGACTTATCTATTTATACACAAATAATATATTTCGGCCATCAAAAAAAACAAACAGATCTTGATATATAAAGTCACAAGTTTATTCGCTGAAGAGAGTCAACTTTAGACTCAAAATGCGTGTAGCGACACAAATACCATTATGAACACTTAATATATTATACAAAAAGCAAGTAATATTAATAATAACAACAACAATAAATCTACACTTTAAACAAAATGTTCACAACTTCTCGCACTTTTCTTCTATACCGATTCCTCTCGGAACAACCCATATTTCTGTTTTATATATATATATATATATATATATATACACACACACACACACAGAGCTTTTTACAGTATAGAACTTAAAAATATCAAGAGTTGATCGTTGCAGGATATATATATATATATGATATATGCATGGAAAAATATCAGAAAAATCTATAGTCATGGAATTCCTACACACAAAGTGCTTGCTCTTAAATACCACTGAAATACTAGTTGAATTCTTTCAGCATCTACTAGGGCAAGTAGTCATATACAATTAAATGTCCTTACTAAACATTTGTTTTTACTTAGATCATTTGATCAAAACTTAGAAATGTATAATTTAGTAATGTTATGCTTATGTCTCATTCCTTAAATTCAAACAATTAAAATGAAACCAAATTGACATAATTTCAGTTCTAATTTCTGCTGGAACAACAAGGTGTTCTCCTTTCAAGGACTTGAAAGCATACACTATACAAATAGTTAAATAGTCATTAAATAGTATGGCACAATCACAAAAGGACCTATTCATGGTAAAGATTTTAAAAATTTGGCAAATCAATATGGAACATTAATTTGTTTACTGCATCTTGTTACATGGTTGATAGAGGTGATAAAAAAAGATAATAGTTAATTAATAGTAAAAACCATGATACATACTGTTTTATTTTATTTTAGATCTATAAACTTACATAAATTTTAGCTGCTGTTAATTTTTTACAGTAAAGTTTTCTAATGAAAAGAAAAAATTGAACCCTTTATTTTTAGTGAAATTTTGAAATACATATTAACAGAGAAAATTGCATACAATAAAAGGTAATGTGCTCTGACACACACACTTTCCAAGTAATGTTACATATATAATTATTCCATTAAATCTATTAGATTTGTAAAATAAATTTATAAATACACCATGCCATAAAAATAATTGCAGGTTCAATCTCAATACTAATCAGCTTGGCATTTGTTCATGCCTTTTAGAGATGCAGTAAAAAAAATATATTTTTAAAGCCTAAGCTGATTAAAAACACTTTATAAGAGGTAAAATAAGAGATAAAATGACTTTTTCATACAATTTTGGTACAAATTTCAAGTTACGAATTTAACACATTGTTATTTCAAAAGTATCAAGGCATCTATTAAAAGCTATTCCATACTACATATCAAGAAAATAAAAAATGCCAGCAAATATTCAGACAATTGGAAAGTTCCAGTAATATATATTTGCAGATTTTTAAAAAATTTTAAAAATAGATTCTACAAATCTTGTAATAAAGGAAAATAGATTAGGCTGACAACTATCAGAGCAAAAGTTACTTACTATTTGCCAAAAGATGGTAAACCATAGGAGACTGGAATGTTGTCTGCAAAGCAGTAGCGAAAAAGTGCTTTTGTGAGAAACCCCACAGGATGCAACTCTGAGAAGGTGCAATTGTTTTAGGACTAGAAAGAAAAAAAAGGAGGGAGGAGTGTGAGAGAGATCTAGACAAGACAAGTGGGATTTCTATCTTTGCTAACATTTGCTCCCTTCAACTATTAGTCAAATAGCAAAGCTGTGAAAACTAGCAAAGAATGCAGAATTACTGTTCACACTTAAACACTGAAGAGATTTGGATTGAATTTCAATGAATCACAAACTTTTCCCAAGAATGGAGAGTTGTTAGTATTTATACAAGTACACTAATAAGATTGTAGCCTAATTATGAAAAGAGCATTTTACGCAATAATTCAAGTTTTGGATCAAATCTCAGTTAATAATTATGTCAGATCATGGACTTACTGATCCACCCAGCCTTATACATATCAGTTTAGTAGTTTCATTTGGGGGTCTATGAGTGTGTGGGAGATGAGTTCTTAGTCAAACCAACTTCCAAAATTCAGACCTAAAACCAAGATTTTTTTTTTTTTTAGAGAAGAGCTTCTTGATTAGAAACACTTTATATAGGTTTTGATTTTGGTCAATATGGTCAGTTTCATTTGTTTAAGTTGTTTGTAATAAAATTAAAAACAGACATGCCTTGTTAAGTCAAATACAGTGTTTAAATGAATTCTTGCTGACTAAGTATAAAGAAACTTAAAATTTTCAAAAAGAAAAATCAATTTTTTTTCAGTAATATCAGTCTTCATTATGTATCATGTCCCTCAGGACATCATGGCTCTTCAGAATATTATCTTTTCACTATTTCTGTTCTAATATCCATTTATTTAAGCTTATCAAGTATGTTTTATGTTGTTTTCCTCTGTCCCTCTTGCCCCTTATCCAGTGAGCATCAGATTTTCCAAGTTCTCTTTCCTCATTACATTTTCTAGAAATCCTGTCTCTTGATGCTAAGTATAAGTTTGCATTTTGTTTGCATTTTTTCTAAAATCTCATTGTTGCTCACATGTTAGGTCCATAGTATCCTCAGTACTCTTCTGTAGAATCACATTTGTTGTTTTAAGTCTCTTCATCTTCGAGGATTTTGTCCCACAATCGCTGCCATATAGGAGGACATATATCACATAACAATTCAGTACTTTTATCTTTGATTCCTCCCTAACCTTTTATTTGAAGTAGTGCGGAATGTCAACATCTTGATTACATCACTATTTTCTCTTCAAGTTATATGTGCTATACATTTTAATTGTTACTGTTAAGTCCACAAGTAACACAGTTTTAGTTACTTCGTAAAGTTGTTGGCAATTCTGTCATGCCAGTCCACAAGATTTGAAAGGAAATGTTCCTCACTGAGACCTACAGGCTTCATTTTGAAAGCCATTTTTAATCATTGATCTAAGAAAGTGATTGCATACAGCTGAGATATTTCTGAATGAATTTGGTGCCACACCTGACATCCATATGACAGTCTCAGTTTGATGAGGTTATTTAAGAACATAGCTTTAGTTCTTAGGTTAGTACAACACGTGACTAAATGATCATAAAAGCAAGATAACATTTTCCAATCTGTTACTAATTCTATGAACAATAAATAGAGTTGTCATAAACTTTGATTTATTTTTAATTATACAGAGGATTAGTTTAATAAAATTATTTTCCTTTCATTCAATTTGATAAATTCACTTCACCAACTTAAGTTTTCTATCAATGACCTTGGGGGTTTAAGAGAAACAGGAATTACATAACAAAAGAAATATCATAATCTACCAAATACAAATTTTAAAAGTTATGACAAATTTTATGATAACAAATAGAAGATTAAAACATTTTTTTTTTTTGAGTACTGTGTTGAAATTCAAAAAGTCTAGATACCATAATGAACAATTACTACAAAATTGCTTATGGCAGTGCAAAAGTGGCTGAAGCCGAACTATCAGTTCAGGACCAATAATGATGCCAATTTTTCTTTTATCAAATAGCTCAAGATAAATAGCAAGGGCATTGGATCACATGTGGCAGCAATATTCTCAGCATAAATGAATGGTAGACTTATAGATATGTATATTAGATTCTGGAGAGAAATATTGTCTCAAACACAATGAACTAACCTTCCTGGTAGTTTAGAATGTTTTATTTTGTTTTCATTGAACATGCAGACTAACAGATGTTTTCATGGTTTTGGCATATGTTATGTTAGTAAGTAAGTAAATATTACTCCTTTTTTCAGGATAAATGGTTTCTTGTTTCATAGCAAGTAATTCCAACACAATTACATTTAACTATCTTTTGAACAAACTCAGCACTAATGGATCAACAAAACTTCAAGTATACAATGCCAAGAAATAGAGCCTCTATAAATCATCTATATAAGCTATACACAATACTATATTACTTCACTCAAACTGGTTTCACTTTTCAAATAAGCAAGCAAGAACAGTAGTAGTTATATCAGAGTACATAAATATTTGAGAACAAGACTTTTTGTGCTTTTTTATAAAATAGTGGATAAAACAGAAAAAATACTTTTCTTAGCCAATGGTTCATATAACTATAATCAAATTATAATTTCTACTAAACATGCTGATACTATTATAAGCATCATTTTTTTCATTTTTCTTTGTTCTCAATATGGTGGCCACGATTGTCCTATTGTTGCCTCTGATGAACCAAAAGGATCTATTTTGCTAAAAGTTTAAAATAATAATTCTACCAACATATGCTATAGCTTATATAGAGAGACCAGGTTTTAGATCATTTTTTAAAAGAATCATTGTATTGTTCTCTAAATTAAAACCTTAACAACATAAGGATAATAGTTTTTGTCAATATTTGCATAATTTTCTGTTTCAATGACCAATTAGTCATTGTTTTCTGAGACTGATTACTACTTATATAAATTAAAGACATGAGAGAATTTTTTCAAAATAATAGTTTTGGTAACAAATTCTTTCTTGATACCAAACATTTGAATAATTGTAGGTTAACAGAATTAAATTATAATATAATTGTGTTAGTTACTGTGCACACCATTAGAGGCTTATTCATAAATTCATTTAATAATTAGTCATTTCATGAAGCTTTAGCTTTTAATAAGGAATAAAAGTTTTATTTAAACACCAAAAGGAGAATTACATGTTTTATAAAGGTTCAAATAAAAAAAATGCAAAAAAGTAAAAGATTTTTAATTTTTCAACCAGCAAAAAGAGTTACAAAGTAATGTAAGGCAATTGAAATCTTTAAAACACAACCTTTCCCCACCTCACCGTTTACCCACAAAAGAATCTAGATTAAAACATTTTGACTAGTGCACACTAGTCTTTATCAGATATTGAAATTAAAACTTGGTCTCTTTACAGAGTTTATCAACAACTGCAGATAAATCAACTATCAAAAGCTTGCAGGAAAATAGAAACGTGAAAATTTTAAATTACATTCAACACCTCATGAAGCAAATCCAAAATTCAATTACTATTCTTATTAAACAAGAAAATGAAGGTTATCAAAGTTATCTTTCATATCCATGGCTATGCATACATACAAGAAATGCTGAAATGTTCTCAACCTAACCAAGAAGGAATTAAACAAACACAAATAATCAAGTCTGATTGGTCATTTGATCTGATTTTAAAAAGTGGGTTAGTCCAAAAATTTTTCATATGTATATCATAATCTTCAAGAACTTTGTTATAATATAGACTGAACTCTGGTATTTGGGTCCGGTGGTGAATATTTATTTCTTTCAAGAAGTGCATATTTATACTCATACCTTTCAGCTTCAGATCAGAAAACTTACCAGAAATAACTCTTGAAAATATCAAGATCACAGCTTTCAGCTGTTAGTACATGTTGTCAGCTTAGTTGAATAAACTAATACACCACTAAGTGTTCAAAATAAATTAAAACAGAATGACTAAGTTAATTGTTCAATTTATCAAAAGCTGTGTTCAAAGTAGAAAACTTTCAATTCATGTATGACATTTTGTTAAATATACAAAAATAAGTACAGATCCAGTGCTTATTAAAACTTTAATTGATATACTTTTAGCTTTATTAAAATGAGTAGAATTTTTGAAAATTCTAAAATGTTAGATTAATATTGCTAGATAAAAATTAAACAAGCTTGTTTTTATGAATGTGAATTCATCACTGAATGTGCATATGTCTGTATATAACCAATACAATGACTAAGTAATAAACATCTATCCCAGTTTATTCATAGATTTTGCATATAATAGATTTTCATTCAAAGTGTAAGATATTTCAAGTTTCAACCAATTAATTTTCAATATTATCAAGTATTCCAATTTCACTGATTAATTTTTTTTTTCACAAAAAAGAAAAAAAAATTTCAAATAAACATTAAATGAAGAAAGAATTAATAGCAGAATCATTTCCCATTCTTCTTTGTAATGGTATAAAGTATATGAAAGAGTTATCCAATTAAAATAGATTTGGGATGTCACTGACAAAAAGCCTTTTCTTTGTAACTATGTAAGACTAACCGAACATCTAACATATAATTAAATATATAACCAAGTTATATTTGGGCCAACCTTGAATTCTCAAAATAAACAATTTAGAACAAGGTACATGGTTTTGTTATAAGTAAAATAATGGCACTTTACAATTGCTTGTTGGAAATGAGTGATGGCATTATCATCCCACCCGACAATTGCAGCTGCATTTACTTTAATAGAAACTGGCTCCTTTTTCATTGCTGTCTACTTGTTTGATATGTCATAAATCTGATTTGTAATGCATAATGTCAGCTTCATGTTTTACTTGACTTAAAAATTAAAGACATTTACAGACAAAGGGAGACTTAATCTAGCAACTAATGTCAAGAAATGTGAATTTTATGTTTCCTTTTTACCACACACAGAGCTTAACCTTTAGAAGATATGTGCTTTGCCAATTCAAACAATTTAATCATACAAAATTTTTACAGCAATATTTGGGGAAGGGTTTGAATTACTGTCTAGTGCCAGATATAAGACACCAAATTTCAAATTAAGTTTTTTCTGTGGCAGTCAGTATGATATAAAAAATATTGCATTGAAATTGTGAAAATTTTTTTTTCCAAAATACATTTTTTTTTTTCAAATACATAAGTTAAAAAAAAAAACAATATGATTTCAGCATTACTTATTATAGTCATTTCAAATACACTTAATTTTAAAACATAAAACTGAAGTGACCTGATCTTTAAAAACAAAGTGAATTTTTTTTCCAATCTAAACTATGAAAAAATTAAATTTAGATTTAAAATTCCATGTTGAAATTTACAAAGATTTTTTTTTACTAACATTAAAAACATTAATACAAACACAAATTATTCTTAAATAACAAAAATGCAAAATGACCTGTGAGTGAAAGAGAATTGTATAAACAAATACCATGTAAATTAGTTCCTCATAAAATGACTCCACATTAATAAAGCTCCGTTAAAAATTAAAATGTAAACATCACTTGCTTCTAATACTAATACTTTTAGATAGATTTGTATAGGCATTAATTAAATTAAAAATAAGTCTTTTGCAGCATTGCTCTCAATTTCTAACCTAACATTAGGCATTATCACAATAAGTATTGTGACAATATGCAAAGATGTTTGGTTTGAGTTATTTAACAGCATATCAACCTCTGTGGGTTATTTAATGCCAAAAAAGTGGAGTTTTAATTTTTTTTTTTAATGTTTGGTTATAGTGAGAAGGTTGATTTAGTCAGATTTAATTAAATTTTTTTGTTTTTATTCTTTTTTATTTTCTTTTTTTATTTTAGAAAACTGAAAATGTCTTCTAGTTTTGTATTAAAAATGTTTTGCTGAGAATTTTTCTTCTTCAAAAGTGTGTTATGGTAATAATTTTTTCTTCAAAAAGGTATTATTGATAATATTTTTCATTCAAAACTGTATAGTTTTCTATAAAAGTCTATTTTTATACTTTCATAGTGTTTTGACCCCAGTTTGGAGGTTAACTATTTGCCCATAGCTGAGACCCTAACAGATGCTACTACTTTGTATCAGGGTGGACCTGAGAACAACAGCAATTAAGAGGCGGTTTCGTGCTCCTCACAACCTCTCAATCAGAGGTTTTGCTGCCGAATACCAAAGATGTTTGCATTTAAACCTTTAATAGTATTACTACCATATAAATAACATGGACTATAGCCAGAATGTGAACTTGATAAACTAAGTCCAAACTAACACTTATAATGGTTTTTGAGACCAGTGTTTCTCAACTGGTGTTCTTTGGAACTCTAGTGTTCTACAAAAGGTAACATGATTTAAAAAAAAAAAAAAAGAAACAGTTAAAAAAATAGGTTGATGTATTTATGAGTAATGTTTTTTTAATTTTATATTTGTAAATTTTACTATGCACATAATCATATTGATTATTTATGTCTATTTTTTGAGTGTTTACAGAATTTTTTTCTTTGAATTGCTAATAAATGACAAAAAACAAGGTCACTTTTTTCTTAAACCTTCTTTTTTTTTTTTAAATCGTTTCACCCCAAGCAAGGCAGTAATGCCACTAATATGCAGAGGTTTACAGGGAGCGAAAGTGAAAAAAAAGAAGGGGATTAATTAGGGAGGATTGAAGAAAGGGCAAAAAGTTCATGGGGTTCAGGAAGACAGACAAGGGTGATTAATATTGCATTTAAATTTTTGAAGATTATAGTTATCAGGAAAGCAGTAAAACAGAAGAGAGTTCCACAAGTAGGAAGTGTTAGCAAAGAACCCGTTAAAGTAGAAGCGGTGGTTGCATTTAGCTATTTCAATAGTAAAAGGGGAGGACTTAGATGCCAAGCTAATATACAAGCTTAAATTCATGTATTCAGGACACACAGAATAAAGCTTATCAAAGCAGCTGCTGCAAAAATATTTGAAGAAAAGAGAGGGAGGCCTCATTATGCCAATGAAAAAGTGACAGAAGTCAAGACAAATGGTAAGAATCAATTACATTACAGATCCTTCTTTGGATTTTGTCAAGAATCTCAAAATATACCACAGGAGCACCAGACCAGATATGACAACAATATTCAATACATGGACAATTGGTTAATTTGTAAATGTGCAAGATGGCTTCTGAAAAAAAGAATTTTTTGCCATAACAGTGATTTAACTTTCATTGCAGTAGATTAAGGTATTGATTCGAAATGGTCACTCGGCTCCATGTCAAGAGCGATTCGAAATGGTCACTCGGCTCCATGTCAAGAGCGATTCGAAATGGTCACTCGGCTCCAAATGGTCGAGCGATTCGAAATGGTCATCGGTCCATGTCAAGAGCGATTCGAAATGGTCACTCGGCTCCATGTCAAGAGCGATTCGAAATGGTCACTCGGCTCCATGTCAAGAGCGATTCGAAATGGTCACTCGGCTCCATGTCAAGAGCAGAAATGGTCACTCGGTCCATGTCAAGAGCGATTCGAAATGGTCACTCGGCTCCATGTCAAGAGCGATTCGAAATGGTCACTCGGCTCCATGTCAAGAGCGATTCGAAATGGTCACTCGGCTCCATGTCAAGAGCGATTCGAAATGGTCACTCGGCTCCATGTCAAGAGCGATTCGAAATGGTCACTCGGCTCCATGTCAAGAGCGATTCGAAATGGTCACTCGGCTCCATGTCAAGAGCGATTCGAAATGGTCACTCGGCTCCATGTCAAGAGCGATTCGAAATGGTCACTCGGCTCCATGTCAAGAGCGATTCGAAATGGTCACTCGGCTCCATGTCAAGAGCGATTCGAAATGGTCACTCGGCTCCATGTCAAGAGCGATTCGAAATGGTCACTCGACTCCATGTCAAGAGCGATTCGAAATGGTCACTCGACTCCATGTCAAGAGCGATTCGAAATGGTCACTCGACTCCATGTCAAGAGCGATTCGAAATGGTCACTCGACTCCATGTCAAGAGCGATTCGAAATGGTCACTCGACTCCATGTCAAGAGCGATTCGAAATGGTCACTCGACTCCATGTCAAGAGCGATTCGAAATGGTCACTCGACTCCATGTCAAGAGCGATTCGAAATGGTCACTCGACTCCATGTCAAGAGCGATTCGAAATGGTCACTCGACTCCATGTCAAGAGCGATTCGAAATGGTCACTCGACTCCATGTCAAGAGCGATTCGAAATAGGTCACTCGACTTTATGTCAGAGGAAAAGGTATGGTCAAGAAGGCATAATGTGTTGCTCTCCTGGAGTCCAATATCAGCCATTCTAATGCCAGACAGCAAAGTTTCTGTTTTATATATATATATATATATATATATATATATATATATATATAAAACAGAAACTTTGCACACTTTACATACACACACACACACACAACTGGCCATAATTATTAGGCCATCCTCGGTTTTTTAAAAGAAATGATGGATAGTATGAAACTATTTTCAGTATTTATTGCCAAGTGAATACTTCTAAATGAAAATAGAATGGTTCTTTTGGTATTATTACTTTGCAAAATTTTACAAGGCAAGTAAGCAAAGATGAACTCATCTGAATCACCCTAAATTTTCTTCATTCTTTCATTGATGAAACTGCATTATAGGTAATTATTAAATATTTATAAATTCATTTGATGCATATGTTTTTGTGCAGTGTTAACAAAAGAACCATTCTATTTTCATTTATAATTATTCACTTGGCAATAAATACTAAAAAATGGTATGAAATACATCATTTTTTTTTAAACACTGGGGTTGACTAGTTATTCTGGCTGGTAGTGTATATAAAGTTAACATGTGAGCCACGATAAAAAATATAAGAGCTAAACAGATAATTGTATATAATAATTTTTATGTAGAAGTTCCCAGAGACATAAAAACCATTTAAAAAATAAAGAGATAGGAAATACTGGATCAAACAATGCCAATTTTAAAACCCAGTCCAATTTACTGAGCATGCAAAACAAACCTATCAAAGGTTAGTAAGACAAACATACACCTAGTGCTTTGTCTCTTGGATGGAACCAAGTAACAAACCATGGCTTTTCACAGCTTCTTTTCATTAATATCTGTAAACTGCTTATTGAATAGTTCATGCAAAAGATAGAAAGTGATTTCCTCTTGCCTTCTCCATGGTTTTGAAGTGGCTGTCCTTCACCTCTAGTGATTGGTAACCAAAGCTAGAGAGCCCAATCTGCCCTGCAATTAAACTTACTGAAAGTAACTAGCATGCTAGCTAATGTTTAAAAAAGATTGGTAAAAGAGGGAGTATTCATTTGTTCATATTGAGAGACAATAATAATTAGCAGTTACCTCTCATAGAAACACAATTTAAAAATTTTAGTCAAAAAAATTACTTGATTTCTCAGTAAGTGCAGAAATACTTTTGTATATAAAAAGAAAAACAAAACAGTATCATCTGAATTAGACATGTTACAATACTTGAAAAGCCAGTCAGAGCTTGTCTCGTATGAAAAGGGTTATGTTGACCTTTTGCCTAGGCTGTCAAAGAGAAATGAAGTGGGAGGTTGTAATTATTTGTGACAAATTAATTACCCACTAAAAACGCAAATCATACTTTTTGCCCACAAATGCCACTGTTTCAATACTCCCCCAACCCTAATGACCAAGTAATTTATCATAAGGAAAAAAAAGACACTTCATGAATAAAAATAAAGTTTTATACAAAAAATGATAACAGTAATGGTATAAAAGATGATTAAAATTATCAAATTCTTCATTTTATTTTCTTCACAACCTCTTTATAAGTTATAAGCAAGAATCACTTCCCTATGAAGAAATTCTGACTTTTGCAAGACTTCAGATATTCATTATAACCCTATCATCACATAGTAAAACAAATAACGCTACAGTACTTGCCATGATACAGTGCTTAGCATGTGTTTTACTGACTCAATAGTTTTAGTCTCTTCTAAAAAGATGGCTCAGTACCACAATTGAACAAGAACGGCAATCTTATAAAATAGTAAATTGGAGGTTTGGTTTATTGTGTTTATGGCATATTAACCTCAATGGAGTTTTAAGTTTTGACAAGATTTTTAGAATAGGTTCATATGAATAGAATATGTATTTCTTGTAAGAAATCAGTTTGTAGAACAGATTTCATTGATGTACTTTTTGTAAAGAGAGTTTTTGTCAAGAGTCTGGTTTCATTGATATATTCTCCTTAGATATACAGTTTGTAGAGAAATTTATTTTATTTGTTTGGTTTATTTTATTTTTCAGCATATCAACCTCAATGGGTTATTTAAATGCTGACAAGATTTTTAGAATAGGTTAGTATGAATAGAATATGCATTCTTTGTAAGAAACCAGTTCGACATATAGAGAGAGGTTTTGTTGAGAGTCAAAAGTATTGCTGGTAATTTTGTTTTTAATGTATTGCTGATATTTTAAATATAAAAATCTATTATTTTGCATTCATATTGCATTGACCTCAGTATGGAGGTTAACTATTTGCTCATAGCTGGGACCCTAACAGGTGCTACTATCCTGGATCAGGATGAACCTGGAAACAGCAGCATTTAAGAGGTGGTTCCATACTTCTCTAGAGACCTTACTGCTAGACAGTTTCTTGCCATACCCAGGACCAACAATTTTATTGAATGTCTTTAAAGGAACACTAGATAGTAAGTTTTATCTACAGAATAAATTCATGAAATAAAACATTAACATCAAAGCATTACTGTTTAAGAATTGATAATACAATTTGTTTTTGAATAATGTCATCAGCAAATAATTGTTTTACAACATTTAAAAAAAAAATAGACAAAATACAGATAAATAAGTTCATAACTTAAGTGATTAACAAAGTTTTCATCATTATTTAATTCACATAATAGTCACTTCATATTTAAGTACACTAACAAGGAAGGAAATTATGTAGAAGAAAATAAATATATTTGTGTATTTTTATCATTATGCTGCGGAATTTGTGTGCATAGCCAACCAAAATTTAAGGAAACTTTTATATTAAGATCTTATTTTTAAGAAAATTGCAAATTGTTTTTCAATGTTCTTTTATAAATATTTTTACTACATTAAACATTTTCTGATCTGTTATTTTATTCTGCAAGAAAGAAAAAAGTTTTAATTTACTCATGAAAATAAGCCAAATAAAGAACTAATTGTTTAGTAGATGAGGAGGTGCTGAAATATTCTCAGCCCAACCAAGAAACATTTACAAATAATTTAAAACTGATATGCACTTATTTGCTCAGATTTTGAAATATGGATCAGGCCAAGAACATTTGTGTTTGCCTCATATCTGCATCTATACTAAAATGTCTCTTCACAAGGTATTTTGTTTGAAGAATGCATGAAACATTCAATTTTTTTTTTATTTCCAAAGTTTTACTTACAGTCAAAACTCCTATCAGACTTATCTATTTAATATAAGTAGAACAAATAAAATGATCCAATTTGACATATCAATAAAATAAAACCTCAATTTTCCTCAAATGATTTTTAAACTTTTTATTCACAAAGGATAAACATGTAAAAACTTAACCATTTACAACAACACAACACTATAAACTTTCATATTTTAATGTCTAAAAAGATTTTTAAAAATCATGCATTTTATGAAATAAAGCAGTAAAAAAAAAAATAAAATAAAAAATTAAAAAAAAATAAAAAACATTCCAGAGATATAATTCTATACGAATGAAAGCTTAAAAGACTTAATTCTATCTATTCCACACAATTCTATAAAAACTATTTACTTTTAAATCAAATATAAGAAAAGGCATGGTTTACAAATGACTTGATTTAAAACAATGCAAAGGACTATTTTAATCCTCTTGGTTGTAGTTTGTTATTAGTTTTCTTATTCAAGTGAAAAGACACAAATAGCTTTACTAAATTTTATGAATAATAGTTACCATTTTTGTTTTGTTCTTCATTAACACAAACTACTCTTTATTCTCAATTCACAACAGATATTGCTCATACAAAATTTACTTATTAAAAAATGATTACAAAAGGCAGTGATTATATCACTGAATTCTACTTTTAAATGCTAATATTACTCTGATAATCTTCAGTCTTTCATAGCCTTATCAATAACTTTCAGTTATAGCAAAAACACTTATCAATAGTACGTACAAATTCTTCTGTAAGATGGGAGAGTTAATACTTCACACAAGTTTTCTAGCAGAACATGAATAGATACAAAATTATAAACTTCTTGAATAATAGTATATCTAAATATACTATGAAAATTCAGTATCTGCTTATTTTCTGTATTAGCTGTATCCCTATATTAGTAATCATGAGAAAACGAAAGTGTTCACATATTAGTTTAATAAACCTTAATCTGTTTGTACAGAAATGTTTATCTAGTAACATGTTAATATAACAATATACTTAAAAAAAAAAAAAATTACTATTAAGATCAGTATAAAGAAGTATAAAGAACCATCTTCAAACATTGAATTCTTAAAAAAAAAAAAAAAAAAAAATTTAAAAAAGTCAAGTATTCAGGATATTTCTGATTTTCACCCTGCACACCACCCACAAAGAATTCCATCATTAAATTGCAGCAGAAAAAAACTTGAAAAAAGGTAATTATCCCAAAGAATAGTAAATCAAATTTTCCAATGCCTACCCCACAGCCACTGCTCGAGTCAGTCTTTGCTTTATGAGTTGGAAATGTCGAGTAATTTAATCTCATTATGGTTTTAAGAAATATCTTGCATTTTAATTGAAGATTGAAAAATCACTTTCACTTTCAAGTCTCCATGCAAATAAAGCAAGTCTTCACACAAGTTTTCCACCATTTAACAAATTATCAAGAAATTCAGTTGCACCCAAAATATATTTTTTAAAAAACATGTTAGGTTGTTCAATCTTTTCTGAAGAAACTGCATTGATCATAATCCCAAAAACCTGAATTAAATAGGAAGAAAAATATGGTATTAATCATGTGGGATATTGTCAAGGGTATTTTGGGGTTGTTTTTGTTTGTCTGTGAAGTGCCTTATTTAAAATGTTATCAGAGAAAGTTGTTAGCCAACATATACTTAATAGGTCACTCCCATGCATCGTAAGTAAGACATCACCCAAATAATACCTACAAAAAATAAAACACAAAATATGAGAAAAAATATCTAAACAATGGTTTTATATGTCAAACAACATGTTAAAGATGAGAATTTCATTAAAAAAATGATTTTAGATAAATATTATAAAATATCTGTGGGATGTGTAGAAAGGAATTCAATAGATTTTAAAACTAAAGTTTCAGTTGATAATATGGAAAAGAAAATTAAGCAATGTGTTACAAGAAAAAAAACATCATGAATACAGTTTGCAACAAATAGCAGCTCTCCCCAACCAAACATTAGCAGATAAAGGGGAAAAATTTACCTCTCATTCAAATCATTAAAATAAGAACACACATTATATTTCTGTAAAATATGTATTGTGTAAATAACCTACAATCAGTCACAGGGCCAAGGTGACAAGAATAACTGTCATGCATCAACCAAGAAACAAAATATAGATTGTAGATAAAATATATATATATATATATATATATATATATATATATATATATGTAGATTGTGTAATTCAAAGTTTTATTAAATTATCAAGTGAGCTAAGTCATGGATCACTGACTGATAATAAATTTTTGTGTGTGTATATCTAAATCTAATCTAATCTAAACTTATTTATAAATGGAACTTTGTGTGTGTGTCTATTAACTATGGTCCCCGAAACGGCTGAACCGATTTTCTTGAAAATTTACAGTTGTACTATAAGCGTCTGCGAGTGTTCTTAGCTAGCTTTTGTGTTGAGGTACCCCCGATAAATATCAGAAATCGATAATCGAAAAAAATCAGGTTATAGAAAGAGTGGTCCAATTTTAATCAAATTAGATACACTCATAGACAAAGACATAAGAAACAATATTCATGTTGCAGTTCTTACAATAGTGCAGAAAATCGATTATATATATATATATATATATATATATATATATATATATATATATAGAGAGAGAGAGAGAGAGAGAGAGATATCAATAAATAAAAGGCAAGATGTTTGTGTGTGTGTCTGTTTATCTGCCTGTATGTATTTTTTCAGCCCTTTTATTTTAGTTTTGCTTCAGGTTTGGCTCTAAGTAGGTATAATTGTAGTTCTTAGCCTCAGCCATGATACCATTTACTCAGAGGATTTATTTAGCCTTCAAAATTCAGTTTATGACAAAAAAAACTTATTTGATATTGATACCAGGAAATCAAAATTTGACTTACATCCATTCATTATCCCTTCAGTCTATGGTTTTGCTTTAACTGGAAACAACTATTGCTTTTTAGTCTTTTGTGCCAACGTCCAAAAAGTCTGAGCTTCAGGACCATGGATTAGTTTTAAAACTTTCATTACACCCGAGCAACACCAGGCTATACTGCTAGTATATATATATATATATATATATATATATACAAATTTTTTTTTCTCGTTAGAAATTACATGTTCATAGGCTAAATGCTTGTTTGAATAAAATGTTACATGTCAAATCAAAGGTAAAATTTATAATCCTGATAATGTTACTGACCTATAAATAATGAAATTCTGTTTGGTACATAGTCCTTTTATTATTTTTATTATATATATATATTACACACAAGATTAATATAAATAAAATTTGACCCTTAGCTGATTGACATTCTATTCAGCATCTCAGTTTCATAAACAAACCATTTCAGTCAACTTATAAGAGTTTTCAGCAATTGACTGCCATTTTTCACATTATTTCTATACTAAATTTGAGGTAATGCACTAATTCAGAGTTATTATTTAAGGTTAGGTTAATTGTGTGTGTGTGTGTGCGTTTGTGTCAAATGTTGTGGTTAAGGTCATTAAAATAGAGAAACAAAATTTATAAATTATAATCCCACATCATTAAGGATGGTCATTTCCTCCTACTAAAAAAAGAAAATTGTTAGATAGCAATTATAAAAATTCCCTATTCTTTATCTGCCTATATTTCTCAAAGACACAGTGGATAAAAGTGTTGGTTGAATTGATCAAAAGAGTTAGGAGTTCAACAGATTAACAAAAACTTGGAGAGTTGAGATAAAAGGGAAATAACTGATACTGAGATATAAAGAAGAGGCATGGCACATAGAACAATCTATCTTAGTGTAAGAAATAAAATAGGCTAAACAATGCCAATAGTGTATATAATCAATATTCTTTATATAAAAAAAAGATGTTAGATATTAATGCTTTAGAATACTATCATTGTGAAATACAATATCAAATATAAATTAGAAGACACATGCAAAGTATTAAAAATATGGTTAGCATATCAATGATTGAAAACAATATTGAATATTTAAAAAAACAATTGAAAAATGATATTGTTATCAGAAACTGATTAGGTTTTTCAAACACCAAAACATGAAAAGACTGCATGTTACTGGCAACTTTTTATTCCAAGTAGGTTAAAAAAAATTCTGCTAATCACAGAAGATATTAAGGTGTTGCTTTAATCAATCAATACCTGTCCCAGTTTGAAACATCAGATTTGATATAATGCTTACAAGCAACTACATTTACATATGATTTCCCAATGGTAAAAGAATATTTCTGTATTTACCAAAGAGAATTTTTAAATGTATCCTAAACATTAAAACAAATAGAATATTCTCTTTAATGTTTAAATGGTAAAATTATGATGGTTGAAACATTTGGGAATCAGTTAATACAGGGCAATGAGAGTGATGGCTGATGTGTCTTAGTTAAGAAAATATTGAAGGCTATACATAAACCAAGTACTTGAGAGTACAGCAACTTATAATACTAATATTGATAGTCTACATGAGTCAATACAAGAATAATAAGTTAACAGAGAAAAGAAGTATAGTAAAAAACCTTCCCTGCTATCTCCAGTCATTCAATTCAAGAATGAATATCCTCTCTCTCCAGTTATATAATACACTAACTGAAGCTAAAAATTAATTGCCAAGATGACCGCCCAATAAAAGCAAGAAGAATGCAAATTTCTGATCACAGGAGCCAGTTATACAGATATGCCATCACCAGTAACTGAAAACCCAAGATCTGTCAACAAAAGTAACAACTTATAAGGGTTTGAGTACATTGCTTTTGATACATATTTAACAAGTTAGCCACTTTATTATTAATTTGAATTTAAAAGAGAAAGCTAGAATTTGAAGAATAAAAACTTCACTAGTAATAATCTTTAAATCATTGTAGCTAATTGTAGAAAAAAAATATCAGAAAAGTACAAGATTAAAACAAACAAAACAATTATTGGAAATAAAAACAGTAAAAGAAAAAAAAATTATAATCAATTATGTATAGTAGAAACAGGTAGTTTTATAATATATGCTAATTACCATCTGAATTATTGGCATAATAATTAAACTTTCAGGAAAAAAACAAGTATATCAAGAATGCCCAAGAACCCTGTTGTACAAGTGACAGGTCAAAAGGATCACCTGTACAGACAATCATCAAACAATGAAAAGGTGGGGAGGTGATCTTTATTATTCCTACTACTAACCAATCCCTATATAATTAACAATGTGGACAAAAGAAAACAGAAAGGACAATTGATGAATGATGTACTGTCTTTTTTTTAATCATTTCACCCTAAGCAAGGCAACAAATCCACTAAGACAAAGGATGTTACCACATGTAAAGAATATGAGAAAGAGAAAAACAAGGAGCAAGAGCAATAAAAGAACAGACATTAAGACAGAAGATAACAATTGAAATTTTTGAAGATTAAAGTTGCTTCGAAAGCAAGAAGTTGGAAAAGAGTTCCACAAACGAGAAATGCAATAAAAGAAACTTAACATAAAACTTGGTTACATCTAGCCATTTTAACTGTAAAATGAGGAGATCTTGCCACCAATCTAGTATCATGCTTAAATTCAGAGTCTAGGTACCATAAAGGAGAGTTCATCAGAACAATTACCATGAAAATATAGAAAAAGCACAGGAAAGTGACACTACGGTGGTGGGAAAGTGACTGAAGCCAAGATGCCAGGTCAAAACTAATGACATTGCAGATTATTATTTGGATTTTGTCAAGGATTTCTAAATATATAGCAAGAGCACCAGACCAGAGGTATAAAACAATATTCATTTTTTAACTTTTATTATCTAATAGCTCCATGCCCAAATTCATATCTCAACCTTTTAAATATTAAATCACAATATTTTCTATATGCCTGGGGGGAGGGGGTTAAAAAATTAACAAGGATTGAACTTTAGTTTTGTTGTTTTTTTTTGGGGGGGGGGGTCAAAGGAAGTTTGTTCCTTTCTTATGGTAAAAGAAAAATCTATGGCACACAATAGTTACTTCTACTAGACATCACAACTAGAGAGAGTTTGATTTATTTTGTGCCATATAAGCAGAGCAAGACCAACTCCCAAATCATCAGATCAACAATCATGTATGAACTTCCTCTATGAGTAGATATTAACTAACTCTGAGGTCGTGTAATTGAGAATCATCATTGTATCTTGTCTTTGTTCAAAACAATGTTTTATACAAAATTTATCAATACAATATTGTAACAATTATATTACTTAATGAAGATTGGTGGATAGCAAAAGGACTAATTCAGATAACAGCATAAAATTTATATAAAATCTAGAGCTTGTTTAATCTCAGTAAAAGGAAGAATCCATAATCATTGGCAAGGGTTTTTGTTTTTTTTTGGGAGGTGGGAGGCAATATTTTTAAAGTATTGAATTAAATTAAAATCACCTCATTTGTAAATGACTAATAACTTTATATAAAATATAAAAAAGTCAATTTTTTATGAACTGTCCACCCACTTATTCCTCCCTACCCATTTTGCATGAAAGTACTTAATTCCCACCCCAACAAATCCTGAAGATTGCCAGTTCTTGCCCTGATATAAAGAGAGCTCATTATTCACATTTTACCAGTCATTATTAGTCATACTCAATTATTTAATAGTAATTTAAGACATATTTTCATGCTGTCAAGTCATCAGCAGGGTTAACCTATTTTAGAATTCAGTTGTTATTTAAACATTTATTTTTTAGTATACAATCAGCAAGTCACAACACTTGAAGAAAAAAAATTACAAACTGGGTGTGGTAAATAGCCTGTAAGAAAAGTATCAAGATATTATAGTTAAAAGTTATACAAAATTATACAGATTACAACGAATTAAATATCAATTGATATCTCATAAACAAAACTATCTCCAAAAATTACTGGCAAAACAAATATATTCTACAGGCAATTTTGTTTCATTTAAATTATCAATCCAGGTTTCTAAAATTGTTTTAAACATTCATACAGGTTATATAACACCCGACAGAATTTTCATGATGTAACACTTAACAGGTTTTTTTTTTCCCCCGCCATGCAGATTTTTAAGTATTTGGTATTTCTGTTTAATAGATAAATATGTATACAAATTATATAAAATATTAAATTCATCTAAAACACACATGCACATACATGCACATGCATACTTAATTTTAAATATTAAAAAGTTACTTAAGTTTAAAGGGTTCTGTACTAATCCATACAAGTTTCACTGTCACAAGATCATGATTTAACATGCCAGAATTTGTACATGTGATTACTAAGCATTTTTCAACAATCTTACAAAATATTAGAAAAAAAACAATACTTTTAACAGCAAAAGCTTTTTTAAAACGATGCTTTTAAAAAACAAAAAGACACTACTTCTACAAAAATAAATTATATAAAGACATTTTCTTTTGTATAGATTGTTTTTACTTCATTTGACTGACAGAATGAATCCATATTAAATTTGAGGTCACATCAGCTTTTAGACAATTGAATCAAATTACATGTTACAGATAATATATTAATGCTAGTCAGATAAGAAATATTTCTTAATTCATAAATAAATTTTGTCTATCATTTTGTAAACAGAACAAAATTGTTTATCAATTATAAAACTGAATAAAATCAATATTTTATGATTTTAAGAATGCAAATATGCAAATTTGTGTACCTCTTTTTCACAAAAAATATATTTTGGGGGCACAATATATCTGTATACAATCTTTACTTTTTTCCTTCTACAAAGTTGACACATGTCAATACTATCATGAAAGGATATAAGTGTATGACCTAGAAATAGCCAAAAGTAGATAGAATTAACAGATGTTAAACACAACCAAGATTTTAATCCTACAGTATGATGACTGAGTTTAGAAACTTGTTTGTCAGCTTTACAGAAGCGAGAACAAAATATGCAAATTAAACAGGTGTCACATAAAAGCTAAAGCTGTAGATGTTGACAGTTTGTTCAAAACAATGAAAATAAAAATAAGAGTTTATATAAATTCAAAGGTAAAGAAACAAAGAAATTTGTGCATATTTAAAGATAATCAAAAGTTCAAGAGAAAGATAAAACCTTTTTATTCTTTTTCTAAAAACATCTTAGTAAAAAGTAACAGGTCACATCACCATGCAACCTATTACTACTAGCCAATGTTGATAATGCAATGTTGTTTGTTTTTTTTTGTTTTTTTTTCAGTTCTCCTGTTTGTGTGGTGTTTTTATTATACTCTTAAGTTCAATGTGTTATGTTCCTTCCAGACATTGGCAATCATAGCTCTCAGTACATTTTGACTTTTTTCTATATCTACTCTAAACCCTATTCTGCCATCCATTTACACAATTCCAAAGGTGCTTTGGAATAGCAAAAGATGCCTTCCAAGAGCTAAGCAAAGTATTAAGAAACAGGAAAATTTCATTAGAAACAAAGAAAAAAGTACTTAAATTTTATGTAATATCAGTTCTCCCATATGGCATGAATGCTGGACAATCTCCTCACAAAGACTTAAAGCAACAGAAATGTAGTTCTACATAAGAATACTGAGAATACCAGGGATTGAACATGTGAACAATGATAATTTTAGAGAAAATGGAAACAAAAAGGACATTTAGACTCATCAGGAAGAAATTGTTGAGATTTCTATGGCACATAATGAGGAAAGAGGACTTGGAAAATTTGATACACATAGGACATGTTGAAGGCAAGAGGGACAGAAGAAAACAGTGCACAACTCATAACTAGTCTCTTCAGATACAATCTACTGAAAAGTTAACACTTCCATTGCTTTTGACATACATTATTATAAGAATTATATTTTGTGCTGTTAAAATTCGAAACAAAGAAAAGAGTAATGGAATTTAAATTTTCAAAACACTGAAATATAGATCTCTAGTATTTGCCTAATAAACAAATTAGTATTATTTCCAAGCCAGTATAGACATATAAGGAACATACAATAAAATTTATGTTGGAACATTTTTATTAAAGATACCATTTGCTATAATCTATAGTGCAGAGTATCCAGGGGAAACCAAAATGGTGGTGTCCATGAGGAATCGCTGTCAGAATCTTTATAGTCATTTATTACCAATAAATCATAATTTTTCAAAAACAGACCAGCCAGGCAAGAACAATACAACAGTGAAAGTGTTGAGAGTTAACAGAGTGAGAAGATTTTGTTTTTTTAGCGGCATATCAACTCCTTATGGGTCATTTAATGCCAAAATTTAATTTTCTTGGAAGTATTAGTAATTTGCTTTCCAAAAATGTATTGCTGGTAAATTTCTTACTATGAAAATGCATTGCTGGTAAATTTCTTACTATGAAAATGCATTGCTAGTATTTTCACTATAAAAACGTGTTATGGTAATTTATCCATGCACACATAAACTCTTCCAAACTATAAATAAGCAGCAGTTTCTGCTTTGTGCAGAAAGGCTATTTCAGATAGCTCTTGACAGCTGGACCAAATACAGTCACACTGGTGATCTTCTCATGCTGTATATGTTTGTAATATTGTTTTTTGTTAATATATTCATTTATTCCATCTTTGTGTTTTTATTTCTGGCCCCTAATCAGGCCACAACAAAATATATTTTTATACTTTCATAGTGTTTGACCCCAGTGTGGTGATTACCTATTTGCCTATAGCTGTAACCCTAACAGGTTCTACCATTACGGGTCAGAGTGCAACTGGGAACAACAGCAATTCAGAGGTGGTTCAATGCTCTTCAAATCCTCCAATCTCCTGACCATATTGCTGGATGTAATAAATTGCCATAGCCAGGATGGTAGAGAAAAGAGAAAAAGAAACAGGAACATATCATTAAATAACCATTATATATATATAAAAATGGAGAACTATGACAAAGCAGAAAAGGTTTTTGTGACATTTAAAACTTCAAACTAAAGTGATGCAACTACACATGCACCCAAAGAAGAGGGGATACTGAGAATTTTAGTTACATCATTACTATAGCCTGATGATGTCCTAAAGGATGAAGCATTTACACTGTCATAATTTTCCGTTAAAATATTTTTTGATATATATCATTTTGCCCATATGAGTTAGAGAGGCATAAATATAAGTACACACAGAGTACGCTGTTTCCATAAGCACAAGATAGATCTGATATTTTGGTAAAAATAAATGTAAAGAACTTAATCATGTAGTTATTTAACAATAATACATCAGTACTAATCTATATATAGAAAAGGCAATCTGTGAATCTGTGTGTGACTGTTCCTTATGCATGCCTACATTTTTTAAGCTACGCCATTCAAACTTTCTAGGGACATATCTACAGGGAAGCCAGGTCGACATACTTTTTGAGTTTAAGTTCAGCAATTTTCCCTTTCGCACTTTTTGGCCAATGGACACAATTATTTACATTTGCTCCATAAAACATCTAAAATCTAAGATGGTTGCTGAATTACATCACAGAAATCAAATCACGCAAGTTAGACGCGACTAAAATATTTTTTTTATTAAAAAAGAAAAAAAAAGCCTTTATATTTCATTTTTATTTCGACATTATAAAAATTCATTTGGTCAACAAAAAAACATGAATATTTTCCCCATAATTTTGAAACAAAAGAAATATTTTTTAAAAAAGTGTTTTTTCAAACAAAAACAAAATATGTAAAATAAAGTGGCATCTTCTTTTACTACTAAAATGTTCTGAGTTGCACAGGCAATGCCAAGCTATGATACTAGTTTAATATAAAGCCAACAAAAGGGAAGTTATTAGTGACCAAGTTTTAACAAAATATATACAAATTAGGTATGATTTCACATATATCAAGACACAATCACAATACAGAAAATTTAGTATGACAGTAGATGAAAACAAAAATAAAAATCAGTGTTGTATTTTAGCACTAAATACATTTGAATCTAAACTTATTTATAAATAGAACTTTGTGTGTATGTCCATTACCTATAGACTCCAAAATGGCTGAACTGATTTTCTTAAAAATTTACAGTTGTACTATAGACATCTGCGAGTGTTCTTAGCTAGCTTTTGTGTTGAGGTACCCCTGATAAATATCGAAACTTGATAATAAAAAAAATCGGGTTATAGAAGGAGTGGTTTGATTTTAATCAAATTTGATACATTCATAGACAAAGACATAAGAAACAATATTCAGAAGTTTCAAGGTTGTAGTTCTTACAATAGTGCAGAAAACAGATTATATATATTGTATATATATATATATATATATATATATATATATATATATTTATTTATAAAAAGCAAGATGTTTGTGTGTATGTATTTTTTTCAGCACTTTTATTTTAGTTTTTGCTTTGGGTTTGGCTCTAAGTAGGTATAATTGTAGTTCTTAGCCTCAGCCATGATACCATTTACTCAGAGGATTTTATTTAGCCTTCAAAATTCAGTTTACGGTGAAAAAAACTTATTTGATATCGATACCAGGAAATCAAAATTTGACTTACATCCATTCATTTTTCTTTTAGTCTACAGTTTTGCTTTAACTGGAAATAACTATTGCTTTTTAGTCTTTCGTGTCAACATCCAAAGTGTCTGAGCTCCAGGACCATGGATTAGTTTTAAAGCTTTCATTACACCCAAGCAACATCAGGCTATACTGCTAGTCTTGTATAAAGAAGTCCTAAATAATATGAAAATACTTTTGACTTCATACATCTAACATGATGCAATGGCTAGCAAGTGGAGTAAGTTTATTCCCTACTGCTGTAGTTTTTAACCAAACTAATATTAGTAAATATCCACTAAGACCAAACAATGCTGTCTATCTGAAGTTAAAGCTGCTGCTAATGGTACCATAAGTTAGTCTTCCTTAAAAAGAGTTTCAATAATAATCAGACGTTAATACTTGTATAAATGATTACAATTTTTTCAACATAGTTAAATACAGAATAAAAATGAATAATCATTGGAAACTTCATTTTTCTTATATTTCTGGTTGAAAAATTAACAGCTTTGTTTTTGTTTTTTTTTAAGAACTCCTACAGAGGTAAATTAAAAAGTGATCAATTTCATTGCCCAAATTTGTATAGTTATTCTCAAACCACATTTACCCAACTGAATGAATCAGCATTAAATTTTATTGTTGAATCAACTCTTAGACAATCTAAAAACCTTACATTAATTTCAGTGAATATATTGAGGTGACAGAATGAGATCAGTGACAAATATTTCATTATTTATATATTCTATAAATTATAAATAGAATAAATAAATTTGTCTATAAATCATAAATAACTTTATTGTATAAAGTAAAGATACTATGTAGCTATATATTTTAATTTTTATTCATTTCATATTGTAGAGTCAGTACAACCATACAAAGAAAGAGTGCTTAAAAAAAGGTAGTAGTTAACCTAACTCATCAAAAAAACAATGCATAATTTTTAATCCTACTGTATATTGACTGGCTTTAAAAACTTAGTAAATATTCCAAGTTGGTCAATAGCACTTTTTAACTGTGCAGCATGTTTGACTGTTGGGGAACCACAAAATCTTGGTAGAGCCACTTAACCACAAGTAGTTAGCCAAACTTGTCAGATCTTAAGAATTCAGCTTTTCTCACATTGTTTTTAAATATTTTTCACCATAAATTTTCACATTCCAAAAGAAAAAGATGACAACTTAAAAATCACAAACTGGAAAGCTTCTTTGGTATGTAAATAATAAAACTGTTCTGCAGAAATATGAGATTTGCACTTACTTTTGGTAGTTTATTGGTTATATAATGATTATTTTAGCCAATTCACCTTTGATGAAGCAACAGAAGAGAAAGAATAGGTAAAATGGTTTTAATGTTATTTGCAGGACACAATAAAATGCAATTCAAGATCAATGTGCAGAAGTTGTTTTTAATTTAAGAAATATCTATATAATAACTGAACTTTTAAAATCAAAAATACTTGCATTGCATTAGAAAATATATTAGTCAAACAGTTTTGCCTTCTATCTAGAAATGTTCCAAAATCAAAGTTGTATAATAACCTGTTTGTTCCAAAATGGGTTTAATAGAATTTAACATTCAAAAATTATATATATAACTGTTTAACAGTACAAAACCTGTAAATTGCTTTAAAAATCACAAAAGGAAACATCTCTTAAGGGATCCCTTTTGCCAACAACACATCAGGAGAGAACCGTTGGTAGTGATCAAAGAAAAAACAAAAAAATATTCAAGTGAGCAAAAGGAGGCATATAAACCATTAGAAAGGGGGATAAAATTGAGGGGAAATGATTAAATATATACAATTAGATAAAATATGTACAAAAATTTTAAAAATGTACACCTATTTATTTTTGTACATATTTTATCTAATTGCATATATTTAATCATTTCCCCTCAATTTTATCCCCCCTCGCTAATTGTTTACACACCTCTGTTCCCCCACCTTTTTGCTCACAGGTATACTTTTTCGTTCTTTGATTACTACCAACGGTTCTCTCCTGATGTGTTATTGGCAAAAGGGATCCTTTGTGAGATGTCTTCGTTTGTGATTTTTAAAGCAATATATATAATGAAATATCACAAAACTTACAACACAATGCCAGCAGAGGAAAAAAAGTTTTGCTTTGGCTTTTTATTTCAGCTTTTAATTCAAAGAACTTTTTTTTTATGTGTGTGTGTATATGAGAGACATTAAAGGTTTTAAGGTTCAGTAATTTTTTTTTTTTTTGTAATTTGGCATATTGATTTAAGAACAAAATGGCTTGTAGAGGAGTTGTCAAGGGTTTCTTTTTTAAATTGTACTTACATTTTCTTATAAAACTTTTTTTCTTTTTTAATTCATTTAACCCAAAGCAAAGCAAATCTAAGATGCAAAAGGTTACTGAGTGTGAGAGAATAGAAGAAAAAAAAACATTGTGAAAGAGAGAGAACAGTAAAAGAATAGGAATTAAAACAGAACAACAACTGATGTTGCATTTAAATTTTTTTAAGTTTTTTTAAATATTGCTTGGGTTGGTTTTGTAGAATAGGACTTTTAAGTTACTTGATTGGATTAAGCTAAAAAAAAAAAAAAGTCTTATGGTGTAAGACTCATCATTGTCCACCAAGTATGTGGTTTCCGGCTTTCTCTTTTCCAATCTTCTCACTTTGGTTTCTTCTTTTTTTTTTCCAGTTGGAGTAGATAGCTCTATCTATCACCCGGTTCACACTCCACCCACGTCTATTGAACAGGTTAAGAGGCTCATCCCTTGTTCCCTGTTTAAGATGTGGTTTCCGGCTTTCTCTTTTCCAATCTTTTCACTATTATGTAGCCCCTGCACATCAGTGGTGTTACCACCTTGCTTGGGGTAATATGATTAAAAAAAAGAAAAGTATGTCAGTCTGGGGAGAGTTTCTTTTTCTCTTTTTTTTTTAGGATGAAGGACTGATTGATATAGGGATATCCTGTACAAATTCTAGACAAAACCACTTCTCTTTCTATATCTTGTAAACCATTCACTGATGGTTTGTTAGATATTATGAAGTTTTAAGTTATTTCATAACCACTACCACTTATAGATAATAAATTCACAACTGATTGACTGGTGGGATTTTGGTTCTTGACATGCTAATTTGAAGAGATCTTTTGTAGCTCTACTTGCTTTTTCATTTCCATGGATGCCAATATGGCCTGATAAGCAGCACAAGATGTTTTTCTTTGGTGAAGAATATCAATCCAGTTTAGCAACTTGGTGATTAATTGGTTGTTGTGTGTGTGTATTGCTCAATGCTATAAATGTGGATTTTGAGTCTGAGAAGAGGATTATATATATATATATATATATATATATATATATTTTTTTTTTTTTTACTCATATCACCCCGAGCAAGGTGGTAACGCCACTGATGTGCAGGGGGCTAAGTAAGAGTGAAAAGATTAGAAAAGAGAAAGCCGGAAACCACAACCTAAGCAGGGAACAAGGGATGAGCCTCTTCAATTGTTCAATAGACAAGGGTAGAGTGTGAACCGGGCGATAGTTTAGTCTATCTACTCCAATTGAAAAAAATAAAATAAAATAAAATTTAAAAAAAAGAAAAGATTGGAAAAGAGATGTTTGTTTTTTTTACTATGGCCAATGTCAAGTTGATGGCCATGATCTCAATAGCATCACATGTTCTTGGTTTCTTTGAATAGTGACACTCCTGCTCAATTTCTATCTTTTGATCCATTGGTGTATACTTGTACATACTGAAATGTAATGGGCGATTTTTTTTTTTGCAATAATGTTCACTTTGTACAAGTTTAAGAGCCATTCAAGTTACAGAGTGACAGTTTATGAGGATATGTGGAGAAAGTAATAGTTAAACTTGAACAGATTAAGACTGTAGTGATCAGAGAAACATCCTCTTGAGAGTCAGTTTCACATAGTAGCAGTTTGTGGGAAGAAGACACTTGAGTGGAATACAAATGGAAAGAGTTTTTCACTACAATGTGTGTAGCATGGTAGGTATTGGCCATGAAGGTTAGAATTGGTGAAAATAAAGAATGTAGTTCATTTGAACACTTTACATGGAAATAGTGATAGAGTAGCAAGAGGCTTGCAATGCTTCATCTTTGGGGAAAAGATTGTAGGGTGGAAAAAAATCACCCACAAAACTGCAGAAATACTTTTGAACTATCAAGACTAAAAAGTGAAGAACTGAACAGCTCCTGGCCATATATGACAGAAGTACTCTATTGTTGGCTTGATCTGGGTAACTAGGTAAAGGTAGAGGATAGCAGGAGTTAGATTACTCACTAGACAGTACAGAAAATCAATCATTTTTCCAGCATCATATATACAAGTTCCATTTGATGTCTGGGTTGAAATTAAATCCCAATAGACACTTAAGGCATGAGATCTACCTGAAAGAATATACATTCATTGCAATAGACAAAATTTCAAAGCCTGCTCAGTAATGATAGAATGTCACTAGTTTGATTTTTGAAGTAGTGAACATGACCAGCCAGTTTTCCTCCCAACACTGGGCTGTTAGAGCTAGGTCAAAGAAGAGCTTGTCCCTATTGAGGTGATCAACAACTTTCTTGTTGATTATAGCTTCAAAAAGTTTGCTAATGACATTGAGGAGGCTAATGAAACTATACTGAGAAGAGAATGAGTGCTCACCTACATTCTTGAAAACAATATAGACTTGGCACCTTCCAGACTTGGAAAAAATTCTCCTTAAAGTAGAAGCTAAATAGTTTTGCCAAGATCAGGGATGACTCAGGGTTAATATTCTTAAAGACAACCACTGAGATTTTATCTGAACTAGTAGCCTTCTTAGGGTCAAGACTTGATAAGTCTTGAGACTTCCTGAACTGTGATAAAAAATATTACTCAGATGAGTTCTGTGAGATGAAGAAAATCCAGAAAGGGGTTAACTTTGTAATCTAATATAGAGTTATAAACAAAAACTAGCAAAGAATTTTGCCATATCAAATGAGGATTAGAAGACCTCAGGGCCATTTATGATAGTAGGTACGGATATTATGTTTCTATTATAAATTTTGTTGGCGATTTTCCAGAATCCTAGGATCCAAGTGGTTTACTGTCAATCTTGGCCTAGACTACTTCTGAACAGCTGCATTTTTTCAGAACTCTCTTGTAATGATTGCAGGTAGTTCTGAATGTAACAAGATGAAGGCAGTTTTGGAGGTAGTATATTTGAAGAAGGCAGAGATCTATTTTTTGTTTTAGTGTGTCCAGCTAGATCCAATAAAATACAGTTACTTTAACAGCCAGGGTAGGGATTTTAGATGGGGTGTATTCATGAACTTGCTTCTTGTCTGTTACTGTTTTATTTATGAGCTCTTTAATGTGAAGACTAAATTGGGCCTAATAGCCTTCTGCTTTTTATCAAACAGGAAGGTATATTGTACTTGAAAGACACAGTTGTAGGTGTTATTCTACATAGTTTAATGTAACCTTGAAGTGATAGCTTTTCCCCACCCAAGATATAAGTCATTGGCTTCAATGAACTTTGTTAGAATTTTCTAGAAATAGATTCCAAGTACCTGGTTCTTGATAGGCTACAGCCTATTGAGAGAGAATTCAAAAGTAGAGCCTTGTATTGTGCAAGAGTCCAGATTCAATCCCACAAGAAATCTGTAGACACATAGTAGTAATGATCCAATCTGCACTTAAACCCAATACAACTTTTTAAGGAGATCCAAAGATTGTCATTGTTGTCACAAATAATTGATATGAACTCTGAAGTTTAACTATTAAAGATTATTCTATAAAGAAAAAAAATATAGATACCACATGATGTTTGTATATTAAGCGTTCTCAAAGGATTCAATTCAAACTAGATCATCAGTTATAATTTTGTCAGAATCCACTTTGGTACTGAGATATCAATTTACTTCTCTCCAAAAATCAAACCATATGACCATCTTTTCCATAGTTAGGTAGTTATTGCTTTGGTTTTAGACATTTTTATACAGTTTAAAGATCATAATAATTGTAGCTACTTACAATAGCTTACAGGAAATTTCCAAATGTTATAAAAAATGTTCATTAATATTACAAAGAATGACTCAGGAAGTTATAGTGAATTTCTTTCTGTCCAATAACAGTATAATGACATTTGTTTTTAGAGTTTTTCAATTTAGTCAGAGAATGAAGGCTTTGTATTCTGAGATAAAATGTGTTTTTGCTTTACTATTTTGTTTTTGAATTTAAAAAAAAAAGTGATGATTGCTTGAGGAATTATTTTCAAAACTGATCTGCTGACAATGTCATAAATCTTGAAAGATTTTTTTTTTTTTTAAACATGTTTTAAGCAGACAAAACTACAATATGTTGGTGATCTGGTACTAGACATTTGAGTTCTTCATAGTTAGATACAAAGTCTATGCAGTTCCATTTCCTCTTCATTGTCATTTTAGTTTTCTTACAGTGGACTCTTTTGAAAGACCATTTCCTTGTGATTTCCCTTTGTCTATTGAGATTCAATCCACATCAATGAGAGAGATCTGATTTCAGGTTGAGTCAATTTATTTTTAAACTCTATTATCACACAAAATCTATGACAAGCAGAACAAGAACAATGAATATTAAAATCTTTAATTCAAGAAAATCCAACCAAAAATTAAATATCCATAAAAAAAAAAAAAAAGAGTCACATATAATTTTTTGTTCATTAAATTAATATAGCTACAAAACAATAGAGAAAAGATTAGAACATTATTAACAAGTCCCAATATAAATAGCTACATCTTAATGATAAAAGAGTATCTTAATGCTCACTACTAAGTCTTAGGTATATTACATAATTCATTCTAAATAATAATTCAAGTATGAATCTGTATAGACAAGTTACAAAAAAAATTTTTTTTATTATTTGGTTCTAAAAAGGTAAAAATTTTCACAAGTAACATTGCTAATGTTATTAACAAAGTATTATAAAAACTAATTCTTTTTTTTACTTTAGCACTAAAGTTGATATTTTATTTCTTTAACTGTACTAATGTCCCCACCCTGAGTGTTGTTGACAAAATGCATTTCTTGGGGTTGGGTCTTAACCATGCAGAAGACTTATTAACTCTGAAATATATAGTTCATAACATTTCAAAATGACAAAACCACATGTTTTGATGGTGGTTTCAAAGAAAGGACAGAGAGAGAGAGAGAGTGCAAGTAGCAAAAGAAAGGGGAGGTGATTAGAATGCGGTTGAGGAAACAAAGAAAAACAAATAAAATGGAAAAAGTGTCCTTCAAATTCTTTTCTCACAGTTTAATGAGCTGGGAAAACTTGAAACTATGAAAAGTGTGTGTGTGTGTGTATATATATATATATATATATATATATATATATATGCATACACACACACACACACTAACAGTAACTACAAAAAAGTCAAAGCCAGAAAAAACTACCATCCCAAATTTAACCTTTGAAGTAGGATGGAATTACAGAACAAATTCACAAGTAACTGAACCATTACATACACACACAGAGTGTATCAAAAAGACCCCCCCCCAAAAAAAAGAACCCCCCCCCACAAAAAAACAAGAACAAAATTCTATATAAACATGTGTGCAAATTTTTCATTTTTGAGTTAAGTTTAAAGTTTACAGTAGATGTCATTAAATGCACAATCCAAAACTACTTTTACAAACTTTGCCACAGATACCGTCTCAGCAATGCAATGATAAACAGCAGCAAAAGTAGGATGACTCAGCTGCCTCTGGTCTGGAAAGGCAATCTGGTGCAGTCTTGCATCCATTACCATTTGCACAGCTGTATATAAAAAGCATATCTGCCTGCCCATGATACGAAGATCCTTCCATTGTTAAGTGAAACTTCTCAGTTAACTCACTACTACACATGAAAACATTCTTGCCACAAATGTACACAAATGACAACTCTAATGTAGTCTACATAGCAACACAGCACCACCTACTGTAAACTTTCTTTAATCTTAGTGACTCAAAAATGAAGGATTTGCACACATATTTAGGCTTTTGTCCTTGTTTTAGTGATAAAACTGCTCCTAAATTTTGATAAAGTATTTTTGATACACCCCTGTGTGTGTGTATATATATATATATATATATATATATAATAAATATACACACACACACACACACACACACAAGTGTTTGTGCATCATAGCCATCTAGATAAATACTGAATATACACTTGCCTTTAAGTTGTTTTGAAATTCTGAGATTACTTTTATTAATTTTAACTACTTTCTCCATTTTTTACTTTTAATATTTTAAGCCAACCTATTCATTGGTCATTAAAGTAAACAGTCAGAAATCAGATTAAATTGATATTGCTTTCAACGATTCAAATTTATGTTCCATACTTCAGAAGTCAGAATAGAAGTCACTGGCTCTATTCTAATTCTGATTTTTAAAATTAATTTACTGACTTGAAACTAAGATATCCTTTTTTTTACATTTATTAATGTCAATTCCATTTACAACTTTAAAGTTTAAGAATATTTAATGACTACACAGCAATAGATTTAATGAATGTCTTTCATGAATAAAGTAAATTTCCTTCTGCATTTAGCCAAATCTACCCACATTTTTATTTAAGTTTCAATTCTGAAGCAAACTTGTAGTTGATTAATGATAAATGTTTCTCAACATAATATTGAGGCTTCAGGAAACTACTGGTCTAATCTAATATGTAAAACAAAGACAAACTTCCTTTTATCTCTTCATATACAGAGTGCAATGGCTGAATTGCCTAAATTACACAAAAATGAAAATAGTGACATCTTGTTTTAACAGATATATTTACCAAAATTATACAAAAACATCTTAAAATACTAAATAAATAATAAAAAATTAAATAAAAAGTAATATAAAAAAATAAAATCACCATTGGTTTCAACCACGCTTGCCAGACATTAGAATCTCCTGCAACTTTTCTAGATAATCTCTTTGTTTAAGTTGGTGAATGCTGCCATAATTCTTGCAGTCAGTTTCTCTTTGGTATTACAAGGAATTTTGTTAATCTATCTCCTCTCTGTCGCACACATAATAACCAAGTTTGCAGTCTAGAGAGTTAGGTAGTCAGATGTAAGGGGTGATGTGGTCACAAAAATTGTCTGACAGCCATGACTGGGTTCTCTTGCTTGTGTGATATGATACAGAGTCCTGTTGCCAGATATAGGATCTTTCAGCAGCCACCCTCTTCATCCAGGACAACACTACCTCCTCAAGACACTTGATGTAGATCTCCATGAGGAGTCTGAGGTCCTATAGGAAGATGAAGTGAAACATAATGTCACCATCCCTAATGATCACACCAAACACCTCCTTTGTAATCACCATTAGACTCATCCAATTCTTTCCGAGTCCTCTGCACTATCCTCAGATCAACACCTAAACACTCTGAAATGCTCATATCAGAGCTTTCATTGCAAATGCCAAGCAGTATGGCATTCTGGTGAAGGAAATTGTGTCATGGTGCTTTTTTCTTACAGCACATGCCAAACTGTCCATACTATATTGAGTAGTCAACTATATTGCATATGTCCAAAATTAAAAACATAAATTGGAGAAAATTTAATCATTCCACCCTCTAGATAATATTCATAATTAATCAGTATCAAAAAAGAAAAAGAAAAAAAGAAAAGCTGGCTGTGCAATAATGATACATTAACATACCAGAAGAAACCAAATAAATAAGTCAAAAGATGCAGCGCAACAAAAGAAAATCTATTGCACCTAACTTGTACCAATTTATGATCACTGACATAGCTCTTGAGCATTATAAATCATAAACATAAAAGTTAAGAATGAATACAAATCAGATTTGCATAATCAAAAGCAGATATCAGCTACCAAAAATACAACACAAAAATATCTAACACTCTAGTTTAACCCCATCTTCACATTAATTTCAAGAATTTATCTGCCAAGTCTCAACAGGATTTTTTCAGTAGTCATGATTACTGCTTTTCATAAGATTTATAAACTGACACCCCATTGGTGTCAGTTTATAAATCTAATTAAAGCTAGGATTGTGAATGCAGATTTCCCAGGCAAGCAAACTAATTGAAAATCTTATTCCCATTTCAACCTTGTTCCATGCTAAACTAAGTTTAGTAAATATTATTCTTCCTGATCAGCTATGATGATGCCCAGAATATATCATCATTAGTCCCTCAACTGCTTTAATTGTCAGGGGTACATGAGGGCAGTAAAAATGGACGACCTCCATCACTGATCTGTCGAACTGACATGATGGTGTTTTGATTCTTCCTCCTTACGATCCTTTTTAGTAAATTCACATTGTTACAAGTTTTCTGTTGGAGATTTCCTCTCCATGCTGACTGTAGGAGTATGCCACTCTTCTGAAGGAGCATACCTACAATATAGTTAAAGCAAGCAGATTAAACCTCTTGTACTAGCTTTAAAAATATAATTTTTGTTTCCCTTTGTTTATTGTTTATTAAATTTCAACTAATATTTCTATTATCATAATTTTGACTGAAAGAAATTTAATAAAAGGCAAAGAATTTTGGACATGACCAAAGCAAAATTTGAGAAAATCTAAACATTTGGATAGCTTGTTTGTTAATTTACTAAGAGTTTTAAATTCTTTAACAGATACATTAAAAAAAACAAAGCAAGTTATAATATACTTTCTATCCAATATATTATAGACTTATTTGTTATAATATTCCCTTATAAATCAGTTTGTTGATGCTTTCTAGAATAATCAAGGAAAACTTCGAAAACTGCTCTTCATGCTCCTTTATGAATTATATAGAAATTTAGAAAAATATTTTTAAGGTGAATGAATAACAGGTCAAAGATCAAGTAAAAAGACAGGAGTTTGAATGTTGTTTTTCTATACAAGCTCCTTCACCTCACTTGTTTTGAGGAATTCTAAATTAAGCCTTGCAAGTGTCCAAAAAGAAACATTAATTTGATCAGGCAAAGAACATGCTTATACAATTTCTCTTCAGTCTCAAAATCTGATTGACTGTAACCAAGAACTAAAAATCTTAGCAAATTATTGCAAAAATATTTAGCAAACACTGCACTAAGACAACTTCAGTGAATATTTGTACATGTTAACTAAAAAAAAAAAATATTTCATAAACTTTAAAAGGTGATAACATGACTGTCTTGTTTATTATAAATTCACCATAAAATAAAATAGATATATTTGAATTTCTAGTTTTTGTTTCTTGTTAAATAAAAAGGTTTTGATGATAATTAAAAACCCTTTAATTTTATAAGTGCTTAATTTAATTTTCATTAATAAACTTTTGAACTAGAACAGTAATATATTTTATCAAGTTTATGCAAAAAAAATTCACAATAAAATAAAAAAACTTAATTAAAATTATAAAATTAAATTTTTCTTGTTTCAAATAGCTCAATGCATTAATATTATAGTAAGAAAAAATAATTTACAGAAATAATTCAGTCAGTCAAGTACCACATTTGATACATGCTTGGGCAATTATGTCTTGAAAGAAACATGATTGAGCAGATGAATTATCTCGCACTAGGTTGCCATTACTTTCTGTGGTAGACTGGTTACCAGCCAAGGCTATAGAACCTAATCTATCCTGTTATTTAACCCATAACTGGAGGGAAGAGATGGATTAATACCTTTTCCCAGGGGTAACTGCACATAAGTGAATGCAAGGATTCAACTGTAATTTGAACTGTGCTCCCCAATGTTTTGTTCCGAGCTGATATCCACTGCACCACAATGCCAAATATTAAAAACTTTTTTAAAAAAGTTAAAATTCCAAAGTGAATCTTACATTTTTCAACAGCAGAATATCAATTGCTTGTTTACTTCCAGATCAGAAATTCAAATCCAACCAGAGTTCACTTTAGCATAACAAAACCAACAAATGACATTGACTTTTAAATTACTTTTTTTTGTTTTGGGATATGACTAAAATATAGACATTTGATACATCCCCAATACAAAATGTCAAAGTTATAAAATTTATCCCACATAAAAATTTAAACCACTTGAGGTGTGTGCAAATTATACATCAATGCCTTTTTAATGGATGGACCAGTCATAACCAATACCAGATGACTTTTCTAGATAGATAAGACTATCACAAATATACATGAAGTCTAAAAGAGCAGAGCCCCCACACACACACTCCCAGGCTACTGCTTAATTAGATGTGGTTATTTCTTTGAAATAACAAGCAGGATCAGGCAGAAGAGTCTTGTGTGCATGAGATGTTGACTGTAGATAAGAACATTCTGGTATAAATAAGATATTAATCAAAATTAACATCAGTCCAGGAATGTCAACTAAAAGCTTTTTTTTTTTTTACTACTAAATATAGCCATATAAATTAAGCTTGGTCTAAGGTCACAATTAACAGAGCATCTAAGCAGAAATCAAATTCTTTCAAGACCAGTCCATTTAGTAACGCACTACAAATATTTTATTGGATGTTTTATAAATAAATTTAAAATATAAAATAGTAATTGAAATCTTTTAAGAAATGCCATTATGTTAATAGTGGTTGACTTTTATATCTCACAACCTTCAATTTGATACCAAACATTAAGTTAAACAAACAAAAAATATATTTGCAGGTTCATAATTTCAAAGTCTTGTATCAGAAATGTTAGTATCTTATTTCTATAAAAATTATATTACAAAAACATAAAACTAAGCATACAATTTTTGTTTAAATATAACCTTATCTGGAACAGTTTTTCTGTTGATGGTTAAAAAAAATATTTTCCTGATTTGAGACAATGTCAACAATTTTAGACAAAATATTAAATTAAATGAAATATTACATGTTACATTGGTATAGTATTTTCAATAAAGTAGATCATCTAATATCAACAGACTTAACCACCCAGTGCACCTCCCCATTGTACTCAGAGGAGAAAAGTCAAGATATTCCCTGATACTTGTAACTTATCAAAAGGCAAGTACCAAGGGAATGATACATTTTTTTTGTCACAACTCACCATGCAGGCATGGCAGGCATGTAGGTCCAGATTTTAAACTTGTGTCATTGTGTCAAATCTATCCTAATGAGAAGGCAAATAAATGACATTGTACAAAAAGATGTAGTGGGAAGGGGAGATTCACTGACATCAATAACACAAGACTGTACTCATCCCAAGCATCTGTTCTAGAAAGGAATAAAAAAAAATCCCCTACTACCTAAAATGAGGATGAAGATGAAAAATTATCCCACATTAAACAATTTCAAATTTTATATCATCAATTGTATCCACACACAAACATTGCATTACTAAGTGATGCAATATTTTGTACGTGTGTCTTAATAACTAAAAACAAAAAAAAACAATGAAATAAAAACTTAAATATTTGGGAACAATGTGTCAGTCAAGGGATTCATGTATTTCAGTCAAATAATGAATTTAATTGCACACTGATGAAAGCAAAGAAGAGGATGGGTATTTTTAAGGTGAAAAGCAACTAGAAAATGCATCTTAAGACAGACCTTTGTACTGAAATATGACACATACAAGACAATATATCAAAAACAAAATATAGAGGAAAAAATAGACTACAGTAAGAACAGAAGTTAACTGATTTTATCTGACATTAACACATCATTTCTAGAAAATAACCCAGAAATTAAAATCTGAATTTTTAACTGTTTTTCAATGAGATATTCAATATAGATTTTGACAAAAATTTAATGTTGGATAAAGAATTCATTGATACCTTAGAAAGTACTTTGTTCTGGATAAAAAAAAAAAAACTATATAGGCTTTCCAGAAGATCTGAATGAGAGAATATAAATTCTTCAAAAAGATAATTGAACCTTGTCGGACTGTGACACTATGGATTAGACAGTGGTTTCTCTTACAAAGAGAGATTCTAACTGAACTCTGCTGGATATATACATATATGTGTGTACACAAAAAAAATAGAAGTCATACTTCCTTATGAAATATATTTTTGTCTTATTGTTTGTTTTTTTAAATCTCCTAGTTACAAAATCTGTACCCTGTTCAAGAAGGATATACAGGTAGTCAAACAAGCAATGCACACAGAGTGGAACCATGCAAGTTCAGATCTCAGGACAGTCTAGTGTACTTTCACACAAATGCCCTTAAGGAAGGCAGTAATCCATCACTTTTACCCCAAGCTATGGGTTAAATAACAGCATAGACAGGACTGTCTAGCATTAGGTGGTAACTGAACTATAAGAAAAAACAATTCTAGACAGTGAAGAACGTAACCATTGTACTACCATTTCCATTAATGCATAGCAATTTAGAAACAATAAAAAAAAGAGCATCCTGAAAAGGCATGGTGTGCACATGTGTTTTTATATATATATATATATATATATATATTATATTTTTAATCCAAAAGGATAATCAGGTAGGTAAATCCCAAAACCCAAAGCTAATTAATATTAATTTCATTAATATTGAAACTGATCAAGGTTCGATGCAAATATTATATTCTAATAACAGAGCTAAATATAAAAAAAAACAAAATTTCAATGTTTAAATTCATTAAATAGCCATTTCTACGAGGACTTCCTTGCTTCTTCAGCAACGGCGAAACGAAAAAATTTTTATTTAATCAAATTCAAATGACAAAATAAATATTTTATACCCATAGACGTCCAAAAAAAAACAAAAAAAAAAAACATCCATCCACAGGAAAATAAAATAGAGTGGGATTAATAATTTTTGAATTTAAGGAAATAAACCGGGGAGCAGACAGATAACTACATCTCATATTAGAAGACATCCCATAGAAATGGCTATTCAACAGATTTAAATCTAAATTGTTTTATATATATATATATATAGAGAGAGAGAGAGATAATCTCAGTCCATTAAGTGCCATACTTGATACATGCTTGGGCAATCATATCTTGAAAGAAACATCAATGACTGGGCAGAAGATTATTCTGCAGTAGGCTGCCATTACTTTCTGCAGTAGACTGGTTGTTAACTAAGGCTAAAGAACCTGTCCTGCTATTTAACCCATAGCTGGAGGGAGAATCAACAGATTAATACTTTTCCCAAGGGTATTTGAGCATAAGTGAATGCAATGAATTCAAATGGAATTCAAACTACTCTCAATTCATTTCAAACCGATATCCAGAATGAGAAATTAGAGAGTTGAGTTCAATTCCACTCAAAAGAAAAAATATTTTGTTCAATGCTGAAACATGAAGAACATAGTAAATTGAAGAAAGGCTTACAAGAGTGAAGACATGATATCTCAGTGAGATCAAGATCATTTTTGCATTTGTAGTTAAATTTAAGAGATATCAGTCTAAATTGACTTCCATTTGGTAGCTTCATTCAAGTATCTCTTCTGAACAGAAAATAAATTAGAATGTATGGATTAATACTGATGTATAGAGTTCACGTTCGATCACCGAAGTTAAGCAACGTGAGCCTGGTCAGTACTTAGATGGGTGACCACTTGGGAATACCAGGTGCTGTAAGCGTTCAGTGACAAACGTGCGTTGTGGTGCAGTGGATGTCAGCTTGGAAAGAGAAATCGGTGAGCCAAATTCGAATTCCAGTTGAGTACCCTGCATTCACTTAAGCACTGGTACCCTTAGGAAAGGTACTAATCCATCACTTCCCTCCAGTTATGAGTTAAATAACAGGATGAGGCCTGGAGGCAACCCATTCAGTGTTGGTGTCACAATAAAAACACCCTTTGTAGCCCTGGCGAAGCATCAAGTATTCAGCTATTTGACAAGATCATGAATTTCACTATAAAGTGTGCTAGGGTTCCAAATGCACAGGGAATACTGGAGGCGTGTAGTGAGTTCTATCTCGGCCAAGGCCGCAGGACGACGACAATAGAGTTCTTTTAATATTTTAAATTTACAAATGTGGTTACATGGGTTTGTCAAAGTCATTCATTTATAAACTAGTAAACAGTTTTCAAATTAAATCAAATTAAGACCAGGCATTCTTAGGAAGGTGACAATTTTCAGTATCTTCCTAAATTGGATAATCTTTTTTTCGTTTCCTTTCATTTAAAATTGTTTCAGTGAACTTAAATTTTGAAAATTTTCTAAATTTTGTAAAGAACAAGCACATTTTGAACAAAATTATCTCTAGAGTTAATGTTTTTAAAGTTATCTTTATAAGTGAAATTTTCATATTTTCTGTTAAAAGTAAAAATTGCATTAATTGTTTATATGTATCTGTAAGATTATATTCATATGATGTTTGTCTTAGAAAGCTATCAGTGTCTGACACTATGCTACAGGGTTTGCTAATGTCCTCAATTTCTTCTACTTCTTAATCTGTGTTAACTGGTTGGTGTTTTTTTCTCCATTATGAAAGAAATAGATAGAGAGAAAGAAGAATTCTCTTCTTACCCATCCTTTCCTATCAGTCTATTCCCTGCCCATCCTCTTCCCTCATAATTACTTCCTTCCTATCAGCAATCTATGTGTTATTCAATGCCGGGAAGATTCTTTTTCTCTCCTTGTTTGCCACCGAAAAGAACTTTGGCTTGCTAGAGCAGGGGGAGTCAAGGCTCAAAGTAGGATATTATTACAAATGCCAAGATGATTTTATAGCCTGACAGAGGCCCAATAATTAGAGGTTAATTATCAATATGTAAGTTATTGGAGAGTGTTAGCATTAAGAAACAATGGTTTACACCAATATTCAATGAGGATTCCTCCCAGAAAAGCAGCAAAAGAACAAAAATACAAACAAGAGGTCCTTCACACTCCACCCATGTCTATTGAACAGGTTAAGAGGCTCATCCCTTGTTCCCTGTTTAGGATGTGGTTTCTGGCTTTCTCTTTTCCAATCTTTTCACTATTACGTAGCCCCCTGCACATCAGTGGCGTTACCGCCTTGCTCGGAGTGATATGATTAAAAAAAAAAAAATTGTCTAAAACAGATTTGCAATATTAAATCTCAAATATAGTAAAAATAAATAAAAATAAAATACCTTCAAGGTTAAAATTTACACAACTGGAATAATTTATATTACAGTTATTTGTTGATTTTTATTTCAAACATTACACACCTCTTTCTCTTTCAGCTATGTACCAAGCAATAAGTTTTTATAATTGAAAAATCAACTTGCTATAAATAAAAATAGGATAGTTAAATAATAGTTTATAGAGGAGTGACATTTTATGCTGCCCATCACATCAGACTGGGGTAAGGGGGAGTAAAGGTGTTGGCAAGTGGAGTTAATGATTTCAATTCCAGAATGACAAAAATAAACATTTCATTCAAAAATGTATCTACATCAAAAGGAAAAGTAATTCAAAATTTCCTAAAACAAAATAGTTATTTCAGTTAATATTGAAATTTATTACTTTTCTTTCACAAAAGTAAATTTAAAAGGGAGTTTCGTACAGTAGGGAATCCAAGCATTATATATATATATATATATATATATATACAAGGTACATCCATTAATTTGCTGAAAAAAGAGCATACGATGATTAAAAAAAAAAAAAAATGCCACAAAATTGATAAAATGTTTTATCATCAAAAAAATTATTAAGAGGAAAAACCAAAATATTTTTGATTAATTATATTTTTTAATCCTTTTTAAAACATTCAAAAGTTTGATTAAAAGTCTCGTTTTCTCACATCAGCAGGTGGATTATAAATTTGCATAAAAAATTTTAGCATCTTTCTTTACAGTGAAAGACACTGATTTGGAAATTCTTGCAAAAATCTAATAATTGTCACATTTTAATAAAAATTTCAGGACTTATTCACAAATGACTTATTTAGGAAACTTTTTTTTTTTTTTAGAAAATCTTGTTAAAAATACTTTATTTGTTACCCCCTCAACTTAATTCTATTAAAATGAGAAATTCAATAAGAATTCTTAGTGACTGTATTTAATTTAAAGCAGAATCCCTTGCTAATTTAAACCATCAATTTTAAACCTGCTCTGAATCATAAAATAAAAAATGCATTAGAACTAAGATATTATTTAATTAGATTAATTTAATTGCTTTTATGAATAAGATACATTGAGGACACTATTCCCTTAAAAAACATTTTTTGTTGTTGAATGATGAATTTTTATAAGATTTGTTTACATTTTTTCTGAATAGAATTCATAAAATTTTCAAATCTTAAAATTCAGTTTCAGTGGTGTAACAGAATATTGTTAATAAGTAAAACTACATTTACTAATCATAAATCAAAGCTTATTACAATTTATGGACCCATATATATTTTATAAAGACACAACATTAACAGAAAATGAAAGTAATAAGTATAGTAAATTTAAAGCTAAAGTTTCTAAAATTCAATAAAATATTAGATTATGGAGAATATTTTCTTAAATGTTTAAGAGTACTTAGAAATTATATATAAAAAAAGCTCATGTTCAATTATTTTCTACAGCTAAAGCATCCATAGTACAAAATTTGATAAATATGTATTGCTCATCAAGCTGTCAAACACAAGAACAGCTTAAACAGCTACCACTAAGTTAAAAAATGCATTTCTATATTTTAAACTAAATATCAAGAGAATTACATAGAAATAACAGGAGGCTTAAAATGGCACTAAATTCAAACATTTCAGCAATTTCAAAACAAAAACTCCTTTCAATTAATTTAAATTAGTTTTGAAATGCAGCAAATTATTTTGCTTACTGGAAATATTAAATTTAATCTAGTAAGCTTGAAATTAAAACTAAAATAAAAGCTTCAAGGAAGATTTTTCTTTTTAAAATATTCATTTTAAACCTTAGGTACTGCAATTCTGTGGAGATATCTATATATATATATATATATATATATATATATAGGATAATAATACGTAAGTGTTTTATATATCAAGAACAATTTCAAAGGAAAGAAATATAAGTGGAAAAAGTTTACATGTAACATGTTTTGTCCTCTCAGACTTCATCAGACTAAGTTTGTTTACATTGAAGCAACTACACGTATGCATAAACAAGACACCGTGTTCATGCATATGTGTAGTTGCATCAATGTAAACACAAAGACTTTTCCCACTTTATATATACACACACACACAGAGGCTGATACCATTCTCTAGTATTCATGATTTTCAAGCTTTGCAAATTTAAGAATGAAGAATTGCTAAACTATCAGTCATGTACTGCCAAAATACAAATCCATTTGTTATTAAATGATTAAATAAATTATATTCCAAGTCAGCCAAACAAACACATATAGAGGAAAGATGTTTAAAAAACAAAGAACAGGAGAGGGAGATTAAAAACTAATCCCTTAAGTCTTATTAAGCAATAGCCTTCCTTACCTTGCTTAATTTTCAGCTGTCTATTCAGTCATGATGATTAAAGAAAAACTATCAAAGCTTAATGCCACTAATAACATTACAAAATAGACATAGTTTTACATTTTGACACCTGGAATGATATTCAATTGCAAAAATTTGCTTCCTAAAAGATATTCATTGGACTAGAGCAAATTTAACACAAAGAGCACATAGTAAGCAATAAACTTACTAATAATAGCTTAAGAGATCAACATACTGTTCATAAGCCAATTTAAAATTCATATGATCAAGTAACATCAGTATGAGCCATGTAGGGCTATCCTACCTCTACTCCAATGTTTTTCTTATTAAAGATTTATTATTTATTTTGTGAATGATCATGTTGCTGTTATTTCAGTAAATCTATCCACCTTTTTACAAAAAGGCACAGTTTTTCATATCAATAACAAAATAAATTTGATTATAATTTTCAATACTGTCACCTGAATAACAAACAATATTCACCTCTGCCAATTAGACAGGTTATATATACACCACCTATGTTTGTCTGCCAAATATCTACAAATGTTGTCAAATTTTAATGACATTTTATGAAAGAGTGTGCCAGAGAACAAGTGATTAAATTTAGAGGTGGATAAATTTTCCTAATAAAATAATAATGCCATCATAGTAGAACTATAATAACACAAGAACATAGCAGTGGTCATTACAAACATTTTTTACCACAGCATCATCTTGGATCTCTAACTTGATTGAGTTTTTATATGGTCTGAATAACTCATTTCTTGAAGAAATCTAACAAAAAACAAGAGTTAATAACTTCATGCAGTAATTCTTTCTATATTAGAAAAAAAAACTATGAGCACCATGAAATTTGAACACTTTACATCTGGTTCATTAAATATTAGGTGCAAAAATACAACAACAAAAAATATTTTGAAAGACAGACTTTTGATAAAAATTGGTATAGGTGTTTCTTAACAATTAATATATTTACTTTTGCCGCACGGTCATTTTTAAAACTAAGAAAAATTTTTATCAAAAAAAATAAAAACTCTAATGTTCTTTTAAGAGATGTGATTTGTTAAAAAAGATTTTCAAGATGTATCAAGTGCATAAGCAAATGAAAATATCACCAAAGAAGGAAAAATATTTCATATACTGAGCAAAAAAGAAAAAATATGCACTGAGAAATTAATATAAAAGTTTAGTCAAATTAACTTATTCGACCTTTAAACAAAAAAAATACATAGCCTACCTTTCAGATCTCTTCAGGTATTTTAAAATGGTATATAGCTTAGTTTTGTGGGTGTAAAAACAACTGACATATTGATATTTAAACTTTGATAATTTTCCAAAATTCACCTTCTAAAAGATAAAAGGAACGTATCTCAGAAACCCTTTGACCTAGAAATGTAAAATTTCTATCATGAAGCTCACTAAGTGTACCCAATTTGAAAAACGTGTTGTGATGGTCAGACCCTGGTTAATTTGAGACAGTTCAGTCAGTTAAGTGGCATACATGATACATGCTTTGGATGATCATGTTTCAAAAGAGACATGACTGATTGGGCAGAAGATTATCCCACAGTAGGTTGCCATTTCTTTCTGCAGTAGACTGGTTGCCAGCCAAGGCTATAGAACCCAATCTGCGCTATTATTTAACCCATAACTGGAGGGAAGAGATTAATACCTTTCCAAAGGGTATTTGTGTGTAAGTGAATACAAGGAATTCAACTGGAATTTGAACTCGGCTACCCGATATCCACTGCACCACAAGCATAACTCAAATGTAGAACTGATTAATATAAAAAAAAGAAATGAAAAAAAGGTTACAGAGATAGATAAAAATTTACATCACACTGAATTTGCTTGCAAAATAAAAACTTGATGCCGATAAAATTGTGGTTATTTTTAATAAACATTGAATATAACTGAAACTCACTGTTGGTCATAGAAATACAAGTATAATGACAATTTTACAAATATCAGTTGGTTAATGCCAATTTTATTGTAAAAACATTGACTGACTAAAGACACAAAAACAAACATAACGCTACATACATTCTGTTACACATAAAATAAAATCCACCCTTAATAATTGCTAAAAGTATAACCAAAAGTGCTCAGATAAACAAAACATTCAGACAATCTTTAGATCATTCATGTCCTCAAAAGAAAAAAAAAATATAACATCACATGAAAAATTACATAAAAAAACTTAACCATAATACCTTGTCTGTCATTTTTAATGAAACCTGCATAAAAGAGAGACTGCTGATCCCAAATACTATATATATATATATATATATATATATATATATACATACACCCCATTACTTCAAAGATTATTCTTAGTGGATATCTTTATTTGATATAGATGGACCATTTTTATTTTTTAAACTCTGTATTGCCTTGGCCTGCACACTTGAGAAATCTTAGAGCAAATGTGATCTCCAGCAAGATTTGCTTTATCAAAGTTCCTCGAGTGCACAGGACATATATATATGCAAAATATCATACATGGTGCTAGTCAAATGCTAGGGGAAATTAAATAACATATACAAAACAAATGTATGTTTTACCATGACAGCTGAAGGGGGCTACTTTTAAAAGTGTGTGTAAATGCAAAATATATACATGTAATATTTGTATATAAACTAAAATCATCCAGAAGAATTGTATTTCCTGTGATGTCTGATACTAAGTGGCAAGCCAAGGAGAAAAGAAAGAATGCCCGTGAATGCCTCCCTGCCACTTTCTTTATTGTAACAGCTGTATTCCCAAATTCTGCCACAATTGCACAATCCAATTTGCATGCCTCACCAACTGACATTATTATAATTCTTAGTGACAACTCAGTCAATAGCAGAACAGAGCTATTAAATATGAAGTCAGTCAGTAACCTGATATTTGTTTTTCTCAAACATAAAATATGCATGAAGCTTTGAGTATTGAAGAGCAATCCAATGTTTCAAACCACAAATCTAGGACAAAGGAAAATAATAAATACGTATTTATGATAGTATAGTAGAATGTGGATCACATGTGATTTAGGTTATATCCTAGATGTGTAGTGAAGCCTACAAGGGAATGGATAGTAATGAAGTATGTGGTTTCCTCTCCAGTTTCAGGTTGGTAAAATTAAGAAAAACAGATACAAATGGAAAATAAAAAAGCTGACTTTTATCAAATCTTTAGTAAAATCATGCATGATTGGATCAAACATTTAAACCTTAAGCAAATCTTTTACCTCTTATTAACTGAAAAGCACTACATTTGTTTGTTCATAAAATCCTGTATTTGCTCAATTGAAAACAGACAAATGGATTTTAAACAAAGTTAGCAGTCTACTTTAATCAAAATATAAACATTGAAATAAGAGTCAACTTGAGTTTTATTTTTCAAAGATACAGAATAAAACTCATTTTGGGATATGGGATTTTTTTTTTTTTTTTAAGAAATATTTTTTAAAAAATGGGAAAATTATTTAAAGGGATTTAACATCATTACATGGAAATGTTTGATGTAGTTGAGGTGATTAGTGTTGAATTATAAAATACTGGTTTCAGAATTCCCATTTTAGCATGAAACAGTTCTTAACTTCCCACCATTTTAGTCTTGTACCAAATTGGGCTAAACTTGGTGTCTATCTATATAAACACACATCTGCATTTTCAATCAGGGAAATCATTAAAATAAGTAATTAAAACTAAGTTTTTATGCAAAACACAGCAGCTTCTGACTTACCAAAATATATTAACTTTAACTTCCAATCTGTTTCCAGGGCTCAATAACACTAAAATAAGAGCAAACAGGCAGCTGAATTTCCATCTTATATATATATATATATATATATATATATATATATATATATTGACCTGCCAAAAACATTTGGTACAGGTCATTTAACTGTTACAGTTATTTGAAACAAAAGCAAAGGATAGAAATTTAGTAGTTTAAAAACAGAATACACACACAAACCTAAAATTTTCTTTTTTTGTAGAGTATATATATATATATATATATATATATATATATATATATGTATGAGCATTTGCATGGCGATTGAGCACTTTGGAGAAATGGTAGGCTTTAAAAGCAGTAGCTACTCATGCATTTACGCATCATTCATTCAGTAATGAATTTGAACACTCTGGGCTACTGCCGTATTTACACTGTATATAACATGCTAAATTTTGCCTTCCTCTACCAAGCAGACATAGCTCAGACTTAAAATCATCAACTGATGTCAATTCAGTTGGGTTTCAATCCTGGCTAGAAGCAATTGGATGTCTAAACATACTGATGAGCTCTGATACAGCGAAACAGGACTCTCACTGCAGATGACTATATACATATAAGTTATATTTTACAACATTTGAATTACAACACAAATAAAACAATATTTTTTTAATATTGTTCCAGTAAGTCAACTATTAAGTCAACCAGTATTTCAACTATTTCATGATCTCAATGGCCAGGTTATTTTTTTTTTAAAAGATATTTCTGAAATATTCCTAAATTTTGTAAAGTACAAATTACTGTTCTCAATTTAATGGTTCTAATTTTTCAATCCACATATTTATTTTCATAAGGTGCATTTCTCAGACTAGTATTCTCATATTTGTTGCTTTGATCATTATCTTGTCTACAATTTTTTATAAAGAAAATTCTGATATGAGAAACAAATTCTTGAGAGGATAGTGAGAAGAGCTAGAAAAATACATTTACAGCTGGCCAGAGAATACATCAACTAAAGTGATCAAAACAGAGAATACAAAAAATTATTTAACAATACTTTGAAATCTTTTTAAAAATAATTAAAACAACAAATACTGAAAGAGCCAAATTATTTTGGATGAAAATCAATTAGGAGGAAAAAAAGTTAACTGCAAACATTAACAAGTTACCTATTTATCTGACCTTATGTCTACACAAAAAGTAAATGAAAATATATAAAATAAGATATTAATAGAATGTACTGTGTTCTGTATAATGTCAATAAAAATAATTATACCATTTTAAATGTGGTTTGTGCTGCAAAATGGTCTTCTAAACCAGCCAACTATTATAGTGGCAATTATCCTAATCTCTTAAGATTATCTTCAAACATACACACATCCATGGAAATAAGAGGATTAAACCGATCAAATTGCTTCTAATTATTCTAATTAAAAAGGAAATAAACATATACAAAAACAAGAAAAATTCATTTCATACAATATATCTTATCAGTTAGATGACAAGTGTTTCAGCCTCATAACAAGCTGAAATAATTTGAGATCCAAAGGTGACAAAATCCATTCTAATTCTTTTAGTTTAAGAAATAAAATAAACCAACATAATTTTCATTTTTAGTTAGATACAAAAATGTACAAAGATAGCTGAAAATAGTTGCATTTCTTCAGACTTCTAAAAATTACAACTTTTTAAAATAAATTTACCTGTTTTTTACCATCTTAATCATAAAATTTGTATAAAACTGAGAATTTAACCATTTATAAGTATAACCTTATTCATAACATTTAAAACTATTACATAGTTACCATATCTTACCCAACATTCCATTATCAGGGATATTTTCATTATTGTATGCCACCATGTGCTTGAGAATGTGCAATCGTCAAAGAACTCACTTTCATTCAATGTACAATAAGGAGTGATGAGCCTTATGTTACAACAATTAACAAGATAAAGATCAAGTTTGTTTCAACTTGATTAGAAAGCTTATTTTTTTGTTTTTTTGCCATATGCTTTAAAAAATAAATAAATAAGTATGTCCAATAACCACTTGAAATTTAGATTGTTTCCCCAAATTCTCCTTACCACCTCTACCATGATTATAAATTTTGTATTCTATTTTAAAGCTAGCTATAATCTTGGTGGCTTATCAAGAAATAATAAAAAGTACATTCTTGAAATATTTCCTGATTGTTCTTTATAACAACAATATTTACAGAAAGTTGGTTGGTTGGTTGGTTTGCTTTATGGCATATCAACCTCGGTGGGTCATTTATTGCCAACTAAATTTTATTTATCTATTGCTGGTAATACCTTTTTATTTCAACAATTTATTGTTTTATGTTTTTGTTTTTTGTTTTTTAAAGTTTTGTGTCTAGTAATACTTTTTCTTTTTGAGTATCAAGATTCATTGTTTTTAAGGGCAGGGTCCCCAAGTCCTACCCTGTTATTTAACCCATAACTGGAGGGAAGGGATGGATTAATACCTTTCCAAAGGGTACCAGTGCTTAAGTGAATGCAGGGTATTCAACTGGAATTCAAACTCGGCACACCGATTTCTCTCTTCAAGCTGATATCCACTGCACCATAACGCACATCCGTCACTAAACGCTTACAGCACCTGGTATTCTCAAGTGGTCACCCATCTAAGTACTGACTAGGCTCAACATTGCTTAACTTCTGTGATCGAACGAAAACCGGTGTATTCAACATGATATAGCTGTAAGCCATGTTTACAGAAATGAAGCCAAAAATAAAAATATAAAACAAATAACTTGAATATACATTTTTATTCAGAGATGACAAAAAAGTCCCTCTCCATTATTATGGCTTCCCATCAATAATAGCCTTAAAAGTATTTAAACAAATACATCAGTAAGTCTGCAGCCTAATAATGAAAAGTAAAATGACAAGTATTTTTTAACAAAGCTTGCTTCAATTGTGTAATTAATCAGATTAAAAATATAATGCAAAATTTCAGATTAAAATTCAGCTAATTACTTTGTATTACCATTTAGGGTACAAATTTACCAAACCACTTATCTTTTTAATTCAATTTTCAGAAATTAAACAACTGTTTTCCTATACAGTTGGGCTGGAATTTTATAATTTATGGGGACATATTTTCAACACTTCAGATACCAACACATGATTAGAATTTTATTTTGCAGTAATGTGAGAAAAAGAGCCTCCTCCTCCCCGGTGGATTTAGTAATCAACAGTTCTAAAGGATCGAGATGAAGGTACTAATTAGTTGGGTAAAAGGGGTTCCAGAGTAATACCAGAAATAAACTTTTTTTTTTTTATAAGTATTTCTGGGGTTGAGTTATTAGTTAATTAAGTATAACAATTCCAGAGTGATTAGCGGACAGGTTCGTTAAGTATATGATAAAAGATGATTCAGTAAAATGTATGATAAATGGCGAATTGGATTTCTTGGGTGGTCTGAAGGACCAAATCCAGCCATGTCTGCAGACGAGATGAGTGGTTTTGGCAAGACTCAAGTGGAAGATGTATGCGGAAAAAACACCGGGAACTCCAAATTCATTTTTAGTACCACTTGAGAAAGAGTCTCCGACAGAGATTAGGGGAACACACATGGTGGTCAAGGCAATTTGCATATTAACATTTGTGGGTGGTGCCTAAAAATTGTTTAGCTCCACCGCACTATATAAGTGGGCTGCATGCTGGAGTTAAGCAGATCGAGACAAGTCAGACGAGAGATCAGCAGATAAGATGCAGCAGACGAGGCAGAACACAGCAAAAATGGTTGGGTGAATCGACTGGTCTAGTCTGTTGGCTGTCATGCATCAAGGAGTCCATTCTGAACTAAGCGACAGATAGAGCCTGTATGAATCTAAATAACTGTCAACAAAGCCAAGAAAAACTGCTATGTTGTTGTACATAGATGAAGATCCACGAAATGATCTCCCTTAGATCAGTTGGATTCATATCAGACTGAATGCATCCTTCTCTCTCTATGACTTTCCAACCCAAACGAGTGAATCTCGTTGACACACTTTGTATTCCTGTAATTTCTTTGGTAGCAACATAAAAGCAGTAGTCTTAAAAGATTCTTTGTACAGGAATTGGAAGTGTTGCTTATATTTCTTTTTCTTTATGTCCTTGCAGTTGCAACAAGGACTTATTCTGCATGAATAGTGATTTCTTTTAGTGTGGAACCCAGCCATCTCATCCTTTACCATCGGACCGTCCTGAAGGACCCAGAAATTGCTGTTCGGATAAAAAATTCACAATGTGGTGAATAGTGGTGGTTCCTTCAGCTCACCGGAGGAGGATCAAGTGGTTTTAATTTTTATTGGCCAGAACCACCAGAGAGACCAGACATAGCTGCTGGCGGCAGGGCTTTTACATTAGAGTAAAAGTGGTATCTGAATGGCAAAGAATATAATGTATTGTAGTGTAGTGTGTTGGAATTCCAGAGAAAAGCATTATTCAAACAAAATTCTTTCACACAAGCATCCTTATTTTTGTTAAAAATGAAGATCCAGATTCAAAAGGACCATTAAATAATGAAAATAATCTTTTTTTTTAAATTTAGAAAAGTATGAAAATTTGAATACAAAATATTTTTTACAAAATTGTTTAAATCTTTAAATGAATGTTAAGCGTGAACAAATAGTTCACATTTCGTTTTCACAATATACATGTAATTTCAAATTTTATTGCAGATCACAGATTTTTATTTTTTCAGAAATGCAATTATTCATAATTTTTTTTTTCTCTCTATGCCCTATGAGTCAGCCTACATCTCATGAAGTTACAATGATTCAATTATATATGTCAGTAGTGGGATTTTTTACAGCAAGGACCGGGTACGACTCGAGGTAGAGGGTTACATTAAGAGGTAGTTTATATGGATAGTAGGGGAAGATAACAGTTGACTTGAACAGGTCATTTTGGCCGGAACTGGCTATTATAAATGTAAAGGATAGCATAAGTTGGATACTTACTAGAGAGACATAGGGAGCCGATTATTTTACCTGTATCTTTTCTTTAGTGAAGGATCGTATATGGGAATTCCACTTGAGGTCGGGTGTGTGGAGACATGAAGATGTCATTACGTGTGATTCTCATGGAAACAAATATTTGACAGCCGGTTTTTTTTTGGGGGGGGGGGTAACATATTTAATTATTTATTTAACAGGAAACTTTTTGTCAAAAGTTCAGTAACGGAATAAAAATTACAAAATAGTTTTACTTTAAGAAATTAAAAATAAAAAAAACATTCTCTTATATTGCAGAAGATGGTTAATTTAAATTAGGAACATTTTTTAGTAAAAATGTTCCTAATTACGTATGTTCAGAAACTGTCAAAATGAGAAATAATTATATTTTTTGCGAAATCTGAAATAAAGTCTTCCAATAATTTTTTTAAAAAATGGCTTAAAACAGTTAAACATGCAAATACTTAAAGCCTTTAAGTTAAAGGCGTACGAAACGAGTTTGATCAACTTAATATTTCGAATAACAATGAAAAACATTTTAAATTTTAAAATGAATCGATAAAAAAACCAAAGACTTCTGAGCTCTAGTAGTACGCTATGGAATTTGAACTGCTACACAAGTGTGTCACTAGCAGTATCACTTATAGCTACTGTTTAGGGGGGTTTTGTTGTTTGTTTTTTACTTTGCATAATAAGACAAAGCAATTAATTGTATGATGTCACTTGTCATGTTTTTTATGTTAGTATTTATGATTTCGTAAATCATTTTTTTCTCTTACATACATTCCTGCATAAGTGAATGACTTAAATTCCATTCATTCACAAAAAAAAGTTTTCAAAAAGTAAAATGCCTTTCTTCGAAGAATTCAAGAAAATAATCAAAATTATGTGCTGCTAATTAATCGGCGATAATAAAAAATTGCAAGTGAAATTTTTTAGGTGATAAAAAAGCATTAAAAAAATCTACCAAACAAAAATAACAAGGAGAAAAGAGTAAAAAGACTAATAAGAAATTAATAAATTATAAAAACAAATGAAACTAATTTAAATTGGATATATATTTGTTTAGAAAATTTAAACTTATTTCACTCAGCACTCGGTATTATTAATTTTCCCTTAAGTAACCCCCAAATCAAAGAAAAAAAATAAAAAGAGTAAAAAAAAAAAAAAATTGACTTGAGACACGAATTTGTTTTGTATTTTTATTATTTAATAATTAGTTATTAGCGGATAATAACTAATTTAAAAAGAGTAGGGCTTTTTTTGCGTCATTCTTTAATCTTCCACTTTTTAATTAAAGAATGTATTGTAAAACAAAAGATTAAAGAATGTATTGTAAAAATAATTACTTGTTTTTTTTTTCTTTTTTTTTTTCACGCGTTTCTTAGTGATTTTATTTTTAGTCGCAATGAATAATCTATTCAATAAACAATAAGAAAATTGTCCTATTAAAATTTCTGTTGCTAGTTAAACGAAAAAAAAACTTCTGTATCAGCCGCCCATTCTTATCAAGAAAGTGGAGGGGAAGGTAAAAATACAAAAAAATTTGAATTACCTCCCGAAAGAATGCGAACAATGTGATGATAGCTACTGCCTTTGTCTTGGACATCAAAACCTAACCAATAATAATTGGTTGATGATGGATACAATTTCTTAGGACGAAAAGAAATATAATTTAAGATTTAAACGAGGCAAATAGATTTTACACCACTTTTCAGCATAACTGAATAAAATATCTTTATTTTCGACCAAGTGACATTATATCAATAACTATACTCAACACCAAAAAAAAAAAAAAAAGACACGCTTCCGTTTTCTTCGTTTTTCTGGTTCATCAAGTCAGAGGAACGTTATCCGGGTTGAAAATCATAAGGAAATCAAATCCGGGGGTGGGGAACACAAGGAAAACGATAGGCGCTTCAATAACCAAGTTATTTGGTGAAAAATATATGCAATAATCAGATCATTATTGCATATTGAATAATAGTAGGGTAAAAACAAACAAATGATATGTGAATTAAATGCCAAGTAAATAAAAAAAAACAAAAAGAAAACAAAGTTAGTACGGAATTCTACGATAGCCTTTTTTTTAATGTATGAAAATTTAGAGTTCCATTCATTTTCCTTCCCAACCCACTTTTTGTCATTCCTTCTGAATAAAGGACAGAGGAATGCACGTTTGCCCGCAGCTTTGTAGCGAGGATGGCTGGGGAAAAATAATACGGAAATATGGAAATATTTGAGGAATTAAATACTTTGACTGCGAGTTATTGCATAGCGATGGGTCAGTGATTGATAAAATTAAATTACCTATGCGATATAGGAAGTAAAGAGAAAAAAAAACTCATTTTTAAATGCTCACAGTCACAATTTGTTGTTCTTAATGAATATTAACACAATGGAAAAGAAAAGGATTTAAAAATAAAATTCTTGTTAATCTTGTTTAATGACTTTTTTTTAACTTTATGTTGATTCACTTTGGCTTCTTGTTTAAAAGAAAAAAAAAAGCCATCCAAAAGATTTTTTTTTTAAATAAAACCAGGTAAATTGAAATTAAGTTACGTTAATTTCCAAATTCGATAGGCATTTATTTTTTTAGCAAAATAATTATAGCCAAATATTTTTAGTTTTATAAACAATTTATTCAATTTCAAACTTGAAAAAAATGATTGGGGGGGGGGAGTGGCAACATTTTGAAAAAGGCAAAAGAAACAAAAATGATACCGTAACAGATGAGTAAAAAAAAATATACATTTTGATTGATTTCAGTGCATCGTAAAAACTCAAATATTTTAAAAATTTAACAATTGCCAAAAAATAAAAAATGTATATCAACGAACAATAGTTTTAATTACGAAAAAAAGTAAAATTAGTCAAAAAAGCTGAGCAGTGAAATGGATTGGAATTTTCCAAATTATTGAATGAAAGCGATTCTTACATTAAAAACACCGACCGAAGTATTTAGTTTTCTAATAAAAGAAATTAAAAGATTTATCCACAAAGAAAGCAGACGAATGGTGTTGTTAAAGTGTTTAAAGTTTAAAATATTAACCTACCAGTTAAAGAAATATTTAATTTCAGTCACGTACCTCCATGCACGTTTGACAGCGGAAAAAATTCTTCTATGCGCCGTGTCCCTTCAGGACGTAGTCGATCACGGCCTTCCACATCTCCCTATCCCTTATAGCTCTTAAAGACCCTTTCTCTTCTTACTCCTACCAAACTATGCTCTGCCATCCAAACTGATATAAATTTTATTTTTAAATGAAAAATTGAAAATCATTCAAAAAATTATTTGCTGCTACAATCAAAGAAGCTTGAATAAAAAACCGAAACGTTTTTTTACTGTTTTAGTAACTTGAAGGAAAATTTTTAAGCGATAAAAAATATAAAAACATTAAAAAAAAAAAAAAAAAAAGAAACTAGTTAATTATTCAATTAAAATAAAATTTTCGTACGTCTTCTTACTTTTGATTGGAAAAATAAATTGTACGGATAGTTTATGAAAATGATCAAATTTTATGCTGACATTTATTTAATTTCCCAACCAATTTACTTTTTTTTTAGTCAGTAGTAAAAAAAAGTATTTTTAAAATTGTAATTGTTAATTTTATTGGAATTTCCTATATAAAAAAAGAAAGGAAAAAAGTGGTTAAGTGACTTCTTATCTCCTCAAGCTCGTTAGACTTTCCATAAATAAATTTATTATTTATTCAGTAAAAAAAAAATTCGTTGAAATGATAATTTTTGGTACATTTTTTTTTTATCGCCTAATAGTAAAAAAAAAAAAATTATTTTGCCCAAAATGTTTTTTATTAAAAAAATTAAACACGAAACAGTATTTTCATATAAATTAACCACAACTTAATTATCTCCAATCTTTCCCCTTTTACAAAATGTTTACTTTGCTTATTTATACAAGTTTTTAAAAGACTTTTTCTCTCTCTCGTCAAATGTGAGTGGAGAGAATCATAGAGAAACAACATCCATTTTCGCAGTCAAATATCGAAATTAAACATTTTTTTGTTAGAATCACGCTTTCGGCTTTTAATGCTAAAAATTTAAAATATTTGATAAATCCTCAGACAGCTTTCAGCAACACCAGCAAAAATTAAAAAATATAACAATACATGAAAAACACTTTTTTAGTGGCTTTAGTTAAAGAAAGAGAAATAAATTACAAAAAGGGGGGGGGGGGGACAACGTGTTTCCAGGAATTGTTTTTTTTATGAAAATAAGTGAAAAAATATCATTTATAAAAAAATTTTTGTGCACAATAAAATTATAAAAAAAAAAAAAAAAATCACTGATGATTTTAATGAAAGAGAAAAAAGTGATAAAATTTAAAATAATTTAAATTTATTGTAAATTTTAATCGAAGTCTGTGACGGTCAGGGAGAGTTCGTTTTTCAATCGATGCTAGCTGCACAATTGAAAAAGAAAAAGTTATGTTCTATTTATCTAAAATAAAAATCGATCATTTCTCCTGGCAATGCCACTCAAAATTTTAACGACCTCGACCTCTATACCTGCAGGCATTATAATTTTTATGACATGTTTTTTTTTCTTTCTTTCTCCTCGCTGTATTATTTTGTTTTTATTCCCTAGTCAATAATATTCTATTTCTTATCAATACAGCACTTTTTAAAACTTGTGGCTCGGCTCAGTCTGCCACATTGTGGTACTTTTCACGGAGGAGATATCCTTTTATTAACTAACCACAAAAGAAGTTTAAAAAGGTGTTTAAAAATAAAAATACAGTTTAAAATTTATAAATAAATTTAAACTTAGACTTAGCAAAAAACAAAATGAACGTTCACAGACCTGAGGTTGGAGTAAGACATTCCTTTTTTTAAAATGAAAAATAGTCAAAATAATATGCTAATTTATTAAATTTAAGCAGAATTATTAGGAGGGTATTTACAACGTCAAGAAAAATACTTTTTGAAAAATTCACAGGACTTCTTAAGAGCGTAAAAAAATAAATAAATAATAAAAAGAGTTTGGGAAAACGCAAAAATGTTGACATTCCTTTCTCATAAAAATTAAACGAAGCATTAATTTTTAAGTTAACGTATTTTTTTTCTGACAATGAATAAATAACCATGAGAGATTGTTTTTATTTTTCGAAAATAATTCATATGAACTTTGTAAGGTTTCTTACGCAATTTTTTTGAAGATTAAAAAAAATATCAAAATATTTATAATTTAATTTAAAAAAGAAATTCAGTCTCAAAAGCACCAAAAAATTAAGTATTTTGTTTTGAAGAAATTTGATTTTTGCCAAAAAACACAGGATTTAAAGCAAAAACTGGATCAATAGAAAGCACATTTTTAAAATTTTTATTAAAAAAAAATATTTAACTTTTTTAACCAGCTAAACAATTTGTTTTCAGCTGTTTAAGGAGATTGTTTAAATATTCTTTAATCATAAAATTAAAAAATATAAATGAAGAAAATGTCTTCAACAAAACAAATATAAAAATTAAAGAATTTTCTGTTTTCGCTTTAAAGACTTTGAGATTATAAAAACAAAAAGTTACTTTTTTGAGAGGGTTTTTAAGATGTTCTTATTTTTGAGAAGCACAAAAAATACATTATCGACGAAGTTTTGGTTTGTGGATCAATTGAATTGAATTTCTAAATTTAAAAAAATCTCTTTAAAATGATTATTATAAGTATAAGAATGATACAAATGCAATATTTTAAATTTTTTTCAGCAATTGTTATAAATAATAACAAAAGCAAAAAAGAAAATCCACCTGTCATTTATTTTTATGTTGTTTTCAGTGAACAGAATGATGCAGTCGACACTAAAAATATGGTCCTAAAATCAGTGAACTATTTATGTAATGAAATAGATTAAAAACAAGACCCCTACTTTATGGACACCCTGTAGGCATCCGCCATGTTCGAAAACTCTGCAAAAGGCCTGAGTAAACATGACGAATTAAATGCTTTAACTTAACCAAATAAAATGAAAACTTCTAGAAAATCATTTGCAAACAATTTACACTAATGAATACACTAGTAAAATATTAACTTACTATTGTTGACTTGAAAGTGAGATCCAAGCGGAGCCCTTTGTATATCAGAAGTCCGCGATAGTTACTGACGAATGACAATCCATCAATGCGAACAAAAATTGTATGGATGGCAAGAAGCGATATGAGCAATGGACTAACCCACGTATGTCAAGTATGGATGCTCAAATATGCTATAATAATAATATTTTGTTCATAATGCAGTAAGTGAAGCGAGTGATTATGAGAAAAATATCATGACTGTTATAGCATTTTTAATTGAAATGAAAATAAATTATTTTATTATTATAGACGGATTATTCAGATTTTAAATATACATTCCCCGAAGTTGATAATTTTAACGAGTTTTTCAGGATACTGTAGTTAAAGCAAACATAAATGAATTACTATTGTGGGTCTCATACATTGACACCCACACACACACATACATACGCATGGTCACGCGGCGTCTACGTGACAGTCGTAGTTCCCGCCAAAAACGAAGCCTTTAAAAACCGAAAACAGCACGTGAGACAGCAGTTAGGATTTCGTCCCGGGGCGAGGGCAGACAAGAACAGACATGCCTCCCTAACTCATACAAACACACGCGCACTATTTGCGGGTAGCAGTTAGTGGCGCAAATATTTTTTATTCTCTTAATTTTCTTCTCTGACATTAACTTTCAAACAGGACTTTATAACTTCTTATGCATGTTTTCTCAACCCTATGTAACCTTTTTTTTAATACATTGTTTTTCCTGTTACTTTCGCCTTCTTGTTCATTCATAAATCTTGCTTCAAAGTATAACGAATGTTACGTCGAGTCGACCGTTAAAATATAAATTAGTAAGTGGACGCCTATCATCCACTACAATGGTGACCACGACGTGATCTCGATTCGGCGTAATTCAGTCCAGCATCGTTGGAAATGGAACTCAGCATTCTTCTGTGTCTATCAACAAGAACTACTATTCAACGTCGTTATCTCCCAACTCTTTCTACAGGACTCCAAGATGGCGACCCCACACAGAATTTTTACAATCGCACACTAGACAGCACAACTGTCATCTCTCTCTCCCAGGTTTTCCAGAAAAAGAGTAACACAACGTCGACTTAAAGACGTTTCTTTCAGCATTCAACGCAATGTCACTCAACCAAACACAACGTCGACTTAAAGACGCCTTTTTTTCTCAACCAGAACACTGAGGAAATCGACAAGCCGAATTATTTATACTGGAGAATTGTGACCTCCAGAAAATTCGACATTAAACCTCGATATCTTTTTAGTTCTCTCAAACGCGTACACTCGGTATCAACAAGCTTCAATCAACCACTTTGCAAATCAAAGTTTATAACCAACTGTTAATTCTTCTAACACCAACATAAAAATCCACACGTACAGCAAAACACGGAAACTCTTACAAACGCAAGCAACTCAACGTGGAGCATTGGAATAAATTAGAAGATCTTTAACAGACACATCAACTACCGAGAATTTTCCAGAGCATGCCGCATCCTGGCACTCTGATAGGGGACACTGCAGCAAAATCCCTACTCACGCGCATCGCATTTTAGACTCTTCTTCTTTTCAGCCTACGAGAGACAACCGAAAAAAAAAAAAAAATTCACCTTTCACAAATTTTTCTCATTTTTCCATTTCACCATGTGCTTTATGAGAATCCAATATGGCTGACCAGCAGTCAGACGTTTCAGCAACCTCCTCCCACACCTATGAGCAACGTCTGTGCCCCCACCTTTTTTTTCAGCAACCAGCCCTCTCTGTCATTTTTGGCATGATTACTACTACTACTACAGGCATCATCATCAACGTAACCAAACCACCATCTATACGGACATATTGAAAAAAATATTTTTAATATTTGTTTCAATCTAGGGGGGGGGGCTATTTGTGGGTCTCATACATTGACACCCACACACACACATACATACGCATGGTCACGCGGCGTCTACGTGACAGTCGTAGTTCCCGCCAAAAACGAAGCCTTTAAAAACCGAAAACAGCACGTGAGACGGCAGTTAGGATTTCGTCCCGGGGCGAGGGCAGACAAGAACAGACATGCCTCCCTAACTCATACAAACACACGCGCACTAATTGCGGGTAGCAGTTAGTGGCGCATATATTTTTTATTCTCTTAATTTTCTCCTCTGACATTAACTTTCATTGAAACCGGACTCTACAACTTCTTATGCATGCTTTCTCAACCCTATGTAACCTTTTTCAATATATTGTTTTTCCGTTTACTTTCGCCTTCTTGTTCATTCATAAATCTTGCTTCAAACCTTAACGAATGTTACGTCGAGTCGACCGTTAAAATATAAATTAGTAAGTGGACGGCCTTCATCCACTACACTATCTAAAAAATATACATTATACAAAAAATAAAAATGTGTACAGTAGGTACCGTAAATTTATGTGGTATGAAAATTTGAACGTTTCAGCCAATAACTTCCTTCATACATTCAAATTTTGTCACAGCTAAGATACAACATTGATAATGATTCTGAGGACAGTGGCGATTGTGGAACTCTGAAAGTGGAGGGGCCAAGATTTTTCTGATGAGGAGGGGGAAAAACTCAAGCAGCGTCTTTACTCTTTATTTTCATACTGCATTACTATCATAAACACAACTTAGGAATGAATTTGAGTATAATAAGTAAATTAAGAAGAATAAATTTTCATTCATAGAAGTGGAATTCTCATCTATTCTTGTCCTCTTTTCCACTCTTAAGCTGTTAGAACACAATAGAGGTTAATTTCCAAACAAAATCAAAGTGTTGATACTCACGTCAATACGTTCTGAAGAAGGAAAATTACTGAAGGTCAAATCTTATCAAAATCAGAGACTGATCAGTTCCATAAATTTTTGAAGTTAATAAGGAGGGAGCAATTGAGAGCCTGTAGTGGATAAAAAATTAATTAAAATTAACTCTCTTCTTCACTTTTACAAAAATTCACAACAATGTATGAAATCCTGATTTTTCCCAAATAGAAAACGGATTGACCATGTTCTTAAAGAAAAAGTCGAAACTAGATTTCGCAAGTAGGTGTTAAAATGATTTTTGACCAATGGGAGCAACTTACAAGACTTGAGGACTTCGCGTACAAGTACGAAAATCTGAATACTATAAAAGGCTCCGGTCAACGTCAATCACAGAGAGTCAGATGGGAGTATGGGATACACATTTTTTTTCTATTAAAATAAGCAATAAGAAAATACATAAAAACATTATAGAAATTTTGGATCAAAACGGCATTAGAATTTAAATTACATTTTTATATTTCTCAACCAATCAGCTAAAAACATATAATAAGAACATTCTAGAAAAATAGGATCGGAAGTCAATTAACAAAAAATATTTAGGCCCCAAAACAAAATAGTAAAATACAAATCTGATTGGTCAATAAATGTCTTCACACCTAAATGTTAGGAAGATTCTTTGATCCACTATTATGGTATATAAATAACACACAGTTAGGAAGAAAAAAAGGTCAGTCACCAAGCTAGCCATTAAGTCAGCATGTAACCGATACTTTGTCCGGCCAAGTCATTCTTCCACACCAAAGTTCATGACCAAGCTACAGATGGCCGTGAAAGGAAAAACCCGACAAACTTTCTTTCATCAACGCGACATGCTGTCGCCAACCGAGATGAACTTAATGTAAGGAAGAACGACTTATTTACGGACTCCGTTAATATAAACTTACACACACCTTTAAACAAATTTAACTTCTTGCCAAACTTTATTTTACAAAAGGCAATTTTTCACATCTTGTATTTTATTTGTTTCCACATGCTAATGTTATTTTATACATATTAAATTGTTTGTTGTTTAATGTTCGTTGTGACTTATTCCATTTCTTTTGCGCGATTGTAAAACATTGTGTTGTATTTGTGGGGGAACTAATCTCGAGAGCAATACCCGTAAAATACGGAAGCACATCAACCAAGTACTTACCAAATCCCCTACAGGGGCCGTAAGATGAAACATCTAAAATGTAACTTCAACTTCAAGCGAATCGGACATTGTCCTCTTTCTCTTTCTCCTTATCTCTTTCAACAATTACTACTACAAACATTTTCTACATCACTTGATACCCTTAACTCAACTTTATCATTGAACACGAACTCTGACCTTGACTTCTTAATAATGTTTCTAATTGCACATTAACTTCTACAATTTGTGTTATTCCTCCTTTAATAAATTTCTATTTTAAAATACAAAATGTATATTTTATTCTTACACTATTCCACACATCCCATCCTGCCGACAACCAACCTTCTGATGAAAACCTTCTGATGATAATTCCGGATAAAACTTGTAAGCTGTAGGGAGTTCGGTTATGTCTGACACAAGGCCGAATCAAAGAAACAACCTTACCCTACGTTACAGGCCCAGCCAAATTCCGTGGGGGGGGGGGGGCTTGGTCCTTTCTAGCCCACTCTGTAGAATCACCACTGACTGTGGATAGGTGGTAGGATAATTAATCTATCGGAACTTCGGAAATAAAATGAACTGACTCAAGGTTTAGAAATAAATAAGATATTTTTTTTATTTTCTTTAGAGTTTAGATTCTCGAAAAAACACAATGTAGAATTCATTATATTTTTATCTGTGTTAAAATTATTCGACTTTATAACAAGGAAAATCTCAAGTTACCGCAACACATTGTTGATTTATTTAAGATGTGCTTAGGGGTTAAAATGAAACAGTTGATTTATCCATGCTAAGAAGATAAATGAATGAATCAGTAGCTCATTTCAGGAAAATAAATAAAAATTATTTGTGCGTAGTTTTAACGCATTATAATGAAAAGAAAATGTTCATACAACAGATTAAATGAACTGACATGAAATAATATTAAAAATATTTCAGTCAAAAGTTACAGAGTTCGTTGCTCAACGAAAGGATATATAGTTTGCATACGTTCAAAAGTAGATGAAGAGAAATAGTTTAGATTACTTAGCTTTCTTGTATTTTTTTTTTTTTTAATCATATCACCCCGAGCAAGGCAGTAACGCCACTGATGTGCCGGGGGCTACGTAAGAGTGAAAAGATTAGAAGAGAGAAAGCCGGAAACCACATCCTAAACAGAGAACAAGGGATGAGCCTCTACACATGTTCAATAGACGTGGGTGGAGTGTGAACCGGGCGATAGTTTGTCGAGAGAAAATTTTTTTGAAGCGTCGCATGCTGGTTAGAGGCCAATAATATAATTGGCGAGCAATTTTACATTAGCAAGGACTTCAACGCTAGTCGCGAGGAACTGAAACGAACCCCCACCCTCACATGACTTCATTCACTCTTTTTTTATTAATCTAATTTGTCTTCTTATTTTATATCAAACAGAATTTCGCGTAGGTTTACTTCTTTCTTCTTCTTCTTCTTCTTCTTCTTAGCTAACTGAATAATTTCATTGGTTTAAAACAATTTCACATAGGCCAGCGAATTCCTTTCCTTCTTCTTCTCAGCTCAACCGTCAATTTCTGTAAAGGCAAGGTTTTCATTGGTCCTAAAAAAAATCACATAGGCTCGTGTATTACTTTCCTTCTTCTCTCTCAGTCCTCCGAATGTGAAGGGGGTGAATGAAGGGAGTTACTATTATTTCGCACGCACTACAATATATTATGACAGGTCTCTAATTTGTATTTAGATACATTGTGTTTTTTAAAAAACTTTCTAGTTGAATTATTCACCTATATTGCATATGATCTATTATTGTATATAATTAGGTTAGAATAAAATTTGTATTTTATATGAATACTACCTTCTGAAAATTGAGATGTTGAAGAGTGGGTGAAGTATCATAGATTTTGGGGATGGGGCACAAGATTCTTGCACCGGCCCTGATTCTAAACATAAATGAAGACTGGTGAATGAATCAATGGCAAAATGAGGAAAAAAGAAAAAAATGTCCCATGGACTTCACGGCCACCTATTTTAAATTCTATTAAAATTTCTGGTGTGAATTCAAAAGAAATGTTAGGAAATAACACCCCAACAACATATCAGGATTAGAAAACTTCAACAAATAAAAGAGTAACATTTCTGTCAAAACTTGCCAAAAGTTTTTGGTAACTATTTTAAACGTTTTGGGTATCTTGGAGTGGGGTACTGGATAAAGATAATCTGGTTTATCATTACAGTTATTAGAGAATTCGATCCTAACTGGGTACACTATACTTATAACGATTTACTAAACTTAGATGTCGCACAAGGCTGAAAATGTGGAACACCCAGTGAGAATCGAACCCACTACTCAGTCATAATTGATCTAGCAAGAAAATTCTTGCTAACCGTTACACTCTGTCAAAGGGGTACGTTCTATACTTATAGTCTTGTGCTTATCTATACTTAATGCAGAACAATTTCCCAGCCGATGTAATTGAATATACAATTTTCTAATTAATAATAGTTTTGTCCGTGATTTTTTTTTTTGCGGGGGGTCAAATTTTGTTACATAATTCCTTCAATAACAAACGTATTTCTTTCATATTTTATGCTTATTGTAGTAAGTCCCAATAAAAATAAATAATAATAATTATATTTCTCTACAAGAATTTACTCAAGTAACCAGGCCAGGTCCCACCCTTTTACAGTTAAATCAACTAAATGCAGCCGCTATTTCTACGCCATCAGCTTCCTTTCTCGCATTTCTCGCCCGTGGAACTCCCTTCAGTATACTTGCTTCCCTGACGGCTACAATCTCCAAGAATTTAAATGCAACGTCAATTCCCATCTCCTGTCCACTTGGCTCCAGCCCTTCCCTTGTCCAATCCCCATCACCTCGTGTATCTTGTTCTTTTTCCTTTCTCACTCTACCCTCGTAACTGTCTTAGTATTTCCATCTTTCTCTTGCCCTTTCTCCGACACTCCCTGTAACCAGTTCGTCTTTCTCTTCGTTCTCCTCCTGCTTAAACTTTCACTCTTCTCTTATGTAGCCCCCCCCCCCCACTTGCCCATCAGTGGCGGTACCGCCTTGCTTGAAGTGAAACGATTAAAAAAAATAATAACAATAATCAAAATTAAAATAAAATATTTGCATTTTTCTTTAAAACCCTCATCTCTTTTCTTCTCTCTTTTTAAACTTATCTTTCTATACCTCTCTCTAAACCTATGAGAAGGTAACCCTCAAATAAAAAGAGGAAGAAGAAAATACTGAACCTAGACAAAACAAAAAAAAAACACAAGCCTGCAAAAGTAGAGCCTATTTATTTGTGACTGAAAAGTACCAAAAACCAAGGAGGCTCCACGCATAACTTTCATTATAAAAAAAATGAAAAAGAAAAAAACACCAGAAAATAAAATAATTTTGGCCAATCAAAAATATTGACACACAGAAAATTTTGATGTTTGCCGAAACCAATGTTCGCACCAAATTCCTGAGCCTAGTCAAAAGGATATAACCCTATAAACGTGACAACTCTGCGTTAGAGGTGTCATGAACAAAACAAATTCATTGATTTAGAAAAAAAAAATAGAAAGAGGTCAAAATCCTGGAAAATGTTTCATCCTTTATTAACCAGTTGTTCTTAAGTTTAATTTGTATCGTATGTAAATTTAAGTATTAAAAAAAAGCAAATGTTGATAAGATAGCTAGGATCCGAAAGCACTGCCCGGGGTCCTTCCAATCAAACTCATACCTCTAGTAGGCGGAAATAATTAACTTGCCTCACTTTTCTTTTTTTTTCTTTTTTTTTCATTTCAGCTTAACTTTTGTGGTTTATTTAAAGCCAGAAAATATTTTTTATATTGTAAGAAGACTTTACTTTTCATTTTTATGCAAGTGAATATATATTTTTCCAGCTACAAGAACTACTATTTAACCTACAGCTGGAGGATTCATACTATTCCAAAGAGTATCTGCTCGTAAGTGAATATTGTCGCAAGGGTAGCCTGTGTCTATAGTAGATGATTCGTTGCAAACATTAAAAATGATGGAATGACACGGTAAAGGCAAAGATAATGAGAACAAGGTGATTAAATTATGCCAAATTTATTAATAGCAAAATCAAAATTACAAGGAACAAATGACAAGAAAAACGTTTAATATTTTAAATACTCTGGTTGGTTGTGCTGGAAGCCATCAAATTTGCTCCGGAAAAAAGTTCAGCAGGAAAAGGCTTATAGTCCAGTTGAGAATGCAATCGGAGGCAGTCTGTTAGAGCTAGCTGGAGTAGCAAGAGCTGAAGATGATGACAGCTAGCTAGCTACTGTTTTTTTTTTTTTTTTTGGTTAGACTGCTGATGATGGCTGTATAAAGGGTTGGTTTGGTGGCTGGGTTAATTTCAGCTATTGCTGCGGCTGCTGCTGCGGCTGCTGCTGCGGCTGCTGCTAGCTATATCAAGGGCTGGTTTCGGCTGCTACTGCTACTGCTGCTGCTGAATCAGATACTTCAAAATCATCGTCTTCACCCAGTGCCAAACAGGCGGTTCTACCTCTTCCTCCGTTTTTAGGAAAAGTGACTATCTGCCCGGAACCGGTCTGTTTCTCAAGAAGCGCTGTTGTATCAAGATTCACATTAGGCGCAGTCCATTGCGGTATGTGTCCTTTCTATTAATGCTGGTTTAATATGATCAATAGTGACAGTATCGTCGAGCTCACCCCGCCTGATTGTGAGATGCTTGTCTGAATGATTAAGTGCTTTGAAAGGTCTCAAATACGCGGTTGTGAACGATCGCTTGACGGTATTGTTTCTTACGAAAATAAATTCGCAGTTCCACAGCTGGTAAAGAACGAAAGTATCTGTTGGTTGGTGCCGAGGAGGAGTATATGTCAAGTTAACCATTTTCTGGTATAGCTCCTGAACGAAAGGAAATATGAGGGTCGGACTAGTGGTTGGGAAAAAATACTGTCCAGGCAGAGAGACGAGTTCCGCTGCTGAACAACCAAAATTTTAGGGTGTTTCTCAAAGAACCAAAGGAAGATCGTCAACCCAATTAGTGGTATCATGCCTGGTAGCCAGGGAAGTCTTTAGAAATCGGTAAAATCTTTCCACGAGTCCGTTCGTGCATGAATGATAAACCGTCATACGAATATGTTTTACGCCAAGTAGATGGGTTAACTCCCTAAAGAGGGATAACTAGAATTGTGACCCCCGGTTTGTTGTGGTCACCTGAGGCGCACCAAAATTCGTAATCCATTCCTGTAGAACTACTTTGAAGACTGTGTTGGCTGAGGTATATTTGATCGGTATAGCTGTTGTCCAATAAGAGAAACGGTCTACTACGGTAAAAAAATACTGATACCCCGACACATAGACAACAGCCCGTGGATATGAACGAACTGAGCGTCAGGGTTACTGAAAGTCCCGATTGAAGATTTAGTGTATCGGTATACTTTGCATTTTTTGGCAGTCTAAACACTTGGAAACACAGTCTCGGAGGTTAGCGTATATGCTAGGCTACATAAAACGGTCTGTGATGAGCTTGACCTGTTTGGTAGGATGAGACAACCTGCGCAGGTGTCTAAATGTCATTTTCTTTCATGACGGAGAATCATATGGTCTAGGAAAACCCAACTTGGCGTCACATAACATCTTGTCACTGAAGGAGACTGGAAATTCCTGAAGCTCCAAATAAGTATCTCTTAGTATGCCTTGTAGGGTTAGGTCTGATTTCTGCTCATCAGCTATCAAACTCTGACTCAAAGTATCAGAATCAAGGGTGTTAACTCCAGTCTAAGAAAGCGTATTGGCGACTGCGTTATTTTCCTCTTTAACATAGTGTAGATCAGTAGTAAATTGAGAAATATCTGATTTCACGAGAAGCATGTTTATCAGTGTTGTTGTTTACAGCCGTTGTTAAAGGTGTGTGTTCAGTAAAAATCGTGAAAGGCTGACCTTAAACAAATGTCGAAAATGCCTGCTAGCCAAATAAATTGCTAACAATTCCTGAGAGGAGGTACTGTATCGTAATTGCGCCAGAAAAAATTTAGCAGAAAAAAACGCAATGTGTTTAGGTTGAGAATTTAATTTTTGTTCAAACGCTGCACCTACCCCTGAGTCTAACGATTCCGTCGTCAGATATATCCGTGTTTGTGGGTCGTTTTCAAGGAATGACAGTTTAGTGAAATTCGTCAAAGCGGTTTTAGCTGCGCGGAATGCGTGTAGGAAGTCGTCCTCCAATGAAATGGTCTTATTTCCCGCTGTAAGAGGTTTGTCAATGGATCCAGAACAAATCGTCGATAGTTGATCATCCCAATAAAATGACACAGTTGCTTGACAGATGTTGGTACCGGGAAGTTCTGAATTGATTTAATCTTCTCCTGTAGTGGGGCAATTCCATTAGCATCAGTGTGGTGTCCAAGGAAGTCGATGTAAGAAGATCCGGATATACACTTGTCTGTGTTCACTTAGAAATTGTAGTGTGATAGGTGCTGTAGTACTTCGCGTCGGTTCCGCTTATGGGAGGTAATGGTTTGTAATGTTTGAGGTGTTGAAATTTTTTGGTAGTCTACGCAGATCCAAAAGTCGGTGCTAGGCCTCAGGTGTAGCATTGAGGCACATGGACTATCTTTCTAGGTGAACTGTAACTTGTGTGGCGATAGTCGTCGAGGGCGGGAGTATGCTAGTTGTTCAGATATCTTAATGTGGTGCTGTGTCTGTTGTTTGCCCGAATCAGCACACTTATTGGCTGGAGTAAATACGTATTCAGTTAAGTGCCATACGTGATACACGCTTGGACGGTCATGTCTCGAAAGAGACATGACTGACTGGGCAGAAGATTATCCCGCAGTAGGTTGCCATTGCTTTCTGCGGTAGACTGGTTGCCGACCAAGGCTATAGAACCCAGTCTGTCCTGTTATTTAACCCATAACTAGAAGGAATAGACGGATTAATACCTTTCCCAAGGGTATTTGCGCGTAAGTGAATGCAAGGAATTCAACTAGAATTCGAACTCGGCTCTCCGATTTCTCGTTCCAAGTCGATATCCATTGCGCCACAACGTACATCCCCCGTATACGTATATACGTATATTGATACGATATTGATTCTAAATACTCTCGATTATGACAAGCTTCCATGTATCTCAATAGCAGATCCGTTAGCTGCTTGAAGATTGAATATGGCGGGTTTAACAGTGGGTTTGTTAGTGAAGGGCATCACGCTGATTGCCGCACCAGTATCGACGAGAAATTTCAGCTTATTATTACGATCCCAAACACAAGAAAACAATCGACAGTAGAGAAAATACGAGCATAATTAACACGTCCCTTGACAAACGTCAAGCGATCGTCTTATGTTGCCTCTCCTTTCGCTCTTATCTTCTTTTTCTTCACTGTTCACTGAGCCACTTAATAACTGACCGGTACCCGAAGGACCGAGTGGAGACTTCAAAGACACTCCTAACAAACAAACGGTCACACATACATACGTACAGACTCTTTTCGGCAATTACTGCTACGAACATTTTAACGACCTTTGTACCAACCAAAAGACATTAGTTTTATTTGTAAAAAAAAACTTAATTGATATATATATATATATATATGTTGTGTGTGTGTGTATATGTGTGTCTGTGTGTGTGTGTGTGTGTGTGTGTGTGTGTGTGTGTGTGTGTGTGTGTGTTTCTATACACAATTTGATTTTCTTGTTTTATACCCCTCTTATAGTGGGCTATCTACTAACAAGGCCAAATCAAGTTAATCTGTTCCAATACACAAATACACTTCACTATAACGGATAACCCACTATAGGTATATCAGTTCAGCGGGAAAAGACATGGTCTGGTTGAAGATGCAGTCGGAGGCAGTCTACTAGAGCTAGATGGAGTAGCAAAGGCTGAAGAGGTTGATGACGAGCTAGCAGCTGTTGTTGTTGTTGAGACTGTTGCTGGTAGTTGTTTCAAGGGCTGATTTCAGCTACTGATGATGATGGCTGTATCAAGGGTTGGTATGGTGGTTGCTTCGGTAGTGGATTACTGCTGATGGCTGTCAAGTGCTGGTTTCAGCTACTGTTCATGGCCGTGTCAAGGGGCTGATTTGGTGGCTGGTTCAGCTCTGTACTGCTGCTGATGGCTGTACCAAGTGCTGGTTTCGGCTGCTGCTAATGATGATAGCCGTGTCAAGGGGTTGATTTGGTGGCTGCTTCGACTCGGGATTGCTGCTGTTGGCTGTGCCAAGGGTTGGTTTAGGCTGCTACTGCTGCTTAATGAGATGCTTCCTAATCATCCTCTTCACCCAGGGCCAGACAGGCAAGTTCTACCTTCTCCTCCTCCTCCTCCTCCTACCTTTGGTTTCGTTTCTGCGTGCTTATTTTATGATGAAGGAATGTTACAAAATTGACAGGTTTAAGACTACTTCAGGTTGCGAATCAATAACCGTAAAATAATTTTAAATTACGAAATATAATACAACTGGACATTGTACAAAAAAGGAAATAGTACTTGCTTTGGTTGACCGTAGAAAATCATCTCCAAAACGACTCACAGAATTATTAATCTTGATCATAGTGTTTTAGATCACACAAACAAGCGCCCACCTGTTGTTAACGACCGTTTTTCTATGCACGGACAATTTTCTAATGGTAATTGACCCTTAATGAGCGACCACCTCCAGAACGCGACCAACGACTAACATCAACGAATGAAAATTACTGGTCAAGCGACCGCTTAAAAAAATCCATTTTGGTCATACACTACGAACTTCTAAATTAGGAGAAACTAAATGAGTAATTTCATTTTGCTTTGATCTAAGTCAGGAACACTTTGTGGGGTTTCATACATTGACACCCACACACACACACACACACGCATGGTCACTCGGCGTCCACGTGATGACTTGTTCTCGCCTAAACGATGCTAATAAAAGCGGGAAACATCACGTGGTACGCTAGTTAGGATTTCGTTCCGGGACAAGAGCAGACATGTCTCCCTAACTCACACAAACACACGCGCACTAATTGCGGGTAGCAATTAGTGGCGCAAATATTTTTTATTTTTCTTCTCACCGACATTAACTATAATGCCTCCGGGCCGCCTTGTGTTCGCCGAACGTAAGGGGCCTTTAGACATTTAGCATTTAACTCCTGCCGAGAGTCAAGACTCTGAGTCAAAGTACATTTCAAAACAGGTTTATTGAAACTCGGACAAGAGTTAAATGCTAAATGTCTTAAAGGCCCCTTACGTTCGGCGAACACAAGGCGGCCCGGAGGCATTATAGTAAAAAAACGGAGATGTCGAAGGGATTTAGTGTGACAGAAAGAAAGAAAGAAGGCGCATGCCGTCCGCACGCCGTCAGCGAAGCTGTCGAAAAGGCCAGGGCACCGGCGGAAGTAACCGGAGTAAGGTGGTAGAGACCCTTTGGATAGGAGGGCTGGAAGGGAGGTAAGCCGTAGCAGACTGGTAACATGATACTCCCCGCCTGACGTATGACACGTCATAAATAGTTATTCTTTGGCGCTGAGAAGGACAATTTCAGTGATGGGTCTAAGGAGGAGTCTAGCGCAATTCCCAGTGTAGATCTTGACCTCAACTTTACGTACTAGATTGTCCTCACTAGGGAAGACTCGGGTTATAAGTCCTAGAGGCCACTTGTTTCTGCTGGTTTGCTCGTCCCTGAGCAGCACCACGTTCCCCGGTTCAAGGTTGGGTACCTCCGACCTCCATTTGGAACGTTTTTGGATCGAGGATAGATATTCTCTTCTCCACCTGCTCCAAAAAATCTCGGCCAGATGCTGAACGAATTTCCACTGGCTTCTTAGGATGTCCTTGGGTCCGTATTCACGCTCGTGCGTGAAGGGAACACCTGTTTTTTGAGTGAGGAGGATAGCAGGGGTAAGTATCAGGGGTTGATCCGGATCTGACGACACAGGAATGAGGGGGCGGGCATTGATTATGTAAGAGACCTCCGCCAAAAATGTGGTGAGCGATTCATGGGTCATCCTATGCTTGTACTGCAAGAACATGGCATCCAATATTCTTTTTGCTATGCCGATCATCCTTTCCCAAGCTCCTCCCATATGTGGAGCATGGGGAGGGTTGAAAGACCAGGTGCACTCCTGCCCTGCCAAGTATCTAGAGACTGAGCTTATATCTATGGGAGACTCGATGCCCAGCTCCCTGCAAGCGCCCACAAAGTTGGTTCCGCAATCGGAGCGTATGTGCTTAGCGGGGCCGCGGATGGCGAAGAAGCGTCTGAGCGCGTTGATGAGGCTGGAGGCGGTCATTGATTCAATGACTTCAATGTGAACACCTCGAGTGCTCATACAAGTAAACATTACCGCCCACCTCTTGCTGTTGGCGAGTCCGCCTCTAGTTCGGCGTGAGGAGACTACCCAAGGACCAAACACATCTAAGCCGATGTTGGTGAAGGGAGGACTAGTGCTGAGACGGTCGGCAGGAAGGTCAGCCATCTTCTGTGTCAGGGTGGGGTTCCTGAGTTTTTGGCAGGTGACGCAGCGGTGAATGTGCCGGCTCACGCATCTCTTCCCACCGATTATCCAAAATCCTGCTGCACGGATGGCTCCCTCGGTGAACAGACGTCCCTGGTGTTTGGATTGCTCGTGGTAGTAACCCACGATCAAAGATCCGACGTGGTGTCTCCCAGGGATGACAATAGGGTTTTTCTCTCTGGTTTCGATCTCTGCTTTGCCAGTGCGACCCCCAATCCTCAACAAGCCGTGATTGTCGATGAAAGGATTGAGGTCTTTAAGCGGGCTGCCTTTAGGGAGATCCTCCTTGCGTGCTATACTCAAGAGTTCTTCAGGGTAGACTTCTTCCTGCACCGATCGGATGATGGTATTTTTTGACTGTAAGAGTTCCTCGACAGTGCGTGTTTTGGGGCAATAATGCCACCCTCTACATTCACCTCTTGAGGTGGTATGAGCTTGGTGGAAGGTGCCAGCGATATGTATGAGATTGGCTAGGGCTCTAGTCAACGACAGCCAAGTGGAAAACTTCTCAAAACGCAGCGTAGTGAGCTGTAGATTTGCCGAAGACGTAGCTAACGTGGACACTTGAGGACGGACGTCTGCGTCTCTTTCTGGATTTATTAGATCGTAGCCGGGGTCGTCCTTGCCTCCTGGCAGAGGAAAGCTGGGGCCATTGAGCCAGGTGGTGGTTTGCAGGTGAGATGCGGGCACGGAACGAGTGCCGAGGTCAGCGGGGTTCAGGTCTGTGTGTATGTATCTCCATTGATCGGGGTGAGAGGATCTTCGTATCCGCAGTACTCGATTGCTAACATACACATAGAAACGTCTAGTCTCGTTGTGGATGTAGCCTAACACCACTTTGCTGTCAGTGTAGAAGGTGGTGGAATGAGGCTTCAGGTCAATCTCGGAAGAGATCAGCTCACTCAGTTCCGTTGCAAGGAGGGCCGCGCAGAGCTCTAGTCTTGGAATCGAGTGTTCGGGCCGTGGAGCTAGCTTTGCTTTCCCCATGACGAAGCCAACGTGGCTTTTTCCTTTACCGTCGATGACTCTGAGGTAGGCTACTGCGGCGATGGCTTTAGTGGATGCATCGGAAAAGATGTGCAGCTCTCTGCGTGCCGCTTTAGAGGGAGGTAGAGTTGTAAACATCCTAGGGATAAGAATCTCGTTTAGGGCCTTTAAGGAGTCTCTCCACAACGACCAAGGTTCGTACATCTCCTTGGGTAGGGGGGAGTCCCATTCGGCGTTCTTGTCCGTCAACTCCCTCAGGATGAATTTTCCCTCGATAACGACGGGGGCAGCAAATCCCAGAGGGTCGTACAGGCTGATGAGCGTCGACAGGACACCTCTGCGTGTAAACGGCTTTTCTGATGTTGGCACGCTGAACGTGAACATGTCCTTCCCGATGTCCCACTCAAGCCCGAGGCTGCGCTGTCTAGGTAATTCATCTGTGCCCAAATCGAGGTTCTTCATAACGCTCGCATGGTCTGTGGAAGGGAAGGCGCCCATGACTCTTCTACTGTTGGAGGCTATTTTATGAAGCCTTAAATTAGACTGCGCCAAGATGTCCTGTGTGTTCTTGATTAAGGAAATGGCTTCTTCCTCGGTGGTGAAGGATCCCAAACAGTCATCAATGTAAAAGTTGTTGTTGACCAATTGCTCGACTGCTGGGTCGTAGTTAGGCAGGCCCTTCTTAACCGCCTGCCGAAGGCAGTAGACGGCTATGGATGGGGATGGGCTATTTCCGAATACATGGACCCTCATCCTGTATTCCGTCATCTCCTTGCTAGGATCGTTTTCTAGGTACCAAAGGAACCTTAGGTAGTTCCTGTGCTCTTCCTTTACCAGGAAGCAGTGGAACATCTGTTCGATGTCTGCCATGACGGCGACAGGCTCCATTCGGAAACGACTGAGGACGCCAATCAATGAGTTGTTAAGGTCGGGTCCGCTTATTAACACATCGTTGAGGGATATTCCATCGTGCTTAGCGCTGGAGTCGAAGACTACCCGGATTTTGTCCGGTTTTTTAGGGTGGTACACGCCGAAGATGGGCAGGTACCAACATTCCTCATCTTGTTTGTGTGGAGGGGCCTTTTCCGCATGGTTGTTTTCGAACAGTCTCTCCATGAAGGAGAAGAAGTGCTTCTTCGTATCTGGCTTCTTTTCCAGGTTACGGACTAATCCGGTAAACCGTCTTTCGGCCAGTATCTTGTTTGGAGGGAGGCGGCGTCTTGGGGCTTTGAACGGCAAGGGAGCAACCCAGTTGTGGTCGGTGTCCCTCTCGACTTCTCGTTCCATGAGGTTGAGGAAAGCAATATCCTCAATGGAGGGGGCTACCTTTTCGTCATCACTGGTCCGTTGAAATATATAGCCATCGTTATCGGTGGAGTAAAGCCCGTTGCCGATGTAGTTCTCCTGAACTTTAAAGTTGTTCGGGCATAATTCGAAAAGGGTAGGGTGGCCTCCCTCGGATACATTTGTATGCATCGTTTTCACCACGGTGGGTGGGTGAAATCTCCCTAGGCAGACGTTGCCTACTATCACCCACCCCAGGTCCAGCCTTTGTGCGTAAGGGGCGTCATGGGGCCCGTTTATGTGTTCACGTACCTTGTGAACTCTCAGGATATCACGTCCTAGAAGGAGCATTATAGGGGTTTTAGGCTCCGGAGTAGGGATGAGGTGCGCTATCTTCTTCAAATGGGGATGGTGGAAGGCTGCCTCAGGTGTGGGAATGCTGGACCTGTCGTCGGGTATTCTGTTACATTCCACCAAGCTGGGAAGAGGAAGGCTGATCTTTCTGTCCAAGGATTCCACCTGGAAGCCTGTCGCTCTTCTTCCCATGGTTTGAGTTACTCCTGCGCAGGTTTTAAGGGAGTATGGGAAACTGGGCTCGTTGCTGTTGAATCTATCGAAGAAGCTTGAGTTTGCCAAAGACCGGTTGCTCTGCTCATCGATAATGGCGTACATCCTCACTGCCTTGTCGGGTTGATCTGCAGGGTAAACGTTGACGAGGCATATCTTGGAACAGGAGTTCTCCGAGAGGTCGCCGCCACAGATTTGAGTGCACTGCGAAACTACTCCGGCAGCTGCAGGGGTTTTATCCTCCCCGCCGTCCTTAGTGGCGGGTTTAGTGCTGATGGTCTCTGGTGGTGGTCCAGGATGGAGAGCAGTGTTGTGATCTTTGCTGTTGCATTCATTGCATGTAACATCTGCTTTACAGAATCTTGCCACGTGCGCGGTGGAAGCACAGCGCTTAAAACAGATGCCCCTGTTTCTGACGAAGGTCTTGCGCTCTGTCAATGCCTTTTCTCGGAAGGCCCGGCATTTCAGCAGTGGGTGGTGGGACTTCTCATGTAGCGGGCAGTACTGGGTCAAGTCCCTTGCTTCACTGTGGGGACGTGTGGTGTCGGAGGGCGTAGGAGATACCATGGTTTTGTGTACCGTTACAATTTTTTGTTTGTTTTCTTTACGGGAGAACCCGCTAGGTAGAAGATTGACTTTGAAACTAGGATCATTCCTGATCCTAGCTTGTCGTGATACAAAGCTCACGAATACCTCGAAGGGGGGAAACATGACTCGGTGTCGTTCCTTGTAGTCGGATCCGACTGATAGCCATTCATCTTGAAGCGAGGGTGGTAACTTGGCCACAAAGGGATGAAGGCCTCGAGCAGTGTCCAGGAAGGCAAGGCTGGGGAGATCTCCGTCCTCTTTAGCGGACAGAAGTTCTGTGGCCAAGTCGCTGAGGTCCCTCAGTCTGGGGAATTCACCGCTCGATAGTTTGGGAAAATTGTCGATTCTTCTGAAGAGGGCGTCTTCAATCATTTCAGGGGCGCCGTAACATTCCTCGAGTCGCTCCCATATCCTTTGGAGTCCCCTTTCAGGGTGGTTGAGGTGGGCTGACCTTAGCCTCTCGGCATGTTCCCGTGACTCTTTGCCGAGCCCTCTCACTAAAAGGTCCATCTCTTCATCACGTGTGAGTCTGAGGCGTCTTACGGCGCCTTGGAAGGACCGTTTCCACTTTTTATAATCTTCTGGTCTATCATTAAAAGGTGGCAAACCAGTGGTCATAAGTTCCCGCCGGGTTAGATACCTCATGAATTCCGTGGTTTGTTGAGGCTGGAGGATGTCCCTAGTGTGAGAGGGATACCAGTTGTCGCGTGGTTCATTGCCCCCGATGTGTGAGTTGGGAGAATGGTAGCTTATGACGGGGGGTGTCGTTTGGGCGGGTCTATCCAGATTAGCCAGTCTATGTGAGGCGAGCTGGCTTACCTGAGCGCTCTCTTCATTGGGAAGTGGTAGGGGTCCAGGCATCTCTTGTTTTGGTTGCTTCGCTTGGTCGGCTAAATACTCCCTGACCCGTGCGCTGGGGTCGACCGGAGCGGAGATAAGTTTCATGCGGTGGTGGCTGGACCGTTCGCTTTCCTGTTCGGCAGCTTCCCTTAAGACTTCTGCTTCGGCTGCGGCTACAGCCGCTTCCTTTCTAGCTTTTATCCTCTCTAGCTCCATTTTAACCCTCAGTTCCTCATCAATGTAGGCCACGCGTGTTCTAGCAGCTTCCGCCTTCGCTTGGGCGGCAACAGCAGCGGCCGCTGTGGACGACCTTCGGGAAGTCCGAGAGCGGGTTGAGGAGTGGGTCCTCGAGCGACTCGACAAATTTTCTTCCATAGTTGGGGTGAGGGAGCAAAAGGTGGTGACCGGGTAGAGACACTACTCTAGTTGACCGTGACGCTCGAGTTCTGACGGTCCAGGACCGTTAAACAACTTTCCGTAAGGAGGGAAAACGTCTTTCTTTCACTGGAATTTCTACGGGACATCTATCTCCGTTTTTTTACTATAATGCCTCCGATAGTAAAAAAACGGAGATGTCGAAGGGATTTAGTGTGACAGAAAGAAAGAAAGAAGGCGCATGCCGTCCGCACGCCGTCAGCGAAGCTGTCGAAAAGGCCAGGGCACCGGCGGAAGTAACCGGAGTAAGGTGGTAGAGACCCTTTGGATAGGAGGGCTGGAAGGGAGGTAAGCCGTAGCAGACTGGTAACATGATATTAACACTATGCACATTAATTTTCATTCAAACAGGACTTTACATAAAATAACTTTCTACACATAAATTCACATTTTTCCAACCTTCGTCAGTAGAAATCCACAGACTGACTAAGACTGCTACATTCGTATGTAAGTCTCTCTCTCTCTCTCTCTACTCAACGCACACACAGACACAGAACTTTGTCTTCTGTCTGACTTTCTTCATCAAGGATTTGAACTTTGAACTCTTTACGAAAATCTTAACAATTGTTACAAACCTTTCTTTCAGCTAGAGAAAAAACTTCATACATCTTATTTTGTTTCTACGAACAGACGAAGGGGAATGACTCTTTCCTTTTCACTTTCTTATGCATGCTCTCTCAACCCCATGTAACCTTTGTCAATACATTGTTTTTCTGGTTACTTTCGCCTTACTCGTTCTTTCTTATTGACTGTTCTATTTCACCAACCAGTTACGTCGAGTCGACTCGTAAAACATAAATTAGTAAGTGGACCCTTCTTCCACTACAACTTCCTCATTATTTTGTTATTGTAGTGTTGTATCAAACTGTTATTTCTTGTTGAAATGTACATTGCTTGTGTTCACCTCACGATTAAACATCGCCTGTTTTGTACAAGATGTATTTACATTTGACATGTTCAAGGGATTTATCGCAATCTCTGTACTGACTTGGATAAATTCAGGGATTGGTAAAATCACAATTATGTCCCTTTCTCAAATGTCTATTTCTTTCGTTCCTTTATTTTTATTTTTTTTATTTTTATTTTTATTTTTATTTTTTTGCGTATCTATCTTACTCTCTTTCTATCTGGGTATATCTATCTCTATCTCTCTGTTTCCCTACCCCCACCCACGATCGCTGTCAGTTTTTTGTATGTTTTGTTTTTGTTTTTTTTCCATGTATTTTCGCAGATTCTCTTTGGCTATCACTCACTTCTAAGAAAAAAATTGAAACCGTATACTTTTTTTTAAAGTGCACTTAATAAATATATTTTGTGAATAAATATTTTGGTTTCTCGTTAACCGTTGTCAATACGTTTTTAAAATTTTAAAATTAATTATGCTGAATAAATTTCTTTAAAGTTAGGCCATTTTCTTATGTTCTTGTTTATTTAATATCAGATTACATAATAAAATTCTAATATGTACATTCTGATGAGTGGAATAAAAGTTCCTGGCGTAAATAGGTTATGGCTATGATCATTTAGTGAGCGACCACCTGCCGTATGTGACCAGTTTTTGATAGCAGTAGGCGTGGTCACATACGACAGGTTTCACTGTATTTAGCTTCTGTTAATGCAAAGATTTCATACCAAACTTTTCAGAATACCTTTTATATCGAGATCGTTCTTTTTTTCCTGATTTCTTCAATCTACAAAAAGAGTTGGCCAACATTTTTTACACTAAAAAGCAACCCCAGAGTATAAATTAAACTTCCTTCATGTTTCCCTGTCAGGGTGGAGTTCTAAAAGTATTTGGGCAGGTGGAGAAGGAGAAGAGGGAAGGTCAAATCTCTTAACTCAAGTATTATGAATGGCACAAACAAAAAAATTTAACATTTATTAAATGATATAATAATGATAATAATATAGAAAAATTTATAAAACAAGCTTGCACAAAATTTTCTTTTGTGGGCTTAACACTTAGGCAAGATAATAAGTTATGATTACAATTCTGTTGTGATCATAAAACAATTATTATTATTAACAACAAAACATTCACTTATTTTCATACATTTAACTGTTGGAAGGAATTGACAAAGAAGACTTTTTAAAGGCATCACTTGGTTCCTGATCTATTTAGTTTTCAAAAAAAGAATTGAAATAAATTTCAAAATTTCATAACTTCAAAATCAGGCTTAATACCTCAGAAATTTGTGTTGAATTTTCACAAATAACTTTAGAAAGATAATGATATATCTCTCTAAATATGGCCTTGTGCCACATCTAAGCTATGCTTAGAAAATAACCATATATCTCTCTAAATATAAAAACTCTTCTTTTTACTTTTATTTTTGTTTCTAACTTTTTCTGTTTCTTCTCATTTATCATTATCAATTTTTAGTTTTGCTTCAGTTTCAAGAATCAGCTACAGTTATTCAACTGTGAAAGCCAAAACCCTTCTGGACCTTAAATCAACCAGGCTGCTTAAAAAAATCAGCTTAACCAGGCTGCTTTAAATAAATTAGCTCTAAAATTGAATAAAAAATGAAAAACAATGAGGTATAAGTTATTTACATCATTGATTAAAAAATCACAAAAAGTATCTCTTTAAACTATGCCTGTTTGCACACTAAAAAAAAAGTCTCAAAATCTTCCAAAATAAATTTTGGCAGATTTTCAGTATTTTTTTTTTTTACAAATTTTTGAAAAATAAATTTTATACATGCATCTTTTTTATAAACTGCAGGATTCATTTTGGTGGTTTTTCTTTTTAATTTTTAAGATTTTATACATACAATATTTATAAACCATCTGTTTTTTTTTTAAATTTATATTTTAATGAATTTTTATATAATTTTATATTTATTACATAAATTTTTATACTCTCCCTCCAAAAGAGAGTGCAATAGATAATATAATGCCTCCGGGCCGCCTTGTGTTCGCCGAACGTAAGGGGCCTTTAGACATTTAGCATTTAACTCCTGCCGAGAGTCAAGACTCTGAGTCAAAGTACATTTCAAAACAGGTTTATTGAAACTCGGACAAGGTAAAAAAACTGAAAGAAAGAGAAAGACATTGTTTAGGAAAACAATATAACAACAAATGAATGGAAGGGGAAAACATTCAAGTTAAGCTGCGTAACGGCGGGTTCAGAGAAGAAAAATGGAAAGTCTGCACGTGGGGGAAGATGAACACGGTTCGTTGAAAAAAGGGGGAAATATTGCGAGATAAATTCAGTCTGTATTTGGGAAAGGAAAAAAGATAAAGCTTACCGGAGATGTCGAAGGGATTTAGTGTGACAGAAAGAAAGAAAGAAGGCGCATGCCGTCCGCACGCCGTCAGCGAAGCTGTCGAAAAGGCCAGGGCACCGGCGGAAGTAACCGGAGTAAGGTGAGAGAGACCCTTTGGATAGGAGGGCTGGAAGGGAGGTAAGCCGTAGCAGACTGGTAACATGATACTCCCCGCCTGACGTATGACACGTCATAAATAGTTATTCTTTGGCGCTGAGAAGGACAATTTCAGTGATGGGTCTAAGGAGGAGTCTAGCGCAATTCCCAGTGTAGATCTTGACCTCAACTTTACGTACTAGATTGTCCTCACTAGGGAAGACTCGGGTTATAAGTCCTAGAGGCCACTTGTTTCTGCTGGTTTGCTCGTCCCTGAGCAGCACCACGTTCCCCGGTTCAAGGTTGGGTACCTCCGACCTCCATTTGGAACGTTTTTGGATCGAGGATAGATATTCTCTTCTCCACCTGCTCCAAAAAATCTCGGCCAGATGCTGAACGAATTTCCACTGGCTTCTTAGGATGTCCTTGGGTCCGTATTCACGCTCGTGCGTGAAGGGAACACCTGTTTTTTGAGTGAGGAGGATAGCAGGGGTAAGTATCAGGGGTTGATCCGGATCTGACGACACAGGAATGAGGGGGCGGGCATTGATTATGTAAGAGACCTCCGCCAAAAATGTGGTGAGTGATTCATGGGTCATCCTATGCTTGTACTGCAAGAACATGGCGTCCAATATTCTTTTTGCTATGCCGATCATCCTTTCCCAAGCTCCTCCCATATGTGGAGCATGGGGAGGGTTGAAAGACCAGGTGCACTCCTGCCCTGCCAAGTATCTAGAGACTGAGCTTATATCTATGGGAGACTCGATGCCCAGCTCCCTGCAAGCGCCCACAAAGTTGGTTCCGCAATCGGAGCGTATGTGCTTAGCGGGGCCGCGGATGGCGAAAAAGCGTCTGAGCGCGTTGATGAGGCTGGAGGCGGTCATTGATTCAATGACTTCAATGTGAACACCTCGAGTGCTCATACAAGTAAACATTACCGCCCACCTCTTGCTGTCGGCGAGTCCGCCTCTAGTTCGGCGTGAGGAGACTACCCAAGGACCAAACACATCTAAGCCGATGTTGGTGAAGGGAGGACTAGTGCTGAGACGGTCGGCAGGAAGGTCAGCCATCTTCTGTATCAGGGTGGGGTTCCTGAGTTTTTGGCAGGTGACGCAGCAGTGAATGTGCCGGCTCACGCATCTCTTCCCACCGATTATCCAAAATCCTGCTGCACGGATGGCTCCCTCGGTGAACAGGCGTCCCTGGTGTTTGGATTGCTCGTGGTAGTAGCCCACGATCAAAGATCCGACGTGGTGTCTCCCAGGGATGACAATAGGGTTTTTCTCTCTGGTTTCGATCTCTGCTTTGCCAGTGCGACCCCCAATCCTCAACAAGCCGTGATTGTCGATGAAAGGATTGAGGTCTTTAAGCGGGCTGCCTTTAGGGAGATCCTCCTTGCGTGCTATACTCAAGAGTTCTTCAGGGTAGACTTCTTCCTGCACCGATCGGATGATGGTATTTTTTGACTGTAAGAGTTCCTCGACAGTGCGTGTTTTGGGGCAATAATGCCACCCTCTACATTCACCTCTTGAGGTGGTATGAGCTTGGTGGAAGGTGCCAGCGATATGTATGAGATTGGCTAGGGCTCTAGTCAACGACAGCCAAGTGGAAAACCTCTCAAACCGCAGCGTAGTGAGCTGTAGATTCGCCGAAGACGTAGCTAACGTGGACACTTGAGGACGGACGTCTGCGTCTCTTTCTGGATTTATTAGATCGTAGCCGGGGTCGTCCTTGCCTCCTGGCAGAGGAAAGCTGGGGCCATTGAGCCAGGTGGTGGTTTGCAGGTGAGATGCGGGCACGGAACGAGTGCCGAGGTCAGCGGGGTTCAGGTCTGTGTGTATGTATCTCCATTGATCGGGGTGAGAGGATCTTCGTATCCGCAGTACTCGATTGCTAACATACACATAGAAACGTCTAGTTTCGTTGTGGATGTAGCCTAACACCACTTTGCTGTCAGTGTAGAAGGTGGTGGAATGAGGCTTCAGGTCAATCTCGGAAGAGATCAGCTCACTCAGTTCCGTTGCAAGGAGGGCCGCGCAGAGCTCTAGTCTTGGAATCGAGTGTTCGGGCCGTGGAGCTAGCTTTGCTTTCCCCATGACGAAGCCAACGTGGCTTTTTCCTTTACCGTCGATGACTCTGAGGTAGGCTACTGCAGCGATGGCTTTAGTGGATGCATCGGAAAAGATGTGCAGCTCTCTGCGTGCCGCTTTAGAGGGAGGTAGAGTTGTAAACATCCTAGGGATGAGAATCTCGTTTAGGGCCTTTAAGGAGTCTCTCCACAACGACCAAGGTTCGTACATCTCCTTGGGTAGGGGGGAGTCCCATTCGGCGTTCTTGTCCGTCAACTCCCTCAGGATGAATTTTCCCTCGATAGCGACGGGGGCGGCAAATCCCAGAGGGTCTTTGAACAGCAAGGGAGCAACCCAGTTGTGGTCGGTGTCCCTCTCGACTTCTCGTTCCATGAGGTTGAGGAAAGCAATATCCTCAATGGAGGGGGCTACCCTTTCGTCATCACTGGTCCGTTGAAATACGTAGTCATCGTTATCGGTGGAGTAAAGCCCGTTGCCGATGTAGTTCTCCTGAACTTTAAAGTTGTTCGGGCATAATTCGAAAAGGGTAGGGTGGCCTCCCTCGGATACATTTGTATACATCGTTTTCACCACGGTGGGTGGGTGAAATCTCCCTAGGCAGACGTTGCCTACTATCACCCACCCCAGGTCCAGCCTTTGTGCGTAAGGGGCGTCATGGGGCCCGTTTATGTGTTCACGTACCTTGTGAACTCTCAGGATATCACGTCCTAGAAGGAGCATTATAGGGGTTTTAGGCTCCGGAGTAGGGATGAGGTGAGCTATCTTCTTCAAATGGGGATGGTGGAAGGCTGCCTCAGGTGTGGGAATGCTGGACCTGTCGTCGGGTATTCTGTTACATTCCACCAAGCTGGGGAGAGGAAGGCTGATCTTTCTGTCCAAGGATTCCACCTGGAAGCCTGTCGCTCTTCTTCCCATGGTTTGAGTTACTCCTGCGCAGGTTTTAAGGGAGTATGGGAAACTGGGCTCGTTGCTGTTGAATCTATCGAAGAAGCTTGAGTTTGCCAAAGACCGGTTGCTCTGCTCATCGATAATGGCGTACATCCTCACTGCCTTGTCGGGTTGATCTGCAGGGTAAACGTTGACGAGGCATATCTTGGAACATGAGTTCTCCGAGAGGTCGCCGCCACAGATTTGAGTGCACTGCGAAACTACTCCGGCAGCTGCAGGGGTTTTATCCTCCCCGCCGTCCTTAGCGGCGGGTTTAGTGCTGATGGTCTCTGGTGGTGGTCCCGGATGGAGAGCAGTGTTGTGATCTTTGCTGTTGCATTCATTGCATGTAACATCTGCTTTACAGAATTTTGCCACGTGCGCGGTGGAAGCACAGCACTTAAAACAGATGCCCCTGTTTCTGACGAAGGTCTTGCGCTCTGTCAATGCCTTTTCTCGGAAGGCCCGGCATTTCAGCAGTGGGTGGTGGGACTTCTCATGTAGCGGGCAGTACTGGGTCAAGTCCCTTGCTTCACTGTGGGGACGTGTGGTGTCGGAGGGCGTAGGAGATACCATGGTTTTGTGTACCGTTACAATTTTTTGTTTGTTTTCTTTACGGGAGAACCCGCTAGCTAGAAGATTGACTTTGAAACTAGGATCATTCCTGATCCTAGCTTGTCGTGATACAAAGCTCACGAATACCTCGAAGGGGGGAAACATGACTCGGTGTCGTTCCTTGTAGTCGGATCCGACTGATAGCCATTCATCTTGAAGCGAGGGTGGTAACTTGGCCACAAAGGGATGAAGGCCTCGAGCAGTGTCCAGGAAGGCAAGGCTGGGGAGATCTCCGTCCTCTTTAGCGGACAGAAGTTCTGTGGCCAAGTCGCTGAGTTCTCTCAGTCTGGGGAATTCATCGCCCGATAATTTGGGAAAATTGTCGATTCTTCTGAAGAGGGCGTCTTCAATCATTTCAGGGGCGCCGTAACATTCCTCGAGTCGCTCCCATATTCTTTGGAGTCCCCTTTCAGGGTGGTTGAGGTGGGCTGACCTTAGCCTCTCGGCATGTTCCCGTGACTCTTTGCCGAGCCCTCTCACTAAAAGGTCCATCTCTTCATCACGTGTGAGTCTGAGGCGTCTTACGGCGCCTTGGAAGGACCGTTTCCACTTTTTATAATCTTCTGGTCTATCATTAAAAGGTGGCAAACCAGTGGTCATAAGTTCTCGCCGGGTTAGATACCTCATGAATTCCGTGGTTTGTTGAGGCTGGAGGATGCCCCTAGTGTGAGAGGGGTACCAGTTGTCGCGTGGTTCATTGCCCCCGATGTGTGAGTTGGGAGAATGGTAGCTTATGACGGGGGGTGTCGTTTGGACGGGTCTATCCAGATTAGCCAGTCTATGTGAGGCGAGCTGGCTTACCTGAGCGCTCTCTTCATTGGGAAGTGGTAGGGGTCCAGGCATCTCTTGTTTTGGTTGCTTCGCTTGGTCGGCTAAATACTCCCTGACCCGTGCACTGGGGTCGACCGGAGCGGAGATAAGTTTCATGCGGTGATGGCTGGACCGTTCGCTTTCCTGTTCGGCAGCTTCCCTTAAGACTTCTGCTTCGGCTGCCGCTACAGCCGCTTCCTTTCTAGCCTTTATCCTCTCTAGCTCCATTTTAACCCTCAGTTCCTCATCAATGTAGGCCACGCGTGTTCTAGCAGCTTCCGCCTTCGCTTGGGCGGCAACAGCAGCGGCCGCTGTGGACGACCTTCGGGAAGTCCGAGAGCGGGTTGAGGAGTGGGTCCTCGAGCGACTCGACAAATTTTCTTCCATAGTTGGGGTGAGGGAGCAAAAGGTGGTGACCGTGTAGAGACACTACTCTAGTTGACCGTGACGCTCGAGTTCTGACGGTCCAGGACCGTTAAACAACTTTCCGTAAGGAGGGAAAACGTCTTTCTTTCACTGGAATTTCTACGGGACATCTATCTCCGTTTTTTTTACTATAATGCCTCCGGGCCGCCTTGTGTTCGCCGAACGTAAGGGGCCTTTAGACATTTAGCATTTAACTCCTGCCGAGAGTCAAGACTCTGAGTCAAAGTACATTTCAAAACAGGTTTATTGAAACTCGGACAAGGTAAAAAAACTGAAAGAAAGAGAAAGACATTGTTTAGGAAAACAATATAACAACAAATGAATGGAAGGGGAAAACATTCAAGTTAAGCTGCGTAACGGCGGGTTCAGAGAAGAAAAAATGGAAAGTCTGCACGTGGGGGAAGATGAACACGGTTCGTTGAAAAAAGGGGGAAATATTGCGAGATAAATTCAGTCTGTATTTGGGAAAGGAAAAAAGATAAAGCTTACCGGAGATGTCGAAGGGATTTAGTGTGACAGAAAGAAAGAAAGAAGGCGCATGCCGTCCGCACGCCGTCAGCGAAGCTGTCGAAAAGGCCAGGGCACCGGCGGAAGTAACCGGAGTAAGGTGAGAGAGACCCTTTGGATAGGAGGGCTGGAAGGGAGGTAAGCCGTAGCAGACTGGTAACATGATAGATAAACTTAATTTATTGCATAAATTTTCATGTTTTATCCCTGAAACAACATATTCATTAAAACAATATTTATTTTTTACAAATAAAAGGGATAATAATCTTCTATTTTAATACCAAATATCTTCATAACATTTTTCTTGATTTTTAATGCAGCCTTACATTTAGGCCTTTCAGAGTCAAATGTAATTAACGCTTTTTATGGTCATGTTCAGTTCATTATTATTTGATAAATTAATTTTAGGCATGTGCTATTTAATGACTGATTGCTTAATTATCTTATCAATATCTTTTAGTCTGTGTTTAACAAATTGATTGTAAAACATTCAGTAAGCAACAAAGATAGCACTACCTGAGCATCAACAGATATAAAAGTTTTATTGATTGAGATATTTTAAAATATTCTTAATATATTGCCCAAGCATTTGATTGCCAAAAACACAGGTTAAGTTTTAAAAGCTAAATTCATGCTTAACTTAAAATTTATTTTAGTTTAAAAACTAAATTTTACACTAATACAAATTTTTATAAGATAAATTTACTCTTAACAAAAGTTTTTTGTTTAAAAATATTTGTATTTAGTTTTTATCACTTATATTTCTAATGAACTGGTATCTAACAAAATTTCACAAAGCAGAGCCTTCTTTAAACGAATGCAAATTTATTTTCTTTTAATTCAAAAATTAATTATTTTGTGCAAAATAAAAAAGATTTTGTTTGAAAGAGGAGGAAAAAAAGCAAACATTAAATTTTTATCCAGTGTTTAATGAATGGTACACATGAAAAAAAGCACAATTTCACAGTGTAAGATCTGAAAGAAATTTACATTTATCAAATGACATAAAATAACTTAATTACATGATGTAAGTTTATATATATATATAAATATATATATATATATTTCTCTAGAGAGGAAAATTTAAAAAAATCAGTTATCACTTCCACAATTTATGCATTATGCTTCAGCAATGAATTTAGTTCTTTCAGTGACTGATGTGTGTATACCCCACTTATATACAACATGCTAAAATTTCCTTTCTCTGATTCCATACGCCTATGGCTTAGGGGTTAGCAACTCTGATTGACATGAAATTGGTCGAGATTTGATCATGGCCAGAAGCAAGTGAATGTCTAGCTACATTGATGAGCTATGATACAGCGAAACAGGCTTGTATGTGGATGACAAATATATATATATACAAATAGTTTTAGTGCAAAGAATTTGTCACTTTAACTGAGCAGGTTCATGCTGACTTCGATGTTTCATGAGAACACTGTCATGATGTCTCCATTCATCAAGGCTTGTTTTTTTTTTTTGCTGTTGAGTCCCAGTTTCTTTACCTATTTATAAGGCACAAAATGCTCAATATTGTTGTGGAGATATTGAGCACTTTGCAATAAAAAAGGTGCCTGCCAAAATGCCTTTTATCATTAAAACTACTGAAAAAACAACAGTCTTGGCACCAATAAATAACACACACACACACACACACACACACACACTTATGGATCTATAGGCAAGCTTGGAGTGGGGTTCAGAGATTAAGAATCAAACAGAAGGGTGAACGGTAATAATGGCACAGGTAATAATAGCAAAAGTGGAAAAATAATAATCTTGGAATTATTTCGAACTTTTGTTTTCATCTTAGTTGATATAGGTGTTATAATAGACACAACGTTTTGACCACATACCCTCTGGTCATCATCAGGTGTCCATAGAAACTGAATATAAATGCTCCAAAAATACACCACTAAAGTCCTTCAGGACGGAGGCGTAATGGATATAGTAGTAGGTTATACACGTGTTAGTATCATCTAGTGGTCATGAGTTTGATCCTTGGACTTGGTAGTGAGAGTACCAAATTCCAACATGAAAGAACAATAATTGATTTCACAGGATATTTTGCAATAATCAACGAGATATTCCACATCAGCAAATCTATGGACACCTGATGATGACCTGGGGGTACTTGGTCAAAACATTGTGTCTATTATAACACCTATATCAACCAAGATGAGAACAAAAGTTTGAAATAATTCCAAGTTTATTGAAAACTACTCATCTCAGAAATAAATACATATTGTGCAAAAATAAGAAAAAATGACACAAGTCAAAAAACAAACTCTTTAAACAACTTAAAATTAAACACCAGTAGTTGTTTAATTTTAAGCTATTTAAATATATAAATTTTGAATCAGAAGACAGTTGTCTGTTTATTTATGGTTCAGTTGTCTGGGAACTGTCAACTGTCAAGTACACACCATTGATTTTAGTGGTTCTACCACAACCTCGTCATTGAAGTCATATCTAAATAAAAAGGAAAAGAGAAGATTTGTTTCCAAGGATACATCTATACAAAACAGATTATAAGATCAACTCCAATCAGATCAAGATGTTTTCCAATTTTCCATTTGTGCCATTTTTACTAGTACTATTATTATTCAAATTCAAACAGAAGACCAAATCATCTTGGCCTCAGTATATGACATTACTGTCATTAATTTTAAAAATAAATCAACTTAAAGCATTAACTTCTAAACTTATATGAAGGAAGGTCTATAGGTATCACTCCAAAAAATAATTTCAATTGAAAAGCAAAGAAAAATAACAGGACAGATTGGGTTCTATAGCCTTGGTTGGCAACCAGTCTACCACAGAAAGTAATGGCAACCTACTGTGGGATAATCTTCTACCCAGTCAGTCATGTCTCTTTTGAGACATGATCGCCCAAGTGTGTATCATGTATGGCACTTAACTAACTGATGATATACATATAGTAAAGGACAATTTTAAATTGTTTATTTAAAATTTGAAATACATCAATATCAAATACATCAAATTCGATTTATCAGAATTTTCTTCATCCCTGAACACAAGAATATCATACAAATGTAATCAATTTGGACTTGCAATGTTTCAACATTGAGCTTGGGACTTTATCAGATCTAAGCACAACATGGGTGGAATCTTCTCTTCAGACATCACCAGTCCAATGTCAAAACACATGCCTGTGTTACCTATACTGTTATATTTAATTGTCACAATTGAGATCATTCCATCCAATGTTACATTTTACATTTGACTGCTGCAACTAATACATCACATGTTTAAGAGTTTGTAGTGATAGCAACAAATAAATCACTAAATAACCTTGAACTCTTAGTAATAGACTATGTAGGAGTAGAAAACCAAAATAATAAACAATTGTTAATAAGAGAAAAATTAACTAATATAATTACTTTAAAATATAGATAAGAATGATAATTAACAATGATTAAAGAAAAAGTTAGATTATTAAAAAAAATAGTTAAATTATTATGAAAACTCCATCATACATCAAAACAGACATTTTTAGTGCCAATTGGAATAGAAATCAAATTTTCTCTCTCTTTATCTTTGGCAGCCAAACAAAGCAGATGTCCATGGACAGTTCTCTTACAGGTTCTGTCATGCAAGGATAGCACATAAGATAAGCAAAAAAACAAAGGCAAATTTTTTTTATTTCTGTATATGTATGTATTTTAAAATATACAATATTTTCTTTGAAATGTATATGAAATCCTTTTATTATTTTTGTTTACACTTATTGGGTTGTATCTTGTATATGATTTGTTTATTTATATATGTCCATTGTGGGGTTGAGGATGTCTTTTTACCCCCCACCCCACACACATACATGCACAAAGAAGTACATTCAGATAAGACCAACGTATCATCAGAAGTTCAAAATCAATTTATCATACTACCGCAAATTCAAAAACTGAAGCAGAATCCTCAACTTTCAGAGGGTAATGCTACAATGACTGAATAGATATTCGTAGCTAATGTGTCAGCACTTGTAGATAAAATTTGACCTCCAAGGAACATGCAAGACCTCACTGTGGTTTGAATAAAATATAGCTTCCCTGTGCCTTTTCTATAAATACTTTCATGGTAATTATTCTGATGAACTTTCGCCTTTGGTACTTAGGCTTTATGAAGTTATAAGTGCAGTACTAGATTGCCAACAAAGTTTTATCATTTTACAGTTCAAATGGTTAAACGTGTTATGTAAATGAACATTATTCTTTTGTGTTATGCAAACTCTTCTTCATGTAAACTGATGTTTTGTATGTAAATTTCTTGTATGCAAATGAACCTACATTTTTTCTTTATAAATTATACTGTATTCTGGGTAAAGCAATATTATGTGAAGAGACAACAATAGCTCTAGAATTTTTGTTGAAGCATTACTTCTTGCATTCAAAAATTCATAACAAGATGTAACCATCACATCTATACTAATAGTTTCTCCTATCAAATTTCTTGCTTGTGGAATTTTCTTCTGAATTTTGCATCCCAATCAACTTTTATTTTCAAAAATTTAAATGCAATTTCAGTCATTGTTTTGTTTTCACTTCTTGTTCCTTTATTGCCCTCTCTCCTTAACAGTAGTTTTTCTCATATTCTCCAACATTCAATAACCTATTGCATTCTAGTTGTTTTATAAGCTACAATTTATAAGAAGTTAACAAGCAACATTCTAATGGAGGCCATTTATAAGAGGCATAGCGATATCTTGAAAACCAATCTCAAAGCATGCTATGTTCACACTGACAGGTACATTACAATAGTACTAAAGTGTTCAAGAATGATGGTAGATGAACCACACAAGTAGAAGGTGATCTGAATGTCATCATATTGACCGACTTCAACAGCACAGAAGAGCCAGTTATACCAACGCCCAAAATCAAGATGTGGATTTATCAAGTAAGGTAATTGAGATTTGCTTTGCTGTGACATCATGTGGTGGATCACTTTTACAAAAATTCATAATGACATGTGAAATCCTGGTTTTGCCAAATAGAAAAAGGATTGACCATGTGCTTAAAGAAAAAAAGCAAAACTGGATTCCATGAGTAGATGTCAAATTGACTTTCTGACCAAGAGAAGTGATTTGCAAGACCAAAAAGACTTAGCAATTCAGTGCAAAAAATCTAAATGACTGCCAAGGCTTTTTAGCATCAATGCCAGACAGTCAGATAAAAGCAGTGAGATGACACATTAAAATGTAACAAAACTTCAAGTTGACCCAGACATAAGGTCATATCGCACATTGTTCTCTTTCTGCTTCTTTCTCGTGTGCTGATTCCTTTTACTTCTTCTTCTCTATTCAAAGGCTAAACAAACGTTCATACATACGTACGCATGCATAAACTCTTTCAAACAAATTACTTCTATGAACATTTCTACAACTCTTGATACCCTTAATTCATTACTTGTTTCTCATTGAACATTAACTTCTACAACTTTGTTATCTTTTCTATTAATAAATTTCTCTTTTAACCTGCAAAATGCATATTTTTATTCTTCCACTATTCCACACTCTTCCACACATATCAACACAACCATCTGATGAAAACAAATAAAATCCGTAAGCTGTAGGGAGTTGGCCTTGGCAGAATCTGCCTAGCACCATGTTCTGCCATATTCCTTTGGGATATAGACAAATTTGGCACCTCCAAATCTGGAGTCATAACAATGGCCAAAAAAAGGTATCTTCAATCTATATGTAAGACTCTTTTCTTTTTTGTTCCTTCTGGTATTTTGCTTTTTGTTAGATATAATAGATATGTAAGTATTTCCCCACATGTGAACACTTGTTTGTATATATGTGTCATTTGTGTATGTCATAATGTCATAATATAAAAGTCTCTGTGAGAACAAGCATTCATTCATTCCTTCATTTCATTACTCTGTTCTGCCTTACCGTTATATGGTGATCCATCTTAATAATATTATTTACTAACCCTCGTGGAAATAGGGATAAGATTTATTTTTTCACTAAGGAAAGTATTGACATAACACTTCACTGTTGACCTCTGATGCGAAACAAACATGTATATTATTATCCATTAACTGTTAAACCTTATGTTAAATGAACAAACAAATATTAATTTCTCCATCAGCATATTCCTGGTTTCAGGATAAAATGCAAGTAATTTTTTCCATGTGAAAAGAGTAGCTGTGATACATTTCCACAATGGCACAACTATATATATATATATATATATATAGTCATCTGCAGACAGATCTGTTTCACTGTATCACAGCTCATCAGTACGGTTAGACAGCCAATAACCTTTTACCCAGGATTAAAACCCTACCGAATTGGCGTCAGTCGGTGATTCTACCTCTGAGCTATGGGCACTCAGTAGAAGGAGGCAGACTTTTTAGCATGTATATTATCATTATACACTCCCAATAGCTGAGAGTGTTCTAATTCATTACTAAATGAACAATGTGTAGATGCCAGAGTAACTACTGTTTAGCTACTCTATATATATATATATATATATATATTCATTCTAAATTATATTTTAGAACACGGACAAATTTTTTTATATATCCACTACAAATCGAACATTTGTTTCAACATTGAAACTACAATGTCTCATCAGGTGGTGAGACATTGTAGTTTCAATGTTGAAACAAATGTTCGATTTTTAGTGGATATATAAAAAAATTTGTACATGTCCTAAAATATAATTTAGAATAAATATTCACAGCTCTAAATATTATCTATTGAGCACTGTTTTAAATTAATGTTTTAGATGTAAAAAAATTTTTTTTCTTCTTCCCTATTCACTCGGATATATATATATATATATATATATATATATATATATATATATAACATGAGAATCATGTCACTTTCCTGGCATAAAAAGCTACATAAATAGTTCACAATGTATCATATAATGAAATATGATTTTAACAGGTATATACATATTTTCATTATGGTAAATGTCAGAGCGAAAAGGACTATATTTTCAAGGAATGCTAAAAAGCTAAATAATTACAATTTCTGGGTGTTTTCTTGACAAGTGAATATTTTCTCTGTCCACGTGTCCATGTAGAGGTTGAATGATTTGTTCCTTTTTAGACTTCTTTTTGCTGCTATTTTAACTTTTGAATTGACTATAGCTAAGTTAAATATAACTTTCCTAGTTGATTAAAGAATTTCTATGTATTATTTTGTGCTAATTTCACTAGCATCTTTTTATCATATTTTCAATATTTCCATGTGGGTATATTTTTCTTTCCACAAGTACACTTCCTATATTAAATAGGTCAAGTGTATTGGACACATCTATATGCTGCTCTTAATCATGGTAGTGACAAATATTAGCTACACGCATTTTTGGAGTCACTTGACCACGATACAACAGTAACTACACAGTTGCATATACATTTTTCACAGAAAACTGTTCCGTATGTCTTTATGGTGTTGAATGTAAAATATTTTTTAACATGGCCGCTGTCTTTCTCAACCTTATAGGATACAAATCCTATATCATCCAACAATTAACTAAAATGCAAAATGTAAAATTGCACACCTGCAAAAATAGATCAGAACAACTGAAAACATTTTGGAAAAACCCAGACCAAGGCAAATTTCACAAGTTGGTGTGAAAATTAAGCTTCTGATTGGATAGGAAATAGCAAACTGATCTATCACCCTGGATAATTTTTCTTAACACCTAGAAAATGGGTATGCAGTCGATCAAGTCACATGACTAAATTTCACTACTTAACCACATGTCTTGACCAGTCAAATCAGTACGAGAGCAGTAAGGATCTCATCGCAATGTAAGGAAGAAATTTCAAGACACCGACCCTGTCATGCCTTGTCATACATTCATTCTTCCTCTTTCCAATGTTCCTTTCTTCGTCATCACCCACACACTGTCAAAACAACAACAAGATATTTCAACTCCTAAAAACTAAAGTCCAATAAGTACAATTTTCCTTTGTTACGTGACCTTCCTTTTCACTCTTTGGCTAGCAAAAAAAGGGAAAGGAACACAGACTTTATTAGTAGCGTGATTCATTTTTTTACATACACACACACTGCTACTATCAACCACACGCTAGATTAATTTAACTCCTTACTACTATTTCTCTGGAACATACATTTTCTCTTTGAACATTTAACGCATACAAATGAATTAACTACAATTTCTACTTGAGTATTTACTCCTACAAATTCATGTCATTCTGTTCAGTTAGCAAAATTTCACTTATTTTACAAACACTTTTATTCTTCCAACTATACTTTCAATCTGATGATATCTTTAAATGAGGGGATTGTCGGCTATGTTTGGAAGTGGCCTTGTACCAGGCATTGCCGACAAACTCTACAACCTCCGAGCTGAGTTTGAATTTGGTGTGCTTCAGTGGAGACCATACCTCCTACCTACCACCAGTAGTTTATCTACTCCTCCCACCATGAAGTATATCACATAGTAGTAAGCTACGTCTTTTGAACCTAATTGAGGTCATTACTTAACTACATAGCAGCACAGGACGTAAATTTGGATGATATTTAATTCAAATATTTTTTAATTTATTTATCTGGCCTTTCTCCAGTATTGTATTCACTCATGTTATTTTTTTCCAGTTATATTTAATAAAACCACCATGTGTAAAGAATTTTATTATGGCACCATTTCACAAAATTAAATCATTATTGTCCCATGTGCTTGAATTGTATCCTTATTTCAAGCAAGCATTTGTATTTGGTAGTTGACATTTCTACTACTAGAGGAGCAAATTCACTTCCAGTCAAGACCCTATAAAAAAAATTTTGGCAGACAACATATACCGTGGCATTGGTGTTTTCCTGATGAAAACACATGTATAGCCTACCAGTTAGTAGATAGACTAAACTATCGCCCGGTTCACACTCCACCCACGCCTATCGAACAGGTGAAGAGGCTCATCCCTTGTTTCCTGTTTAGGATGTGGTTTCCGGCTTTCTCTTTTCCAACCTTTTCACTCTTACGTAGCCCCCTGCACATCAGTGGCGTTACCACCTTGCTTGGGGTGATATGATTAAAAAAAAAAAATATATATATATATATATGTAAATGTAAGGATGCTGGAACAACTTAATAAAAAATTAATTAAATCTTCCTTATCAACCACATTTAATGAAAGATGTTTTAAAGCAAGGATGCTGCCCAAATATACATTATATATATATATATATATATGTATATATATATATATATATTAGTCATCCACATACAAGCTTGTTTCGCTGTATCACAGCTCATCAGTGTGGCTAGACATCCACTTGCTTCTAGCCAGGATCAAAACTCGACCAATTTGGCGTCAGTTAGAGTGCCTACTCTCCAAGCTCTCAGAGTATGGCTGAAAAAGGAGGAAATTTTAGTGTGTTCTATATATACGTTGTTTACACATGTCAGTCACCGGGAGAACTCAGTTCATTACTGAAGAGCAATGTGTAAATCGCAGAAGTCGTAACTGTTTTTAAAGTTTTTCTCTTTAGAGAGCTCAATCATAATGAGAGGATAATTTATTAATCATCCACATACAAGCCTGTTTTTCAGTATCACAGCTCATCAGTATGGCTATATAAAATTACAACAAATATAAACCTTAAAATTGAACCACTTTTTATAGATACACACTGTAATTGAATGTGAGCACTATGTTTCTGGTTATAAGAAGCTTTTATCAGTCACATACATCTTTCTTCTTATCCATAATGAGCAAGATTTGAGTGGCTTTCAATGCTGTGACATTTAACACATGAATATTAAGTGACCAAAGCCAGTTTAACTGCTTATATATCTAATAGAAGTAAATAGGTTTGCCTATTGTCCGGTTCGTACTTCTCCCCAATTTTTGGGACAAGAGTAGAGGTTTATTCCTGATTTCCTTTTCCTCCAGCTATATACTTCAGATATCTCTACATAAAATCTGAAATTTTTTCAGTACAACCTCACACAGTAACTCTCTACTTTGAGTGGTCCTTCAGCCTTGTACTTGGTGAACATTAGTAAAAACAAAATATCTCTGACATGCACAATTGTTGCAAAACCATAGAAGCAGGTGAGGAAAATTATACAAACCAATGCTTGAGAGTTGGGTAGAAGGAATGCTCAATTAACTTCAAGGAGTGAAAAGTATTGAATAGGAGTGGCCAACATTTTATGACAAAGCTTTCTGTTGTCTTTGTCTGTTCATCTGTGTCAGTAACATAATGGCGTCTCATTGCTTACCCAAAATCCTTGACAAAGGGACACTTATCTCACACATTGTTGTAAAACAGAATGAGAGAGTGTTTTCTGGCTGACTTCTGTCTTTACATTTCCAATTTTCAACAAGAAGCCATTGAAATGACATGGAAATATAATATCTAACTTAGTATCACAGAACAATTTTTTAACTGCTTATTCCTACTTGGTTTTTTACTTATTAAAAATATTAACTTTACTTTGAGTATCTTTAAACTCAAGATTTATTTTATTTAACCAGTTATTTAATGCCTATTCATAGTCTACAGTGTCTGATTTTATTATGTAAGTCAGTGTTTTCACAATAAACTTGATATTAACCAACCAATGTTGGTAAAATTTTGAGAATGCATTTACATGACCATATAGATCTTATTTTTAGCTTATACCTACCCTTATTAAAAGTATTGTATTTGAGATGACAGCTTTTATCATGCAAATGTCTCTCTCCTTAATAATTTTGTTCCTTTTATCATATTCTTTCACACTTGCATCTTAGTAGCTTTATTGCCTTGCTTTAGGAGAAATGATTAAGAACAAACAAAGTGCAACATCCTTTTTCATTCATAAAAAGATATAAATTATAGAAACATAACTCTGTTCTCAAAGAGAGTTTTATATTAAGTCATACACAAAATTATATATACATGTTTACATTTATCACATGCAGAAAAACTACATGTCTACACAACAAGCAGTGTAAAAAGAAAATGAAAATATAATAATTCCCATTGGGAATTAGAGCTGCCGAAGACACTTCTTTGTTTCTGGAAATGCCATATTTAGGATTCAAGATTCGGGCAGGCTGGATTTATCTGCGATGCCATTAGCAAGGACATTGTTGATAAACAGGAAACGGCGGGTTATGGATTTTTCCCAAATTTAGGACTGTGAGCTGGAGAGAATTTCTATATCTGATGAAGATATATTTCCATGGGAAATGGTACTATAGGCTGGTAAACTGCTCCATGTGGTAGCTGGTAGTCATGGGCAAGTTGCCTTGCCCATGGCAACCAGCTGTTGTGTGACTTTGTGGCTGTCATAAGTGGCTGTCACGTGCCTTCATCTTAACCAGAAGGAGATAATCACCTTTTGTATCCTTATACGTTACCTTAGACTTGTTTATTTGTTAATTTTCTTTTCTTTGATATTAGTGCCAATAGTAATAAAATTCCTTTTGACTCTTACTTTCAATACTGTATTTTAGGGGTTGTTTGAAAATGTTATTTCTTTTTTTAAGTTTGTGTGAATATGGGTTTTGCATTCTGTTTTCTCAGAGTGAGCTTAAAAACGTTTTTCAGGTTTTACTTTATTCTTTGACATCATTGATTCTTCCATAGCTGCTCCAAGTATTGAATCATGACACACTCTAGCAACCTCAGGGTCAAATTCTGATCAAAATGGCACTGAATGACATCAGTCAAATCCTTTGATACAGTACTAGTAACATCATCTTCCTCAGGTACTTTATTTGTCAAAACAGCAACAAAAAACACTGGTTGAAGCTGCAGCAAATGGGATACTATTCTGACTCAGGCCATTTGTTGATTGTCTCAACTTCAAAAATGGCCTGATAGACTCAGGGAGTCTGCTGCCCTGAACACTAGTAATTTCAGAGAACATTACTACTGGTTAGAGTTTCTCCTCAGTCATTGTTGTGTTACTTTGATCCTATAAAGGTTTTCTGTTGATGAGGTTAAAATGTCAGTGCTCCTAAGTAGCTTTTGTTTCATCATTCTTGGACATACACCAGCCAGTCCTAGAAATTAGTCCTAACAGTAACTGTTGATACTAACTTAGCTTAATAACAGTGACATTTCCAACTCTCAACAGAAAACCTTTACAGGGTTTTTATATCTGGGCCGCATATTCAGAATGAACATTTGTTTGTGCCTCACAAAATTGTATATGATAAAAAGTGTATCTAAAAATAAAAAAAAAACAGAGAGAGTATTAAAGGGAAATAACTTCAAATTCAATGTTAAAACATTATCATTGATAACTCTCTCCTCCAATTTGTAGACCCTAGTTACTATATTCTTAATACTTGATATAATGCAAGAACATCAGTCATAAAATAATTCAATAATTATTCATAACTATTTATGCTGGGACTCATGCATGAAATTATAAGTAATCCATGATAATATTTTAAATTTTACAATCATATTTATTTTTGACATATGAATTTTTGGAAATTGTTTCTAAATCTTTGCTTATCTTTCAGTCATTCTGCCTCACCTGTTATCCTCTTCCACTCCACCAATGCAGTGCACTGCACCATTTAGGAACCATTGACTTAAGCCATTATGATGAATTTAGTACATATGCATTGCAAGTGATGTTTTATCATCAATTAAACTAAAAATTGAAGGTACCTCATTCCCAAGCAACCTTTATTAGCTACCCCACCACACACACACACACACACACATATTCATAATGTGTCCTTTAGTCCTCCCAAATAAGTGAGCTTGTGTAGGACACCCTCTCAGGGATGATGTTTCAGACTAAAGTACCTCATTTCCAAGCAACCTTTATTAGCTACCCCATCACACACACACACACACACACACACACACATTCATAATGTGTCCTTTAGTCCTCCCAAATAAGTGAGCTTGTCTAGGACACCCTCTCAGGGATGATGTTTCAGACTAAAGTTCTGCTGCTTGAATTTCTTGGCAACAACCTCATCTAGTAACTGTCTACCTCAAGTAGCCCTTGTACTGTATGAAAGATAGTCAAAATAAAAAAAAATAAACTTAAGATTTAATGAGGTTCTCTAACACAAGCATAAAAATCTACATTTTCTTTGTTGCTATACAAATTTTTAGCCAATGTGTTCTTCAGCTGTCATGTTGCATCTGGTAGCTCCTTTAGCAACATCCAGTATATGTGAATCAGTATATAGCTAGAGATAGAATGAGATAAATGTTATGTACTAAGTCTATTTTGGTCCAACAGACGGTTAAAAAAAACTGGGAGTATAGTATTTGTGATGAAAAAACTTTAAAAGTCTGCATAAATTAAAATTTGGAAAAAGAACAAATTAGACAAATTAAAGCAGATACATGATTAGAACACATTTTATTACTTAATCAGTTTCAGACAAAATAAAAAAAAATTAAGATATGATATCCCTAGTGAGTAGATACCAATTCAAAATAAAATCTAACTTATAATTATGGAGAAAGATAAAATTTGCATAGCATTTAAAATGTATATCAAATTATTAATCTGCTTTTAAGCATGTATAATTATTAGAAATTTTATACTCTTCAAGTAATACACTTTTTAATACAGCCAAGCATTTTTTTGTTAAATATTCATCTGCAGTTTGAGTTTACTGCTACATCCGTGTACCAGTTATAAATAAAAGGACAGCATATCAAGTAGCCAGCGTGAATAAGGGTCCACATGATAATGTAATATCCATAAAAGATAAAATTAATTATAGTGTCAAAAAAAAAAATAAGTATAACAATTATAATTATCATTAATGCACTCATCCTAAACCAATGAAAATCAACTCCACTTTTTTTCTCTACTCAAACAGATGACATTTTCACTAATAGTCTAGCAGTTCACACAGTTAGGCTATTAATATGTGTGTCAGCAAAAATTTAGTTTCCTTCTCCTTTTCAGGTCATAATTATGACATTTATCTTTTAGAACTCAACAACTAGGTCTCACCCTTTTACAGTGAAACCAATCAAATGTAACTTCTATTCTAATAGCTTCTTTCCTCACACTTCCTGCCTATGAAATTCCCTTCCATATACTTGCTTCCCTGATAGCTACAGTCTCCAAGAATGTAAATGCAATGTCAATTTCTATCTCTTATCTCTCTGACTTGCATCTTTTCCCTGACAACCTTTGTATCCTATTCTTTTCCCTTTTCATTCTACTCTCATGCAGCTCTCTTCACACCAGCATTCTTGGCCTTCCCAGCCTTCTCTTACCCATTCTCTGACATCCCCTGTAATTTTTTCCTGTTTATTATCACTCTCCTCTTATATAACCTCCTGCACACCAGTGGCAGTACTGCCTTGCTTGGGGTGAAATGATTATGAAAAAAATTAAAAAAAATAAGTAAACCCTAGAGACTTCTTGTATTTTCCAAATAAACTACCTGGACACTTATTGCACATCTTTTTCTTTTTTTTTTAATCATTTCACCCCAAGCAAGGCATTCCACTGCCACTATAGTGCAGGGGGTTACATAGGGGAAGGTGCTGAGAGGAGTTATCCTGGCCTTCAGGCTGGATACACCTAAGACAAGTAAAGACCAGTTATGACCGGTTTTGAACCTATCCACCGCGGTGGATAGATAATATTTGACCAGTACCTGGGTGTATGTGCTCAGGTTCCCCACGTTAAAAAAGACCTTGTGTCACATCACTCTCAAGTGAGGGAGAAGGGTAAATATGGGGGGAAGGTGCTGAGAGAGCGATTGGATATAGGAAATGTCAGAAGGAGGGTGATAGACGAGTAAGGTAGGTATATAGAAAGAGTGTTTGAGAAAATGGGTGCGAGTTAGTGTAGTCCTGGAGGTAGTAGCTGTCGGGGAAGCAAGTATGCGGAAGGGAATTCCATAGGCGGGAAGTGCAAGAAAAGAAGCTGTTGGAGTAGAAATTGCGGTTACATTTTATCAGTTTCACTGTAAAAGGGTGGGACCTAGTTGCTAATCTAGTGTCTCGTGCAAATTCGTACCTTGGGGGCACCAATCATCTAAATTCATCGGAGCAGAAGCCGCGAAAGTATTTATAGAAGAGGCACAGGGAAGCCATGTCACGCCGGTGAGAGAGTGACTGCAGGCGGTCAGCCAAGTCGGTATCGATCACATTACAGATTCTCCATTGTATTTTGTCAAGGACCCCGAGGAGAATAGCAGGGGCACTCAACCAGACATGGCAGCAGTATTCAATACACGGGCGGATGGTAGATTTATAAAAAAATATGAGTTAGACTGTATACACTTTGCTTATTCTTTATCTTATCATTCTGTTAGATTCTGATCCATATTTGATCTACATTTGACTCCAAACTCACAATTTTACACAGTATTACTGTCTCTTGTTTCTCCAACACAACATAATAACCATGAAATAAATAATATTCATTTTGTTGTTTCCACGTCATGCTGTTTCTCACTTTTATGAGCATTTTTCTATATACAAATGTGAGGGGCTCATAATTATTTACTCAGAGTTATAACTCCCCTACAACAGGAGTTGGATATAACAATCTGAGTTAAAATGGTAAGAGAAATCAGTAAGAAATCTTTCTGTGCTCATTTTCTGTTGTATAAAAAACTATTTTTATAAGCAAAAGCTGGACTTAAAAAAAAGTAAAGTAAAAGAAAGAAACACTATTTGTAAAAGACCTCAACAATTTCTTGAATATAAAAGTTTGGGATTTATATTTCTTTTTTAGTGGATGAATTGAATATTTTTACAAGGTTAAATCTTGGAGAAATGAAGGTTAAGAAGATTTGCATTGTATCAATCTTTCAACGAAGATCTTGTATAAAAGCTTGAACAGTGACTCCAAATAAAAGTATACAGCCAACAGGCTATTTTAATACATATTTATTTCTTATCACATTCAAAACAATTCACAAATTTAACCCTCTAGGGCCATTCGTATCATATTTGATACAGTATGAAAACAAGCCTTGAAAGAAATATTTTCCTGAAAAATTTTTTAAGAGAAATATTTTATAAATTTCAAATGAAAGCAGTACTGACTGCTCAGTCAATGAATACCAAATGTTTCCTTATAGGGAAATACCAAATGTTTCCTTATAGGGAAATACCAAATGTTTCCTTATAGGGAAATACTGTATCAAATATGATACGAATGGCCCTAGAGGGTTAACAAAACTTTGGATTAACAAAGATTGGTTGTTTTTTATATTTTATCAACCCTATGTGTGTTTACTTTTTTTAAAATCAGTATCACCCCAAGCAAGGCATTAAAGCCACTAAAAATGCAAGGGGTTACAGAGTGTAGAAGAATTAGAAACAGAAATATTAATAATGAGCATAAAGTAAAAAAAAAAGAGTTATCAGGAGGACAGTAGATAAAACTGAAACATATTTTGGGTTATAAGAATAAACCTTATTTTTTTTTTACATGAATATTACATTAACTATTTTTGAGTGATAATGATTTTTCCACGTATAAGTGCTGCTGTTTAACCAATAGCTTGGGAAGAAGAGATGGATTCGTACCATTTCCATGGGTACTTGCACAAATTCAAATGGAATTCAAACTCAGCTTCCAGATTTCTCATTCTGAGTTGCTAACCATTACACCACACATTACATCCAGGGTTGACAAAGAAATAAAACAAAGACATGTTTGGAGAAAGCCATAATCCCTGTGCAACAGCCTCAAACATGGAAGCTAGAAGAGAAAACTCTATCCTTTTTAAAAAACAAAATTCATGTATAAAACTTAAGAGTTCTTTATCAAAGTTTAAAAATTGTTGGTCAAAGGTCAATTTTTGTGGAACTGCTATTGTTTATGTAAACAGCAATTTTTAAAAAGTTCTAAATAAGTGTCGATTTACAATCTAATGTTAAATATAGTTTAACAATGTTGATTAAATAATTACTTTTTTTAGATAGAGAAATAAAGTCAAAAGATGAAAAAATAAAATGTACACATTTCAGATGACAATTTTTTTAAAAAATGTTATCAAGAATGAATCTATTTTGACTGGAAACCTAATTACAAAAAAACAAGAAAATATTTTGGAGAGTAGTTTCTTATAACTGGATAGTTTGTCCTATAGTAAAAAAAAACAAATACCTCATTTAGTTGTATGGTAGACTATCATGATACAATTACAATACTAACATTAATTAGAACATGCTTAATGTTTATTGTCATTGGCTGACAACCAGACTTAAAAAGAAAAAGTAACAGTTTGCAGCATCCATCAAATATTGTTCTCTTCGAAGGCAAAAGCTTCTTGGACAAAAACTTAGTTTAAAGTAACTCTAAGCAGAAACATTTTTACCCACAGTATTTACAATTCATTTTATATGCAAATTTACTGAAACATTTAAACATTTTTAATTTTCAATACAGTTTTTATTTAAATATTTAAGTGCTTAAATTAGAAAAATTAATGATAAAAAAATCTGATCTTAAAGTATAAATAAATATAATTGATATAGATCTTATTTTAACTGTTGGTTTACTATATAAGAGGCAGATATTGAGGGATACAGCAGTAAAGGTCAGACATTTTTACTAATAAACCATAATTTTGCTCTGGCCTTATTACAGACAGCAGCTTAATGGCAGTCTGGTAAAATGTAATCTGAAATGAAAGTTGTTATGAAGCAGAGACATACCAATGAATTCTTTCATATAAAAAAAATAAAATAAAATAAAATAAAAAACCTATTGATATTCATTCATACTTTCTGAGTGCCAACACAGACTAAACAATGGATATAAGCACAGTTAGATGGTGGGTAATATGTTTCAGCAGTAATGACAGCAACAAGTGATAAAAAGTAGATTGTCTCTGCTGATGCAGAACTTTACAAGTGTGACATACAGGCTTTTGTTAACTGCTAATGAAAATGCATCGCCAATAATGGTGAATATATAGAAAAATAGATTTTAAGCTGAAAACTTGTATTATCCAATGGTATTATTGTTCTCCCTGTACATGTTACTTTTTGTGGGAATAAATAGAAAGCATTTCTCATAATATATGTTCACATACCATCATAGAAATATGCAGTAATTATATCACATTACACACTGGAGGAAGAGCAAAGAAATAATCATGAAAATTTGGTTAAAAATAACAAATGAAGTGGATGACACAATAGGAAATAATTCATTGGATAATAACAGTCTCATTATCTAATCTAAACTTATTTATAAATGGAACTTTGTCTGTGTGTGTGTGTGCGTGGGTGTGTATGTGTCTGTGTGTGTGTGTGTATCCGTTACCTATAGACTCCAAAAAGGCTGAACCGATTTTCTTGAAAATTTACACAGTTGTACTATAAGCGTCTGCGAGTGTTCTTAGCTAGGTTTTGTGTTGAGGTATCCCCGATAAATATCGAAAATCGATAATCGAAAAATTTGGGTTATAGAAGGAGTGGTCTGATTTTAATCAAATTTGATACACGCATAAACATAAGAAACGATATTCAGAATTTAAGGTTGCAGTTCTTACAATAGTGCAGAAAATCGATAATATATATATATATATATATATATATATATAAAAGGCAAGATGTTTGTGTCTGTGTCTGTTTATCTGTCTGTATGTTCTTTATACAAATTCACAATTTTTATCCGATTCTCACCAAACTTCAAAGTTTGACTTACATCCATTCATTTTTCTTTCAGTTTATGGTTTCACTTTAACTGGAAACAACTATTGCTTTTTAGTCTTCTGTGCCAATGTCCAAAGTGTCTGAGCTCCAGGACCATGGATTAGTTTTAAAGCTTTCACTACACCCGAGCAATGCTGGGCTATACTGCTAGTCAGAAAAAAAACTGCTTTTTGGAAAACAAACTATTCTGAATTGTATCTCGGCTATCAGTTGAAATATCAAAAAAAGAAAACCCAGAATTATTTTATTGCTAAGTTGTTGTTTGTGATAACAAAAAATCATGAATTGATATGCATACAAAATTGATAAAATGACTTACTGTACAGTCATTGTGATTATAAACTGGCAGGTTAAGTTTCTTTTTAGTTACACAGATTTGATCAATACAGACCAAATGTAAATCTTTAAAAAAAACTTTATGTATGAAGTCAATTTTATGATCTTCAGGACATTTTTGTTAATGAAGAAGGAATGAAATGAAAAAAACCAATTCAAACATAAAAACATTACTTTCTCTCATACAGACAAACAAATGAAGTTGTCATAACATTGTCAAACAATACTTCGGAAATCACACATATCCCCAAAATACTAATTACAATAAAAATAGTTGGTATAGATACCTTCTTAAAAATTATTTTACTAAAAGCTGCAAAAGAACTTGAAAAAAACTTTTGATCATTCGCACAAAATTTACAAAAACATCATATGCATAAAAAAAGGAAAAAATACTTTATCATAATTACAATATAAATTTATTTTTATAGGGAAGAGTGTAAGGATCTAACACTGGACAATTTCCTGATGAAGTCCTGTAGTTGTGGTTGTAATGTCCTGGATATCTATTGTGGGTACTTCTAATGGCATCTTTCCAAATACAATTTGTACCTCATCTTGTGCTGTCACATACTGCTTGCTTGCCAGTTCCTGTTTGCTATCAACTAGAACATTTTGATTTTCCTCTTGTACAATGATGGTTTTAAGATTTCCAGTGACCATCTGACTTCTCTCTGATTGCACAGTTAGTTCCTGTTGATCAAATTCTTCCTTTGAAATTAAAACAGAAGAAAAAAAAATGAAGCAAAATAATATGAAATAAAAGTTTATTCATGGAAAAACATTGAATCCCATCAGGTATTTGTATCCCATCAAATTTATCATAATTAATTCTGAACATCTTCATTTTTTTTTAATTCAAAATGTAAGGTTAATGAAACTAACTCTTCAATTACAAGTACTTACTGAGGAGTTTATTTCAAATATTAAAAATTTAAAGAATAGTGCATCCAGACATTTTAAAAGATTGATTACTTTGAAAGGAACATTGACAACTTGTTATATATATAATTTCTGATTCTTGTTTGATAAGTTCAGTTCTTCATATTTTGTTTGTCAATACAATGTGGAATCTTATTAATGAATATTGTTTAGAAATTCATATATAGCGCAATAAATAGCTTACTGCATCACATTTAAGGAAAATGTATTAGAACTAATTAAAACAAAACAAAAAAGCAAGGTGCATTTTACACCAAGTGAATCATTTGCTGATTGAGAATATTACTAACATCTTGGTTGACTGTTTTTAATGGTCAGGAATTAAGCAGAGTTGTAAATTTAAAATTGAAGTCCTAAACATTCTTTTGGATCATCTGCTTTTTATGACATATTTTCTAGAAGAATTGACATTAAAAATTTAAGGACATTCTTTCTTACTTTCTATACTAGCATTTTATTAAAACTTGTTATAAAATTGAATATTTGACGACTGTCTGATCCCATTTTTTATTCACTTTCATACTATTAGTAGACTTTTGTAACAACAAATGTTGCAAGAGAAAATATCAATGTTATTCACCTGTTATATTACAAGTTAAGTACAATTCTTAAAATTTAAATTATATTTCATTGACAAAAATATAAAATACAAAAGGGACATTCAATTGCTAGATGATATTGAAATATTTTAAAAATTGCTAAAATTAATTCTTAGAGATTGGCTGAAAGTGATTTAGTAATAAATCAATATTTTTTTCTTGAAAAAATGAATGATGGATCTTATGACTGTTTTCTCTTTATGTAATGAGAAAAGAAAAGTGTCCAAATTTCAATATAGACCAATGCATTGACTGTTGACACAATGATTACTATTTTCCTCTGATTCATTATCTAACATGCAACCATATATATATATATATATATATATATATATACATATGAATGAAGGGTGGTTAAAATTTTGCTTGTTTTCTTCAGGTAACCATGTTTATATATTTCATTGGAATGACAAAGTTCCAGCATTTATGGCTCTGCCAATGCATATTTGCGATTCATTACTGAATACTATTTTCCACTAAACATCTTTCATTCCTTTGACTATGTAAATCCCACATCATCATTAGCATCATTTAGCAAATTTCTTAAAGTACAGTCACAAATATTGTTTCTTGTCTCACCTCCTTGGTTTGTCAGGCATTTTATTTCAAGACATATTACTCTGAGTGTTCCATCCTGGCACTCTGATTTGTTTATACTTACATCAAACTTTAGACACAGCTAACTAAGAAAAACCAATAATTTTTACAACACTGTGTTGGTTTTGTTTTCTTATTGAAAGAGTTTTGTTATCAATTTCATCATTTCAATTCTCTTGCTAAAGCCATGTTTATCATTTCAGTTATCCAAGTTTAACCACTTATTAAGGTCTGCAAACATTCTCTTTCATCTTCAGACCCATTTACATAATTCAGTCATACTAGTACTTGTTTTAGAAATTGCTTTTCTTCAATGAATAATATTCTTCTTCAGGCGCACAACTTCCAATTAATTACTACTAATAATCAATTTATCAATATCTATGCATGACACACAAAACAATCTTTTAACCAGTCACAGGGCCATGACTTTACCTTCTTCCTAAAGTAGATTTAATTATTGGTGAATTACAAAAAATAAGTGATCAGAAAAAATACAATTATATTCTTGTGATTTACATCAGGCTACTGCATCAAAGTGTATAAAGGTTCTTTGACTTAGAAAACCTGTTGTAGCTTAAAAAGAGCTTTCACTTTGTTTTCAGGTAGGATCATATATGAAGACAGAAAAAACTAAAGAAGTGTAGGACTAATACTAAACAAAGACATGAAGAAATGTGTTCTGGGATTCTGTCAGTTGGTTGATATAATTCTTCTAGTTATGCTGAAAGGTAAGCCTTTTAATATATCAGTTATAGTTGTATGCAAACAAGCAGCACAACACATGAAAGAAAAAACTGACAATGTTTATGGATCACTGGATAACAGTCTCAATGAAAATTGTGGGAAATTACTATCATCACAGATCTGAATGCCATAGCTGGAAAGGAAGGAAACTGAAATATTTGGTAAGTTTGGGCTAGGAACTCATGATGAATTCAGTGAAAAATGGGTCCAAATGGTGCACAGCATATAAACAAATGGTAACCAAAACCCTGTTTAAAGAAAACTGAAGACATTTATGGAACACAAAGTATCATAACAATCAACTTATAAAACTTATCCAAGTGTCAACTGCAGGAGCAGTCACCTTTCATTCATATACAACTTCAGAATAACATGAAATTAGAGAAAACCAAAGCAATGCCTAAACTACATTATTACAGACTTTTGAATGACCCAGACTGCAAAGAGATATAAGTTGCCAGGGTTAAAAGAAAATATAATAACTTGAATGATACTGGAAATTTTATGTGGAACACATTGAGAGAAGTACTTGTGATATTAGTGAATTAGATCATCCCAAGGAAAACAAGACAAGAGAACAAAAGAGTGGATGACAGATTAAATTCTTGTAATGATAAAAAAGAGATAATGAATAATGCAAAGTAATGGTACAGATTATAGAACACTAAACACAAATATTAGAAACAAATACAGGCAGGCTAAAAAGGAATGGCTCAATAAAAGGTGCACAGAAATAGAAATAAAAAAGTATGAATAAAATAATTAACAAAATAAATGATATGTCCACTGTTAGGGCGCCACTCCTATTTAACTACAAATGGACTGTTCCCATTGCTATATATAGCAATGGTGGATTCTCTACAAGAGAGTCGTAGAGAGTCACTTGAGAGTCTCTAATGAGTTACTGAAGAGTCAGTGCGAGTCAGTGAAAAGTTAGTCACACTTCCGGTGGCGTACCGGAAGTAATCACGTATACACACATCTTACGACGGATTGGACTCTTATTTCTTTCTCTTATAAATATTACTAATCACTTCTGTACATACTAACCGTCTTTCTGCGGAATACAACTTATATTCATATTCTGTTGTTGAGTTATTCATTTATACTTGGCGACATAACAGTCCACCAACAGGTTGCATAAAGTCAAAAGAGGGAATACTGATAAATCATCAATTTTAAAACATACATTGTAAGACAATAGTGCAATTACAAGAAGCATTCTTAGAATGTTATGGATCTCAGTAAATGTATATGCTTTTAGAATATTTTAGTTTTAGAAATACCCCAAAATCACAAGGTGTTAAGTCTGGTGAATAAAGTGGATAGCCTATTTTATAATAAATTTCTTAGTCAAGAATTGTGAACTCCTAAATCATCATTTGCAGAAACATTCTTTTGGAAGAATCCACTTGTGAGGCCAGAGTTTGGGTATTTTATACTTCAAAGAGATTCTTGTAACCATTTCAGTACTTCCAAATAAACAAGTTGATTGACAATTTGTTCTTGTGCTAAGAATTTGTAGTAAACTATCCCCTTATGATGAAAAAAAAACACATAAACATGGTTCTGAACTGTGAAATATTTGCACTTTTTTCAGCTGAAGGGAATTCTTTGTTTTTCACTAAATATTTTGGGGTTTTGTTTCCAGGTTGTATTGAAAACTTATAACAGGTCATGAACTTGTGAAACATCTTCTCATTATTCAAAAGATTAGATAAAACTGACTGTTTTTACTCCTCAGCCAAGATTCAAGACAGCATCTTTAAGGATATTTTTCTTAATGCCAAATCCTGTTAGAATCTGTCACACTGTTTCTCTGTTTATATTCTTTTCTGCTGTTAATTGCACATCGATTTGAGCATACTAAATTTTGTAAAGTCATATATACTAGAAATAATGTCTTCAAAGAATACTGTTAGACCTTTTTCTTTTTTTTTTGCTTATTATGTACCCATATATATATTATTTTTAGAATGTCACATGATCTCAACAGCATGATTCCTCTAATTATATCAAAACGAGGTCGACTATGTTTGTTCTCCAGCAATCTGTATTCAAATTCAAATGTCAGCAATGATGCTTTATTCATATATGACACCTCCCCTTTAAGGTCTTCCTCTGTAGTCTATATTTCTTCAGCTTCAGTTCAGTATTTAAAAATTCTGTTGCTGTTCTTTTCCTCTTACTGTAAAACCTTGGTTCGACAATTTCTGATGACGTGGGTATGTCAAACATATTATACAATATTTCCATAGATACCTCTTTTCGGAGACTTTCTAAATCAGTGAATCTTCGTCACTTACATTCCCGCCTTTGTCCCTGTACTATGTATATCATTTTGCCAATCTGTTATTTTTTATAACACCATCTTCCCAGAACTTTTTTCCACATTAATACATTTTAAGAAAAACCTTATCTCCTTATTGAAGTATTTAATGATATTGGTATTTCTTGATGCTCTTGTCTTACATTCTGGTAGTAATTTTTTAAAAACGGACTTAATCTTCCTGGCGAACATCAGCTCTGCAGTCAACATTCCAGACATGGTGTTCAAGTTTGGTATTATCCTGAAAACAGGAATTGTTGTAGCATCACTTCATCTGACTTTTCTCTTTCCAACATTTTTAGTGCCCTTATCGACAAACCGTTCGGCTTGTCCATTTGATCTTTGTTGATAATGTGTTCTATTGCTAGTGATTTACAGCAAACTTTAAATTCACTAGCCATGAATTGTGTCCCCTTATATAAAACAATAGAGTCAGGTACACCAAACCTTGCAAAAATATTGTGTAAAAAATTTATCGTTACCACGGTAGTCATTCTTCTACATTTTGATATTTCTGACTATTTAGTATAACTATCAACTAACACTAGATAGTATGCACTGTTTAATGGTCCTGTGAATTCTATATGTATTCTGGACCATGGAATATCGGTTTCAGCCTAGGTTGAAATTTTATAGGTGGTGACTTTGCTGCTATAACACAACTTCTGCATTTTACTAAATTTTCAATATCTTGATCTATTTTTGGCTAATATGTATAACACCTTATTAAGGATTTCATCCTAGAAATTCCTGGATTTCCTATGTAAAATCCTTTTAGCATTCATTTTTGCAACAATGCAAATATCACAATTCTTTCTGCATATATAAGCATATTATTGCTTAATGAAAATGTGTTGTTTTTTTTTCAGTAATATTCACTTTTCTATTTTTTCATTAAATCTTTTTTGCTTCTTCATTTTTATGATAAAGTTGTCTTTTTCCAACTTAATTCCTATTTTCTCTAATGTTATGGGCAGTTCTCTTACTGTATTGCATAATACAGTATGGATTTCATTTTTGGCCCTTATTGCTGTGATCATGTATCCTCAAGTAGTTCACAGAATTTTGGTATTAGTCTAGATAGTCTGTCTGCATGACTCAATTTTTGGATGATAGAAACTTCATTTTATAATTATAATTTATTAGGATAGTTCCCCAGCATTGCAGTCTTTTCTCTGCATATGTTAAAATACCCTTTTTTGATCCATATATGGACAATGATGAATGATGGTCTGTCTAGTATGAATTTGCTACCATGTATGAATTTATGAACATTTTTCATAGCAAATATGATGACCAATGCTTCCTTTTCTAACTGGCTGTAGCTGTTTTCAGCTGCTATTAATGATCCTGAAATATAAGCTATTAGTTTAGTTTTTCCTTCCTTGTATTTGTGTAGTATCACTGCTCCAATACCCAAATCACTTGCACTGTTGCAACCACAATCTTTAATTTATGATCAAAATGAACTAGTGACAAGTCCTACATTAAAACTTTTTTAATCTCTTAGAAAGCACTTTGAAATTTACCTGACTAATTGCATTTAATATCTTTCTTTAGCAGGTTATTCAAGGGTGATCCTTATTCATGCATGTTTGGTATATGTGTGTGTGTGTGATAGTAAACACTAAAAATGCTTTTAACTTTGTTACATTTGTTGGGGCAGGCATGTCTTTTATTGCACTCAACCTTGAAGGATCTGGTCATCTACATTGATAATTTGTTCTAGATATTTAATTCTGGACATAAACAATTTTCATTTTCTTTCATTGATCTTAAAGTTATACTTTATAATTCTCTCAAAATTTTTTTTTACATCTTTTATATGTTGATTTCAGATCTCACTTTTAATAAGTACATCGTCTAATTATGCTTGTGCACAATCCAAACCGGCAAATATTGTATCCAAACCTTTATACCCAAAGGAAGCTGGTTAAATTTGTATAGTTTTCAATGACTGTCAACTTGTTAATAGTTTTGAGCACTCTTCATCTACTAGTACTTGAAGGTAGGTGTCTAACAGGTCCAACCTAGAAAAAAAATTTACCACCATTTAGCTTTGCAAAAATTTCCTCTGAATTTGGTAACGGGTAGTTATAATGTTTCAAACTTTCATTCAGCCTCATTGAAAAATCAGCAGAAACTGTTGGTGATGCCCATTCAGAATAGTCTATTTTTGATATCACACCTGATTTTTATAATCTCACTAATTTCTTATTAATTAGTCCTAAAGCAGCAAAATTTACACTCCTTTTTGGTTTAAATATTGGTGTTACATTCTCTTTTACTTCAAATTTAGTTTTTGCTTTTGTGAATGTCTCTAGACTTTCTGAGAAGACTCCTAGAAAACTCTTTTATAATTCATTCTTTAGTTTTCCAGTTACTGGAGGTAACAACATTTATTTTGTTGCAGAATGAGGTAACTGGGAGGTCCCAAAGATCAAATAATGCAATTCAATCTGTTTCAAATAAATTAGCTGTATTCTTTAATACAAACACCACTGTTTTTTTTAGTTTTGCCAACAAAAGAAATGTTACAGGTGAATTCACTCATAAAGTTCAATTTCTTTCCTGAAACACCATGAGCAATGTTTTTAGAAGTTAATAAACTTGGTTTACCCATTTTTCTCCATGTCTGTTCATTTATGATGACAATATCAGATCCTGTATCTAGTTGTAATTTTATTTTTACATTATTAATTTTCACAAAAACAAATTTCCTTTTTTCAGATGTTTCTAACTCAGCTAAAGATACATTTAAAGTCTTGTTAATTGTTTTCTTTATGCTTTTTGACTTTACATCATGTATTTACCATTTTCATATACATTTTATTTTTCTTCCAGTTTTTGTATCTGTAAAAAGTACTTTTGTGTCCATTTTTGTGTCCTACCCTCCCATATTCATAGCATTTTATTAGGTATTGATGGTGGTTTATCGTATTGTTTTAATGTTCTGTTAGAAGTTAAAAAGTGTCTATAGTCTTTTCTCTTAGATGGTCAAATGCTATGTATTTGTGAAATGTCTCTTTTCTCAATCCTTGTAGTACCGAGTTTTAGATTTACAATACATTGGCACTCTTTCACTATTTTCTGGGGGAGTTAATTTAAGATCCATTTCTAAATTAGCAAGTAATCTGGATCTTATTTCCATGTCCTTATTAGAAGTTAAGCCCTGTATGAATATTAGGTATTTAAATAAATTTGTAATTAATACATGAATCTTGAACTTCTTGCATTCTAGATTCACTTCTCCTGCATAAGTGCCAAATTCTTCATCATCAAACTTTACTAAATTAAGACTTTGTCAATGTGTATTGAATGATGAGTTTCTATCACCAAAAATTTTTGATAGTATCACAAAAGTGTCATCAAAATTTATCTCACCTGTTTTTTTTGTTTTTTTTTTTGACAAAATAATTTTTACATACTCTTCATATTCAGCAGGAGCAATTTTCTTAATAATAAACAAACTTTTTGTCATCATTCCAATGCGAACAATTCCTTTTGAAGATCCCTTCATATCTTCTATAATAAGCTGGAAAAGTTATCCCTTCGTCTAGATGGCATAAAAGTTTGGTAATTGAATTAGCAACAGAATTGGGAGTGAATGAATCTTATGTTTTTTCTTCCATAGTTTTATTAAATAATAATTCAAAAAATTTTTGTTGTTATTGTTGTAATTGTTGTTCATGTTGTTGTTTTTGTTATTGTAATTGTTGTTCTTGTTGCTTCTGTAGTGCCAACATTTGAGTCATCATAGATTTTAGTTCTTCCATTTTTCTGTATTTCACTGAATATGTCATAGATTAATTTTTGAATAACTTCACCTGGTTATTTCTCAGTAGTCCTGCGAATATGATGTCTCTTTGATGAAGTGGTAAATAGTAACTAAATATCCTATTAGGATGTGTAGGATATGTATATATATATATATTTGTTTCCTCACATAAGTTCAAACAAACACTAGTCATCACTTTAAAGTCACATATACTAGAAATAACACCTTTGAAGAATACTGTCAGCCCTTTTTATTTTCTGACTCGAATGCTTATTATATACCCATATATATATGTTATTTTTACAACATCATATGATCTCAGCAGTACGATTCCTCTAATTACATTAAAACGAGGTCAACTATGTTTGTTCTATGGCAATCTGTCTTCAAACTCAAACTTCGACAGTGATACTTTATTCATATATAACACCTCTTCTTTGAGATGACATTCTCTGGAGTCTATATTTCTTTAACTTTGGTTCAATATTTTAAAATTTTGTTGCTGTTCTTTTTTTAGTGATACTTTATTCATATGACAATCTGCTAAATTAATTTCTTATCTGTATACAGGTAGCTTGCTGCCAGTATAGGGTCTTGATTATTCTAATGTCTTTTCTGAATATGTTGAGGTTGTCAAGCATCTGTAACAACTCTTTGTGGCATATTTTGTTAAACACCTTTGCATAAAAAGCTGAAAATATGACCCTTTTGCCAGTCAAGTGCAGGATTTTTTCTTCAGCTGTTTATATAACACATATTCATTAGTTCCTACTAGATTCAAATTTTCATGACCAATGGGAATTGATGTTTATCATATCCTGTCAAGATAATTGCCTGCTGTTAGAGTTTTCATAGAACAACAAATTAAGTTCCTAATTGTAGAGAAAAAGAACACTTAATCAATTTTGTTCTTTTTAGACGTCTGTATTTCAATATTTGAAACTAATGGAAAACATATACAGGGTGGGATGAATAACTGTTGTCTAAGTTATGAAAAAATGAAAATAACATGAACACCTTATTTTAATAGATATATTTACCAAACTTACATAAAAATATCTTGAAATACTAAAGATTAAATTTTTTCAATAAAATTGCTATTGACTTCAAACACAGCCTCCAGATGATTTTGGAATCTCCTGCAAATCTTCTGGACAGTTTCCTTGTTTGAGTTGGTGAATGCTGCCACATCCTTGTCTTCAGTTTATCTTTGGTGTCACAAGTAGTTTTGTTGGTCTCCCATTCAACTGCACCCCACACATAACAATCAAGGAGATTGCAAAGAGTTAGGTGGCCAGATGTAAGGGGTGGTGTGGTCACAGAAATTGTCTGACAGCCATGTCTGGGTTTTCCTGCTTGTGTGACATGGTGCAAAGTCCTGTTGCCAGATATAGGATCTTCCAGCAACCACACTCTTGACCCAGGACAGCATTACTTTCTCAATGCACCTGATGTAGGCCACCATGTTGTATCTGAGGCCCTGTGGGAAGATGAATAGAAGTATAGCATTCCCATCACTAGTGATCTCTCTAAAAAAAAAAAAAAAAAAAATCACCTTCATAATCACCATTAGACTCATCCAACTCTTTCTGAGTCCTCTGCACTGTCCTCAGATTGACACTCAAACACTCTGAAATGTTTGTATTTGTGTTTCTGGCACAAATGCTAAGCAGTACAGCATGCTGTTTCCAAATTTCTAGTGGAATGAACTGCATCATGTTGCTCTTTTTCTCACAAATGGTGCCCAACTGATCCTACTATACTGTGCAGTTGACAAAAATCAATAACAAACAATGCGTATGCACAGAATTAAAAATATAAAATGGCAACAATTTACTCATCACACCCTGTACACTACTTGCATTAAAACAAACACGAAATTAGAGTTCAGTTTAGACATATGCTTATATTAGAAATTAATACTCACCAAAACTTTTAAAATTATAATTTATCAAAAAAATTAAGATCATAAAGTACCTGAAAATGCTTAAGAAATATATTTTGGGTTTAACTGTCATAAGAAGTATATACTGTAAAATGGTATCAAAAGAAATCGATTTGATTATTTGATAGGAGAGGCAAAAAGATAAAGAAATAGAGACTGAATAAGATTGCTGAATATATTGCATGTGCAGATATACATGTATATTCATTATTTGTTGCCCTCTCTATTTCAGAGTAATAAACTAATACTTATTTATATTTGTCAAAATTGAATCCTGACACCATACAAATTATTAGTGTTCCAGACCCCAAGATAAAACATGCTCAAGTTTGTATTGCGCAAAGGTGGAAACAAGCAATAAAAAAAAGGAACAAAATACTTTAAATTTTATGGCAAAAACTTCAATGCGAACACATTTCCTGCCTCCCTCCATCCCAAATAATACAACATGATTTTCTAAAACAAAACTAGTCTTTGTCATAAAAAAGAGACACCGTTATACCTTTTAACAACCAAAAAGTATCATTGCTGAACTCACTCTGCCTATAAACTCTCTTGATATCTCTATGACAAATATTGATAACAGTTGCTTAACAAGACAATAGGAAATAGAAATAGCAGTTACTAATGAAAATTTATGGGACGATCATGACAATAACAACTGATTAGATTGCTTGTGCACCAATCGGCTGTCAACACTACAAAGAACTGTTTGACAAATCTAATCAAAAATTCAATAGTACCAACCAATAAAATACATTCTGTAAGAAACTTGGGTGGGGGTAGAAAGGCACATAATACAAGACAGAGGTTATTGTCTTCAACATTGTGTTGATTTATTATTTTGTTTGACAACATTTTGCTCAAATAAAAAATTCTCTGTAAGTGACAAATATTATAATTGATAATGATGAAAGAAGCCCTGTTCATTAAGACTATGATATGGAATTTTTTAACAACTTTGTCAGTTATTTAACCCAAGAACACTAACCATGGGTATATAGTACCCAGCACAAATGACACCATTTTAATTACAATTTAATTAAATTTTTAGTACCTGATTTTCTTACCTAAATAATGTTTTTCACTTCCTATTAATGTTAACTCAAAGTACAAATTTTGAAGTGTCTGCATGTAAAATATTTCAAATAAAGATTTATATTTAATATTTTTTTGATATTTTCAAAATTGGGTAGGATATACCCATGGTTAGTAGTGGTGTAACTTTAACTCATGGTTAGTGTTCCAGGGTTAAAGCTGAATGAGTTTGGATTATAAGAATATTTTTACAATTTATCAACTCTTTTTCAGTTATTTAAAGCTGAAATATTTGGGATTATAAGAATATTTTGTGAATTAATATTGCATTAAGAATTTTTTTGTGAATAATTATTTTCCACATACAAGTCCTACAATTAATCCATAGTAAGGGGAGGAATTCAGTTCATACATTTCTTAAAGTTATTAGTGAATGTAAGAATCTGACTGGACTTTGAACTCAGCTTTCAGATTTCTCATTCCCTGCCACTAACCATTACACATCTAAACTCGATGCTAACCTATTACCCGTACAAAAAGGAGTTCGGCTTTAAACAGCAGTTGAAAAAACCATATTTGAAAAGATATGAGAACAGGTCTTGATGCATGTAATAGCTGTTATTTATGTGTTAACTTTTTTTTTTTTATAATCATATCACTCCAAGCAAGGCATTTTACTGCCATTGTTATGCAGAGGGTTACATAGAAGGAAAGTTATGAGAAAGAGTGACAGGTTATAAGGGGTGTCAGAAAGTGGGTATGAGAAGGATGAGAATACCGATGAGAGTGGAGTGGATGGAGAAAGGAGCATGAGAGAGAGAATGCAGGTTAGTGAGATAGGAGATGACTACTGACTTTACATTTAAATGTAACTTAGTTTTTCAAGAAAGAGACGAAAGACTTCATTTAGTAATAATAAGAATATTTTTATGACTGCTAAATTTTATCAATTTTTAGCAGATCACATTTCAAAATATAAAAATTAAAATAAAAGTTTTTAACAGTCCAAAGCCACTTATTAGAAAATCATTGGAATCATGACTCAAAAGTTTGTGCATTTATTGTCAACAAAATAACTTGTGCTGATTATTTTATTTTGTTTATTTAAACCTTGATCTATCACAAACAGATCAGTTAGGCATGATTCAATCAATAAAAGAAGGCAATCTATTGATGATTTGTTAACATTCTTAAAAATAAGAAGCCGTACCAGTAAAAAAAATGACAAACTGAGTGTTGCAATATTTGCATCATTTTTGTAAACTAAATATTTTAAAAATTAAGGGTCAGTCCTATAACACTGCTAACATGTCTATGCATTATAGATGATGCGACAAAAAATTTTTAAAATAATGTACCATGTACAACTCATTTAATCTAGAAGGCAAAAATATTATTGATTGCTGCTAAGTGGCAGTTAAATCTTTCTCAAAATATAGGTGACAAGCTTCAGAAAGTTGATGAAAAATTCTTAAAGTTGGTCTTGGAAAGGAATTTGATAAAATTCCTTACTGGTACCAGATTGGAGAAATACACTATCACAACAGCAGCTATTTAAAAATTTTTTTGTAAAGATTTTGGAAACTGTCACAGAATGCTCTTGAAAAAGACATAAATACATTTCTTCTGCCACCAGCTATGAGCTACAGAGTAAACTGGTCTTCCTTAAGTGACAGTATGTTTAAGAAAAGGACAACTCTGATTTCAAAATAATAGAGAAGGCAATAGGAAATCCTTTCATTATTGTTCTGATGGCAGTTCACAGGTAAGAAAGAAAAGAATTTTGAGAAAGCTATGATCACTTGTGTTCTGAAGAACCAGAGCAAGGAAAAAGAAAAGAAAAAAGAAACACTTTATAAAGTCTAGTAAAAGATGAAACAAAAAATGAAACATTAGAAGAAAATCAAATACTATTGAAAACAAAATGCAAACGGTAAAATTTATCAATGTTAAATCCTGTCCATGTTCCAAACCACCACAGCTACACTATTTCTTTATCTATTAGCCAAAGGCTTACGGCCATATCACATTGAATACACCAGTTCTCGCTCAATCACTGAAGTTAAGCAATGTTGAGCCTGGTCAGTACTTAGATGGGTGACCACTTGGGAATACCAGGTGCTGTAAGCGTTTAGTGGCAGATGTGCATTGTGGTGCAGTGGATATCAACTCAGAAAGAGAATTTTTTTTCTTTTAATCATATCACCCCGAGCAAGGCGGTAACGCCACTGATGTGCAGGGGGCTACGTAATAGTGAAAAGATTGGAAAAGAGAAAGCCGGAAACCACATCCTAAACAGGGAACAAGGGATGAGCCTCTTAACCTGTTCAATAGACGTGGGTGGAGTGTGAACCGGGCGATAGTTTAGTTTATCTACTCCAATTGAAAAAAAAAAAAAAACAAAGTGAGAAGATTGGAAAAGAGAAAGCCGGAAACCACATCCTAAACAGAGAACAAGGGCAAGGGATGAGCCTCTTAACCTGTTCAATCGGTGAGCCGAGTTTGAATTCCAGTTGAATACCCTGCATTCACTTAAGCACTGGTACCCTTGGGAAAGGTATTAATCCGTCTCTTCCCTCCAGTTATGGGTTGACTTGGGGATACTTGAATACTCGAAAAGGAAAAAGTATTACTAGACACAAAACTTATATAAAAACAACAATAAATTGTTGAAAGAAAAAGGTATTACCAGCAATAAATAAATAAAATTTAGTTGGCAATAAATGACCCACTGAGGTTGATATGCCATTAAACAAAAACAACCAACCAACTATTAGCCAAAATATAGATTATCTGAGTTCCTTTCTAAAAGTGGGAGAGAGTAAAATCATCTTGTGTACATTTGTCTCTAATTTTGGGGTATTTCAAATTTTTATCCTAATAAATACCAAATACATCTTGATTACAATTAACAGTTAAAATTTTCATATGAAATAAACTTTTATCCAGCAAGGCTATACATTTTTGTATAAATAAAATAAATAAATTAATAAACCCAATTTGAAATTTATCATGAATTAAACGTGTGTATATATATATAAGAAAAAGTGCGAGAAACCGTGAACATTTTGTTTAAAGTGTAGATATATTGTTGTTGTTATTATTATTATTACTTGTTTTTCGTATGATATATTAAGTGTCGATAATAGTATTTGTGTCGCTACATGTGTTTTGAATCTTAAGTTAACTCTCTTCAGGCGAATAATCTTGTGACTTCACATTTTGAGCTCTGTTTGCTTTTCTGATGGCCAAGGTATTATGTATAAATAGATAAGTCAAGTGGTAAGCAGGTCAGAAAGTTTATGTGTTTGTATTGGGTTTTTTTCACACTTGCACATTAAGTTTCTCCTGTCACCTTTGGTGACTGTAAAAATTTTTTTCTCTGATTTATGAAATTTGATTTTGTCTTTATACTTCAAAATTGTTTTCAGCGATTTTGATTCAATTCTAATCTACAGGTCATCTAGTTCTTTTTATTGTTTTTGGGATACTATTAGAATTTAGTGTGTGTGTGTGTGTGTGTGAATTTTATATCTAAACTTATTTATAAATGGAACTTTGTGTGTGTATGTGTGTGTTTGTTACCTATAGACTCCAAAACGGCTGAACCGATTTTGTTGAAAAATTACACAGTTGTACTATAAGCGTCTGCGAGTGTTCTTAGCTAGGTTTTGTGTCGAGGTACCCCCAATAAATATCGAAAATCGATAATCAAAAAAATCGGGTTATAGAAGGAGTGGTCTGATTTTAATCAAATTTGATACACTCATAGACAAAGACATAAGAAATGATATTCAGAAGTTTCAAGGTTGCAGTTCTTACAATAATGCAGGAAATTGATAATAAATATATATAAAAGGCAAGATGTTTGTGCGTGTGTCTGTTTATCTGTCTGTATGTCCTTCATACAAATCCACAATTTTTATCTGATTCTCACCAAACTTCACACAAATATTCTTTTGGCTGAGTCTGAGCTCCAGGACCATGGATTAGTTTTAAAGCTTTCATTGTACCCGAGCAACGCTGGGCTATACTGCTAGTAAGTAATAGTTACCAATGGAAGTACATTCCCTAGTTAGATATTTACTTTTAAAAAGTGCTCAATACAAAAGTAGAGCAAAAATATATGGTAATTATTATTATTGCATAGTGCAACTCAATAGCTATAAAGTTTTGGTGTTAAAACACCATCATCAGGCAGTAAAATGTGGTTAATTTATTTTTTAAAATATAAATAAGGTGATTTAAAAAAACCATGAGAATAAACAAATCAGTGAATGAGATGAATTAAATGGGGTGGGAGGTTATAACATTTTAATGAATGGTGTGTAGACAGTGTTTTGACATTTTGCCAGGAAAGCCAGACATGTCAAAAAATTCTAAGTGGAAAAAGAAAAAGATAAAATAGAAAGAAATAAATAAAAGAAAAAAGAAAAGAAAAGAGAAGATGAAAGATAGAAGAGTAAAAAAAGGGAAAGACTAGCAAGAAAATTTCAAGTGTTGGAAAAGATAAAATAAACAAGACAAAAGAAAAGATCAAAATCAACATAAAAGATAAGAATAATGATAAAATAAAAAACATTTTTAAGGGGACGTGTTCATAAATACAAATAAAAAAGTAATAGTAATTAAAAAATTGCCAGTTCAATAAGCTAATTGTTTTTTAAAGTTATAAAATGAGCAAATAGTGAAAATATTGAGATAATTTCAGATATATTTAAGGGTATGGAAAATTCTATGGTTGCAAAAATTAATGATTTCATTATGTTGGTTCAAGAAGTCAGTTTTGGGAAATTTTATAATATGAATTTTTTCTTGTAAGCAAAGGAAACATATTTCATGAAACAATTTAAATGTTCTAGCTTTAATTAATATTTTTCATTTAACTGTAGGAGTACTATTTGCTTCTTTCAATTGCCAGTAGTATTTAGAGAGAAGTAGAATTACTATATGTTTTATTATTGAGAGAAGTTATGCTGATAAAATTGAGACTTAAAATTATTTTTAATACATCCAATATAATGTTTGGTAATATTAAGATTTTCATTAGTAAAGATAGTAGCTAGGTATACAATGGACTATGTAAGGTATTTGTTTTGCATAAGACATACGTTAAGGTTATGACAATTGCAGGAACTTCTGCTATCATTATTTATGATATGTTGGTTATAATTAATATCATAATGTTGTTTTATAATTTTATTATTGTGTTTTTTATTATCATATCAAGATTATCAGTGCAGCTATCACAAAGTTTCAGTGTATTTTTATTAAAAATTTTGCTAAGTGGATTATTAGTTGGGAAGTGGTTTTGAACTAGGTTAAGGAATTTATTGCCTAACTTGGTACTAACCATTTGGTTAAATGGTGGTTTGTACCAAATTATTTTCCTATTTTGATTATGTTTGGTATTATGATTAATTTGGTTATGATATTTAATATCCTTGCAATTATAGCCACTGCTTTTTAGAGCTGTATCATAGTAATGACTATGCTGATAGAAAATATTTTCAGTGGCGGAATTATTGTTAATTCTGTGTTCAACCGAATATGGTATATGCTTAATAATAGATGGTGGGTGATTTGATTTAGGATGTATGTAGCTATGATTTGCATTGTGTTTTATATGTGGTAAGTCAGTCAGTTAAGTGCCATACGTGAAACACGCTTGAGCAATCATGTCTTGAAAGAGACATGACTGACTGGGCAGAAGATTATCCCACAGTAGGTTGCCATTGCTTTCTGTGCTAAGTACTATTAACTAAATTAAGTAACATCTAGAAAGTAAACTTTTTAGGTTGGTATTTACTATTACTTTAAGATTAAAGTTCTTCAGTATTCTATGTATGTATTTATGGATTCAATCTACTTTTGAGTTAGTGGAATTATGAATAGTCATGAGACCATAATCTTTTATATCAACATCATGATGAGCAGTGAGATTATACAAAATAAAAAGACCTACAAGATCTAACAATTCTGAAGAATCCAGTGTTCCCATAGCAATGTCAAATAAGTCCTCAGAATTTGATTTTATCTATTGTTCATTATTATGGATGTGGATGAATTGTTTTGAGTTTAAAAATATATTTCTTTCTACATTAGTGAGGTCTGAAAATTCTGAAGCAAAGTTCAAGGTAATTGTAAACAAATCCTTCGAGATGGAGGGGTAATAATCCACTATGTCAAATTGAATAAATGAGCATTTAAGTTTGTTATTCATTTGTTTGAACCAATTTAAGACTTCAGTGGAATTACTCCACTGGTTTAATTCAATATCATGTTTGATTTGTTGGTTGACTCTCTCTAGAATTTGTTTACTAATTCTACCAATTTCTGCATTTGTAGGGTTAATTATTCTAGCTGTGCAGTTTCTATCAAAATCTGGTTTGTGATCCTTGATAGTGATGCAAGATTCAATAGGGTTCAGTTTGCTTACTCTATCACTAATTTTTAACTTATCGGTTATAATTTTACTAGTAATATTAATGTTGTTAACTATATTATTAGTGCAAATATTAACTTTTTTATAATTCTTTGTTAGGATTTTAGTAAACAGAGAGTTGTAGTACTGTGATGCAGTTATAAAGTAATTATCTATTTCATCAGAACATAAAAAGATTTTGTCAGAAGTGTTAATATTTTTAACAATAGAGTTCAATGTTTGAATTTTTCTTTGTTAGTTTTTCCCTTTTCTTCCTCTTCTATCTTCCACCTTCTCTCTTCTTGTTCTTTTTTTCCTTTTTATTTATTTTTTTCTATTTTCTTTTTTCTTTTTCCAGTTTAAAATTTTTGACATGTCTGGCTTTCCATGGCAAAACATTGAAACACTATTGTCTATTGAATCATACACACACCATTCTTTAAAATGTTATAACCTCCCACCCCACTAAATTTGTCTCATTGGTTGAACTCTTTATTCTTATGGGTTTTTTATGTTTTTTATATCTTCTTATTTGTAGTTTACAAAATAAATTAACCAAATTTTACTGCCTAATGATGGTGTTTTAACACTGAAACTTATTAACACTAACCATGGATATATAGTACCCAGCACAAATGACGCCATTTTAATTACAAGCTATTAAGTTGCAATATGCTATAATAATAATAATAATAATTACCATATACACACACATATATATATGATATATTGTCTGCTCTGCATATTCAGTTCATTTGTTTTAATTGTGGATTGATCACTTTTTTTTTATGTATCATTTGCTGGTTTAACTAGCAACTTGTTTAACCGTACTGATGAGCTGTGATACAGCGAAACAGATCTGTCTGCAGATGACTATATATATATATATATATATATATATAGTCATCCACAGACAAATCTATTTTACTGCATCACAGCTCATCAGTATGGTTAGACATCTGATTGCTTTTTAACCCAGGATAGAAACCCGACCAAATTGGCATCAGTCAGCGATTCTGTCTCTGGGCTATGGACGCTCGGCAAAAGAAGGCAGACTTTTAGCGTACGATGTATCATATGCCAATAGCCAGAGTGCTCTAATTCATTACTGAATGAGCAATGCATAGATGCTAGAGTAGCTACTGCTTTTTCAAAGTCTAACATTCTTCCAGAGTGCTCAATCAGGGTGTGAGAGCGTAAATTATATAAGTAGTATCCTTGGTAATTTTTAAGTTAAATTCCATAGGGGATTGTAATCCGATGAGAAATCAATGTTAGAATTTAACAGAGTATTATAATGAAAATAAAGTGGAAGAATTTACAAATTAGAAAACTTACTTTCACCAGAACCTCAAAATACACTAAATGAAAATAAAGAAAAATATAATCTAAAATCTCAAAAGACTTTGAAACTGACATGTTTAACATAATTCAAAAAATTAAATTTAAGAAAGCATCTAACCAATTCCAACTTAATCTTAAAAAATATTAATAACATCAAAAATTCTAACACACTGTGGATTAAAGCCAATAAATCTAAAAACATTTATAAAATCAAACCCTTAAAGAATCACAAGCTCCTCTTCAATATAATCACTAGTACTTGCAAAGAAGACAACAACAATAACACTATTTCATCAATTAATGAAGATACCATTAAATTGCTCAATAAATTTGACATTGCAGATAGAATGGGAAAACCCCATATAAAAATGAATATTTCATTTTTAAAAACCATAAACCTAATTTTGACAATAACCTTCAATTTAGATTAATAAATCCTTCCAAAACAGAATTAGGCTTAATTTCTAAAAACATACTTAAAAAATACTAACAATACAAGAAACCAATTATAATAATCTGTGGAAAGATTCTTCGGATATCATTAAATGGTTCCAACAGATTCAAAACAAAAATAAAGCTACATTTATCCAATTTGATATCATCAATTTCTCTATTTCCCTCTATTTCTCATGAGCTATTATTACAAAGTTCAAATTTTGCTAAAAACTACATAAACATTGTGAACAAGGAACTTGAAATTATTCTAGCATCCAGACAATCTTTACTATTATATAACAATTCTACAGACTAAAAATCTCAACTTTGATGTACTAATGGGTGCACATAATTCAGCCAAAATTGTTGATCTAATAGGATTATATATATTACATACTCATAGTAGAATTATTGATCCCAATCAAGTAGGTCTTTACAGAGATGATAGACTAATATTTATCCAAAGTAGCAATGGCTCTCTATCATCCAGAATACAGAAAAAAATGAGCTTTCCAATTTCTAAGTTTTAAAATCAAAATATCATCTAACTTCAAAATAGTAAATTTCTTAGATATCAGTTATCAACCTTTCCAACAATACATTCAAACCATTTCATAAAGGAAATCAATCTCCTCGTTACATTAATGTCAATTTCCATCACCCTTAGTCAATAATTAATCAAATCCCTAACACAGTAAATACTAGAATAGATTATCATCCAGTAAAAAAATTTAATGAAAACAAATCAATATATAATGAAGCCCACAAGAAGAGTAATTTCAATAAAGAATTAGTCTACCAAAAAACTTTGAAAGATAAAACAACTAATGTAACCAAAAGCAGAAAAAGAAAAATGATATGATTAACCCACCATTCTGCAAATTGTCCAATATAGATATCAGCCAATATTTTATTAAACTAATAGATAAGCACTTTAATCAAAATAACTCACTAAATATCATCAGCAATCCTTTTCCAACACTTTGAAAAATCAGACAGCCTTATCTAAACACTATTGGAAACTTAAAGATAAAGGATTCACCCCACAAATTAAATGGAGGATCATTGGACATGCATAAACTCCTAACAACTTCAGGGACATATGCAACCTATGCTTGGAGAAAAAAATTATAATAATAAAATGCAAAAATCCCAATGAACCGCTAAACTAACGAAATGAACACATTTGCAAATGCAGACACAAAAATAGACTTAAAATTCCATAACAAAATGGACTTTACACACAAAAAAACTTCTTCAATCAAGAACTAACACATGGATTAACTAACATTCATAATTTTTAAAAAAAAACCCAAGTGTAAATTTAGTTGTGATGAACTTGTAATTACATTATGATGTTTCATGTGTATATATATATATATATATATATATATAGAAAATTTTCTACCTAAATACACAAATATATATATATATATATATATATATATATATATATATATATATATTTGTGTATTTAGGTAGAAAATTTTCTTTTAAACATGTCAGATTAAATAAATTGCTAACATTATGTCTGCTTATTTTTAATAAAATCCATTCATACTCATGGATAATCTTTTGCGTATTACAATTGAAAGATGTCAGAAATGAGCTGTAACATTGACAGATGTTACAGCTCATTCATTTCTCAAAGTACCCATGTACTTTCAACCTCTTTCCAAGATCATCTTCAGGGGTGTGATTTATGGTAACAAAAAATAACTGCAAAACTGTGTTGCTAAAAATTACTGTACATTTTTTTCTGCTTCAAATATAATGGTTGACAAATTGCTAGCGCTCATTAGAATGTGAATATTATCCAAAATGAAATTTTTTTATATGTTGTAATGTCATGGTCATGCACATATTAAAGCATGAAAAAACTGTTCTTTTTACAAACATTTCAGAACATTACTACAGTTTTCATAGCTGATTCTATTGATGGCTTAAGTGTTTTAATGAATACTGCCTCAAGAATCTGAAGTTTGCTTTTGTTGTTTTCTTGGTGTAGGATAGTTGTATTATCAATCATTATTTATTTATATTGTGAATGTAGACAGTAATGTTGTTGTAGATGTCTAGAAATGGATGAACGGTCAGACAAATGTAATGTAAGACATCTAGTTGATGTGGTTGTTATAAATCCAACATATATATTTGTCTTTTTGTCAGAGATACATTCTCCCAAGGGACATTTGAATTGATATATAATTGATATATGATGTTACACATCAGTTGGTAGGGAGGAGTTATGATGGATAATTAAATTAATAGTATTGTACCTTTTATAATATATTATTAATTTTATTAGGACCAACAGGAGATATATTAGTATGAATGAGATTTTTTTTATTTTTCATCCTGTTTGGAGAGAGAGAGAGAGAGAGAGAGACAGAGAGAGAGGTGTGTTAGCAAAAATTTATATGCAAATAGATATATAATTTAAATCCCTTAAAACGCCTCCTGTTAAAGACTTTATAGTTATAGTATTATAATAATTTAATATTTTTGTTTATTTAATTCTTTAATAATTATTTAATTTTTGTAATTGTAGTGATAATAATTATTGTGTTGTCATTTTTCATCATATTTCGATTTCTGCTATGGTCACACTCCCAAGTCTGCGGGAAGACCTACGGCAGGTTGTGGTGTGTTGTTATGGCTCCATTTCATGTTTTTTCTATCTCCCCTAACATTCCTAGTGTTACATAGACAAAGTTCTCTTTAGTGTGTTGGCTGTACTTAACAAGACAATTTTTTGTATATCTCTTAAGCTGGGGTTTCCAGGGATTCTTTCAATGTGTTGTTTTGTTCCATTTTTCATCATTGCAAGTGTAACTACTATCACTGGTACTATTCTTGTTTTCAATTTCCACATTTTTTTTCTATTTCAATTTCTAGGTCTTTATATTTTGATAGTTTTTCAAATTCCTTGGTTGCTATGTTACAATCCACTGGACAAGCCATATCAATTTTGGTTTTTAATAATAATGTGCAGCCTATTTGCTTCAATTTTTCTGTTTGTCTAGATGGTGTAATCCCATAGAATGGTGACATCTATTTCTGTAACTAGTGCTGGGTTATGTTCACACCAGTGTTTGTTTACAGATTTTCCAAAATGTTTGCACATTGTCCAGTGTAAATATTGCCTTACTCTATTGTGACAATTTTTTAATTCACTTGGGGCAAGTACAGAACATCCTGAGATTAGATGGTCTAGTGTTTCTTGGCATTTGTCACAGAACCGACATTTTGAATCCACATTATGATGTATAATATTTGCCTGAAAGTTCTTAGTGCAAAGAACTGGTCTTGTGCTGCAAGAATAAAGCTTTCAGTTTCAGACTTTAATCCAGATGCACATAACCATCGATGAGTATTAACTTTATCAACATTGGATTTATTAGCACGTTCTGGATATTGGCCATGCAGAGGTTTATCTTGCCAGTGTTGTTTCATCTGTTCAAGAGTTTTATCCTTGGCTTTCTTTTTTTATATTTTTTGCTGCAATAGTTGGTTCTTGGTTTCTGTTTTCATTTTCTACAGAATCTGCTAAATGTAAATTTTCTTTGTATTTACTGCCTTCTTTCATTATTGAATATTTTTTCTGTTTTCATGTTGTTTAACTAATTGTACCATCCAGTTCTTTGTTGTTTCCATGTGTGTTAGTAAGACAATAGTTGTTTTCTTGTATGACAATTCTAGCTAAAAAGATCTCTTCCACCTTCTTTACGGGGTATGTATGAACGGTCTACATCAGCCTTGGGATGTTGCATCTTATGCTTAGAAAGAAACTTTCTTGTCTTTAAATGACATCAGATGAATGGATTCAAAGTCCAGTTCAAGATGTTGAAACTATATTGGACCACTAGGATGGCTAGGTTATTAATAGCCATAATTCTGTTCTGAAAATTCAATTCAGGTTTTAATATTAGTTGTACCCTTCTATAGTATTCATTATGCACTATTTCTTTCATTTTCTTATGGTGAATTCTTTCACCCTCATTTACACCAAGGTACTTATAAGCTTTTTCTTGCTCTAAATCTTTTATTGATACAGCAGTGTCTAAGCTAATAGGATGTTTGTTGTAGTAATCCTTGTAAAACTGTGGCTTTAGCACATTTATCCAAATTGAATTTCATTCCAATGTCTTCATTGAAACATTTTACAGTTTGCAGAAGACCTTCCAAGTCATTCTCATTCTTAGCATACAACTTTAAGTCATCTATGTAAAATAGATGGCATATTTTCTTTTGAGTTATTGTATAACCACATTGTCTTGTTAAGTTGGCTGGTTACTGCTATTAGTGATATGCAAAATAGTAAGGGAGACAAAGAGTCACCTTGAAATGTTCCTCTGTTAATGTTTATTTCACCAAACTTATAGGTTCTGTTTATATGATTGAGGTAAAATGTTGGTTTCCATATCATTGTTTGATGAAATTGATGATAACGGGTGATACCTTGTACATATTTAAAGACTTTAAGATCCAGGAATGTGGTACACTATCAAATACCTTACAATAATATATCCAGTAGTACTAATATTTTTCTTTGCATTGAAGCAGTTTTTCCAAGATCATCCTATTAATAAGTAATTGGTCTTTACATCCATAACACCCTTATTGTTCAAGCAGTAGTATGCCATTTCTTTCCAAGAAGAAATGTCTATTTTGTTAAAATAGATGTCAATAATTTGTATGTTGTGGGAAGACATGTAATTGGTTTGTAGTTTTTCAAGATATTTGTGTCATTACTTTTAAGTAGAAGAAAGGTAATTCCTTTGGTTATTTATGCAGGAATTTTAGTGGAATCATTAACCATTTCTTGAAGTTCTTTGTCTAGTTTTTTGTATGCTGTATTTAAATAATATAGTCAAAATTTTATCTATTCCTAGAGATTTCCAGTTGTGTGCTTTTTTCAGTGCACATTTAACATTCTCTTCTGTGATGCCAGCCCATGTCTGTTCTGGTTTATTTTTCATTCATTCTATCTCTTGCACAATCCAATCTGCTTCTCTGTTATGTTCGTTAGGGCAAGAACATATTTTTCCCCAGAACTGTATAACCTCTTCCATTTTGTGGGGGACTGTCACTTCAATTCTTTGTTTACCTATTTCCCTGTAAAATTTCTTTGCATTGGTTTGAAAGATCCTGTTCCATCTGTAAAATCTTGATCTTTTCTCAGAGCGTCTTATTCTTTGAGCCTTCAGTTGTATTGTTTGCTTTATTTTTCTTTATTTGATAGGACTTCATTTTCATTCTTAATATTGTATTTTTTTTTCAACCCTTCTGTCTTTTTTAGTTCTTATATTTATTCCTTTTGCCAGTTCATCAAGTACTGATAATTCACTTCTAAGATTTCTTTTTCTATTTTTCTTTTCCAAGGTGGATCTTCATATCTGTGAGACTGCCTTCTTTTTTTACTTTGATGTTCAATTTTTTTGTTGTTGCTATTGCTATTATATATTGCTTCATTGAGATTTATATGATTGTCTTCTTCATCCAGTGTGACACTATCTCCTGCGAGTATATTTTCTTTAGTTTGGTTTAATACAGCGGAGAGAGAGAAATTAATATTAGTAGTATTATTAGTTATGCTTTATTGTAATTCACAATGTGAGCTTATGTAAAAAACTATTTTAATACTATCAAATTCTTGTAAAATCCGGAGAATAGAAAAATTAACTATTTTAATACTATCATATACTTGTAAAATCTGGGGAATAGAACAATTAACTATTTTGATAGATGGGAAAGAAAGGTAGAAATTCTTCTTCTTTCGTGTTTGAAGCAGAGTATTTTGGGCAAGCTAAAATTTTATAAGTAGCCAAAACAAAATGTCAGGATTTGTTTGATGGGGTCAGGCAGGGTTAAAGTCCCCCAACAGATGTTCCCTAGGAACAAAAATTTGTGGGAATTGGAAAATCTAAATATGATGTGAGCTGTTGATATTCCATTCATCGAGCCATGGCCCTCCCACAAATTGAGTAGGTGGAAAACAATCTCATTGGTCGAAAGCTTTGAGTTGGCCAAAGGATTGAGGATGGTTATAAAAATTTGAACTCAGTGAGAAAAGTTAAGTTGCAGTGGAGTTGGAGCGAGTTTCTGGAAATTGCAGTTGAAATGTAATGCCTGTAGAAAAAGGTTCCCAACTGGGGAGCATGACTCACGGCTGGTCGCCTACCATAGAACTTATGGCTCAAGAGTTAATGTCGAATGAAGCCTGCTGCTGATTAACTTAAAGAGTTAATTTTGAATAATACGCCTTCGATAGGAATCCCGAAAAAACGTTATTGTTTTTTTTTAAATCATGGGAGAATCGAAATTTCTGATTCTTCATTTGCTCTACTTTGGTAAACTCCGATAAGGACCCAAAAGGACTTTGTTATTTTAGAAGTTTTAGCATAGAGAATCGACAGCCCTGATTATAAAGAATATGTGAAAAGACTTTAATGAAAATTTAATGAATACATGAAAAGACTTTAGTGGAAATTTGAAGAGCTCTGTTTACTTTAACGAAACTTAGAAAAGACATTTTTATTTTAGGATTGAAAGTTCTGAGATTTTGAAAACTCTCTCTCTCTCCATTGTAAACTGGCATTCCGACAACTGAATTATCTGACAGCTGTATTATCTGCTCCTGTAACTAATAATTGTTTTTTTTATATATATAAAGACATTCTTCATAACTCTGTGGGCTGTTGTTACAATAGACGTCTTGAAAACCAGCTTTTGTGATGACATCATCGGATGAGATCATCATGACCAGCAACAGCAACCGAACCAACCGGCCAGCCAGGTGGCAATGTCATAACTGGTGCCGTCACAGCCGTCGACGAGAACAAGCGTCACAATCAACGAGCCAGCCCCGGGCATAAGGTGTCACACCAGAATTAATTTGAGTGCTGCATTGTAGAGCTTAATAGTTTCGAGGTTATTCTTTGTTGGTTGTAATTTTTGGAGTTGTTCTCATTCCTCCATTGCAATATTTTGTATCTTACTTATATGGCTCTTGATTTCTTTCTTGACTTCTTGTATACTGTTCTTGTTTTCTGTAAAATAATTTTGTTCAATGTGTTTTGAACTTGTTTCATTGCCATCTTGTGACAACTAAGATCACACCTTTCTAAACTTTCAGCATTATTTTCACAGTGATTTGTGTGTTACATTGGCTTGTTTATTTTTGTTAATGTGCTTTCTAATGGTTTGTCCAACCTTTTCTCGCCAAATGTCATATGTTTGGCAAGTGATGTTTTTCTGAGGTTTGAGTAATGCTTCATGGAATGCAGTCATAATGACTTTGTACCCCTCATGAAACCATTTTATTTTTTCTTTCTTCTCTGAAGGATGGGTTCCCTGTTTATTCACCATACTGGACTTTTATTTCTATTTTTAATTCTCATGTTATTCCCACAAGTGATGCACAGGTCCAAAAGTCCACTTAAAGTTGCCCAACACATTGGGTAACATTTTTTTACAAACAAAGTTCCAAAGTCTGTAAGGGATTGACCTCATAATGCAGTAGCCATTCACTCCTTGACATGATTAACACCTTGAGTTGCAGGTTGTTGTTCAAAGTTTTTCTTTTCCTGAATGGGTTACCAAGCAACAGTAGACAGAGACACAATTGGAATTTATAGAGAAAAACATTGATTAAAAAAAACTTGGAAGAAACAGCCGCTCAACAAAACAAAACATCACTACACTAGAGAATTAAGTTAAAAAAAAAAGAGAGAAAGATGATAATGTTTTCCTTTCTTTCTCTCTTTTTTACTCTTGATCAGATAAGTTAATAATAAATTTTAAAAAATGATGTTGTTAACATCACTAATCCTTGTAAAGAAATTATTGTCAAAAAAACAAAATTAATGGAAAAGAAAAAGTTAACATTCGTTTAAGTTTACTGCCAAGAAATTTAAATATAATAATTTTCTTACCCATCTGTATATTCAGTTAATTTTTTATTAAAGTTGTCAAAAATAGTGTTATCGAAAAAAAAAAAAAGTAGTCTTTCTAAGAAATAATAGAAAAGACATTTTTATTTTAGGATTGAAAGTTCTGAGATTTTGAAAACTCTCTCTCTCTCCATTGTAAACTGGCATTCCGACAACTGAATTATCTGACAGCTGTATTATCTGCTCCTGTAACTAATAATTGTTTTTTTTATATATATAAAGACATTCTTCATAACTCTGTGGGCTGTTGTTACAATAGACGTCTTGAAAACCAGCTTTTGTGATGACATCATCGGATGAGATCATCATGACCAGCAACAGCAACCGAACCAACCGGCCAGCCAGGTGGCAATGTCATAACTGGTGCCGTCACAGCCGTCGACGAGAACAAGCGTCACAATCAACGAGCCAGCCCCGGGCATAAGGTGTCACACCAGAATTAATTTGAGTGCTGCATTGTAGAGCTTAATAGTTTCGAGGTTATTCTTTGTTGGTTGTAATTTTTGGAGTTGTTCTCATTCCTCCATTGCAATATTTTGTATCTTACTTATATGGCTCTTGATTTCTTTCTTGACTTCTTGTATACTGTTCTTGTTTTCTGTAAAATAATTTTGTTCAATGTGTTTTGAACTTGTTTCATTGCCATCTTGTGACAACTAAGATCACACCTTTCTAAACTTTCAGCATTATTTTCACAGTGATTTGTGTGTATTTCAGTTTCTTCATTATGACCTGTGGCTTGTGTGATTTAACTACTTTTTTTTTATTCTGGTTACCTTTCATGTTTTGTTGATTCATCTATTCTGGTAGCAATTCTTTTTATTTCAGCCTCTGTCAATTGGTTATTTCGCATGATGTACTTTCTTACATTGGCTTGTTTATTTTTGTTAATGTGCTTTCTAATGGTTTGTCCAACCTTTTCTCGCCAAATGTCATATGTTTGGCAAGTGATGTTTTTCTGAGGTTTGAGTAATGCTTCATGGAATGCAGTCATAATGACTTTGTACCCCTCATGAAACCATTTTATTTTTTCTTTCTTCTCTGAAGGATGGGTTCCCTGTTTATTCACCATACTGGACTTTTATTTCTATTTTTAATTCTCATGTTATTCCCACAAGTGATGCACAGGTCCAAAAGTCCACTTAAAGTTGCCCAACACATTGGGTAACATTTTTTTACAAACAAAGTTCCAAAGTCTGTAAGGGATTGACCTCATAATGCAGTAGCCATTCACTCCTTGACATGATTAACACCTTGAGTTGCAGGTTGTTGTTCAAAGTTTTTCTTTTCCTGAATGGGTTACCAAGCAACAGTAGACAGAGACACAATTGGAATTTATAGAGAAAAACATTGATTAAAAAAAACTTGGAAGAAACAGCCGCTCAACAAAACAAAACATCACTACACTAGAGAATTAAGTTAAAAAAAAAAGAGAGAAAGATGATAATGTTTTCCTTTCTTTCTCTCTTTTTTACTCTTGATCAGATAAGTTAATAATAAATTTTAAAAAATGATGTTGTTAACATCACTAATCCTTGTAAAGAAATTATTGTCAAAAAAACAAAATTAATGGAAAAGAAAAAGTTAACATTCGTTTAAGTTTACTGCCAAGAAATTTAAATATAATAATTTTCTTACCCATCTGTATATTCAGTTAATTTTTTATTAAAGTTGTCAAAAATAGTGTTATCGAAAAAAAAAAAAAGTAGTCTTTCTAAGAAATAATATTGTAGCAATTGTATCATTGTTTTTTTCTATTGCATTGTTTTTTCCGGTCATATAGCTTTTTTTAAGAAAAAATATCATAGTTTTAAAAAAAATTCTTTTAAAATATCAACAACTAAAGGATATATGAATAATAAGAAAACTAGTTGATTAATCAATCAGAATCATTTAAAGGAGAAACAGATAAATTACAAAATTATAATACACCCACGTCTATTGAACAGGTGAAGAGGCTCATCCCTTGTTCCTTGTTTAGGATGTGGTTTCCAGCTTTCTCTTTTCCAATCTTTTCACTCTTTTCTTCTTTTTTTTTTTAATTGGAGTAGATAGACTACACTATCGCCCGGTTCACACACCACCCACATCTATTGGACAGGTGAAGAAGCTCATCCCTTGTTCCTTGTTTAGGATGTGGTTTCTGGCTTTCTCTTTTCCAATCTTTTCACTCCTATGTAGCTCCCTGCGCTTCAGTAAAAATAACAAAATTTCATATAGGAAAAAAATGTTACATTTTCAAGAGCTTTAATTATCATCATTATTATTGTCATTAATAATAATATGATCAGTTTTTTATTTAAATGTATAATTTTTGAATAATTTTTATCATCATTAACATTATTATCATACTTGATAGTAATGTTATTCTAATGAAACTGAAAAAATTAAGATGAAGATATTATTGACGTTGAAAGTAATATAAAAAGTTAACAATTCAATTCTTATAGTTAATTTTACTGTCCTGTATTTGAAAATGTGTAATTGAAAATTTAATCCAAAGTCATCTTAATGTCTGGGATGGAAATGAAACATCTTAAATTTGACATCAGTGTTTAAAAATTAACATTGTATGTTTTACTTCCTTTCTTATCAATAAAAAGCATTCTTTCTTTCTCCCCCCACCCCACCCCTCCATCTGGATAAATCTAGCCAATTCATTTTGTAAAAAATTTCAGTTTGACAAGAGTAATATTTTTAAAAGGAAATATGATTTTTATAAAAAATGTTTTATTAAAGATCATCATCTCTTTAAAATATTCTTGAAATAAATTATCACAATGGACTTGTAAATTCTTTCAATTTATTTTCATTATATATATATATATATATATATATATATATATATATATTGTTTTTCATCCGCAGACAGATCTGTTTCGCCATATCATAGCTCATCAGTACTGTTAGACTCTGATTGCTTTTTTTACCCAGGATTGAAACCCGACCGAAATGGCGTCAGTTGGCGACTCTACCCCTGGGCTATGGGCGTTCGGATTAGTTTTAAAGCTTTAAAACTAATCCATGGTCCTGGAGCCCAGACTCTTTGGACGTTGGCAGGAAAGACTAAAAAGCAGTAATTGTTTCAAATTAAAGCGAAACTGTAGACAGAAAGAAAAATGAATGGATCTAAGTCAAATTTTGATTTCCTGGTATTGATATCAAATTTTCTGCACTATTGTAAGAACTGCAACCTTGAAACTTCTGAATATCGTTTCTTATGTCTTTGTCTATGAGTGTATCAAATTTGATTAAAATCAGACCACTCCTTCTATAACCCGATTTTTTCAATTATCGATATTTATCAGGGGTATCTCGACACAAAACCTAGCTAAGAACACTCACAAATGCTTATAGTACAACTGTGTAAATTTTCAAGAAAATCAGTTCAGCCGTTTCGGAGTCTATAGGTAACAGACACACACACACACAGAGACAAAGTTCCATTTATAAATAAGTTTAGTTTAGATAGATAGATAGATTTAGATTAGATGTATCAATATTATATATCTATATATATATATATATATATATATATATATATATATATATATATATATTGTATTTGATCAGCAATACCCCTCTTATATAAGTCTCATTAAAAACAACTGACAAGGTAGCGTGGTTAAGTTTTTATTTAATTTTTCTTGTGTTCTTATAATTTTTTTCTTTTCTGGACATAAATTATGTAGAAATTGTTCAAATATTCTGTGTTTTTGTCTATTTTTTGCCTGTTATCAAAGATGATTTTATTTTTACTTTTAACTGAATGTATAGATTTTTTATGTATATATCTAGAGTTATAAGAATTTTTTATTTTCCAAACATGGTCAGCACATTATAACCATGTTTATAGTTGATATTATTAAGTGTTAGCTTTTTTCTATTTTATTAATAATGTTTCCAATATTTTAGCATTTTTTTATGTGTAGATGAGGCTATTACATTTGTATTATCAATTAGTTGCTAGAGAAATTTGTTAAGTTTTCATGTGTATTTAAATTTTTTTTTTTTTAATCATTTCACCCCGAGCAAGGCAGAAATGCCACTGATGAGCGGGGGGCTACATAACTGTAAAAAGATTAATTAGAAAAGAGTGAGGAGTACAAACTAGTTAGAAAGGAACAATAGAAAGCTGAGAATGACAGATACATAGGTGGAGAGAAAGGGAAGGATATACGGGGGTGGGGAGAGAGCTAGAGTCCAGTGGTTTATAGATGAGTATTGACTTTGCATTTAAATTTCTGGAGGTTGTAGCTGTCAGGAAAGCAAGAATACGGGAGCGAGTTCCACAGGTGGGAAGTGCGAGAGAAGAAGCTGCAGGAGTAGAATTGCCGTCTGCATTTGGCTAACCTGACTGTGAATGGGTGGGACCCAGTTGCCAGTCTGGTTGCATGAGTAAACACCTGTTGAGGAGGCACCAGTGACTTAAGTTCGTCTGAGCAGAAGCCATGAAAGTATTTATAGAACAGACAAAGGGAGGCCACATTTCGACGTTGGGGAAGTGGCTGCAGTCGAGCCACCAGATCAGTACCTATCACATTACAGACTCTCCTTTGGAGCCTGTCAAAAACACTGAGGAGAACAAAGGGGCGCCTGACCATAAATGGCAGCAGTACTCCATGCACTGACGGATGGTTGACTTGTATATATGCAGGATGGATTCAGGTGGAAAAAACATCCTGGATCGACATAGTGACCCAACCTTCTTAGCAGTAGATTTAGCTATGGATTCAATATAGTGGTCCCATGAGAATTAATCGTGCTATGGCCAGAGAGATGTAACAAAATATTTGTACAATTTCTGCATAATTTATGTCCAGAAAAAAAAGTTATTAAGAACACGAGAAAAATTAAATAAAAGAAATTTGACCACAGTACTGGGGTAATCATTGTTAATGAAACTTTTTATATATATATATATATATATATATATATATATATATATATATATTGTGTGTGTTTTTAGGCAGCATTTTTTCATTAATGCATGTTTCATAAAATAATATAGACAAGTTTTGTCTATTTATTTTATGTAAATATTTTTCATATTCTCTGATAAGCTTAATAGCTATCATTAAATGAAGAAAGAAAATTACAATATTGATACATAATTCTTTTTAATAATCCAATCTAAGCTGTTGGTTTACATAAGCCATTTTCAAAGACGTCAAATTACATTATATATTTAAACACAGCCAAACCATAATGACAAACTGTTTTTGTTTACATGGAAGATTTCCAAGTAACAACAAACTTGTGCATTTAAGATGCTGGAAGCGAACGTCACATCACAGCTCATGATGTCACACATGACCAAGCTAGAGTGAAAACAAGAAATATTAAGTATGGGAAGCCATTGGAATAAACCAATGGATTCTGTTATTAATTATGTATCAATATTGTAATTTTCTTTCTTCATTTAATCATAATGCTATTAAGTTTATCAGAGAATATGAAAAAAATTCCATAAAATAGACAAAACTGGTCTATATTCTTTAATGAAACATACATTAATATATATATATATATATATATATATATATATATATATATATATATATACATCCAAAATTAATAAGAACGAAGAAAATAATTGAAATATTCAAAACATTAATTTAAAACAGTGCTCAATATAAAATTAGAGCAATGAATATTTATTATTAATTTAGAACATGTAATTTGTACATGTTCTAAAGTAATAATTCATAAACACACACACACACACATATATATATGGCCAAACAAGTTTGATAAAACATAACTGACTAGGTCTGTATTTAATTTTTTTTATGTTTTCATTTGGGATAAGGTGTTGATTATTGGGCTCAAAGTTGTGGATAAACTGTCCTAAGTTAGTCCATATTTTGTTAGTCTTAAGTACTTTTGACTTTTGCAGTCATTATCATAAAACATTTGAAATGGTCTTCTAGTGTAACATTATGTGTAAAAGGTACTGGGAACAAAGCCAAACAAAAATAAGTTAATAATATAAATCACACAATATTCAACACATTATCCATAAATTAAACAAATATAATAAAAAATTAAAGAGACAGTCCTTGTCCATTCTCTTTAATAACAAATTTATTTGGATGAATACTTGCTGCCTAAATATACCATATATATATATATATATATATATATATATATATATATATATATATATATATATTCTTTTTAAGTAAACAAAAATCAATATATTTAAATTAAAAAAAGAAAACGATATATTTAAAATTGATATAAACCTAATAATAATAATAATAATAATAATAATAATAAAATAATACAAAGAGATTTTACAGGGAAATAGGTAAAAAAAAAATTGAAGTGACAGTCCCCCCCAGAATGGAAGAAGTTACACAGTTCTGGGAAAAGATATGGGCTTGTCCTAAAGAACATAGCAAGGAAGTACATTGGATTGCACAAGAGATAGAACGAATGAAAAATAAACCAGAACAGACATGGGCTGGAATTACAGAAGAGGATGTTAAATTTGCACTAAAAAAAGCATACAATTGGAAATTCCCAGGTATAGATAAAATTCTTAACTTTTGGCTATATCATTTAAATACAGCACATAAAAAACTAGCCAAAGAACTTCTAGAAATGGTTGACGATCCCACTAAAATTCCTGCATGGATGACCAAAGGAATTACATTTCTTCTACCCAAGAATGGTGACACAAACAACCCGAAAAACTACAAACCAATTACATGTCTTCCGATAACATATAAACTATTAACATCTATTTTAACAAAACAGACATATTTATTCTTAGAAAGAAATGACATGATACCGCTTGAACAAAAAGGGTGCAAACGTGGCTGTTATGGATGTAAAGACCAATTGCTTATTAACAAAATGATCCTGGAAAACTGCTACAGTACAAAGAAAAATCTTAGTACTGCCTGGATAGATTATCGTAAGGCATTCGATAGTGTGCCACATCCCTGGATTTTAAAGACTTTAAATATATACAAGATATCACCCGTCATCATCAATTTCATCAAACAGTGCATGTCTATATGGAAAACAACCCTTGACCTCAATCATATAAATGGAACCTATAAGTCTGATGAAATAAACATCAAAAGAGGTATATTTCAAGGTGATTCTTTGTCTCCATTACTATTCTGCATATCATTAATAGCACTAACCAATCAACTTAATAAGACAGAATGTGGTTATAAAATAGGCAAAAAGAAAATAAGCCATCTATTTTACATGGATGACTTAAAGTTATATGCTAAGAATGATAATGAGCTGGAAGGTCTTCTGCAAACTGTAAAATGCTTCAGCGAAGACATTGAAATGAAATTCAATTTGAATAAATGTGCTAAAGCTACAGTTTGACATGGATCAATACAAGAAACATCCTCAATTAGCTTAGACCCTGCTGTAACAATAAAAGAATTGAAACCAGAAGAAGCTTATAAATACCTAGGTGTAAATGAGAGTGAAAACATTCACCATAAAAAAATGAAAGAAATAGTGCGTAAAGAGTACTATAGAAGGCTATGAATGATATTAAAAACTGAATTGAATTCTCAGAACAGAGTTATGGCCATTAATAGCCTTGCAATGCCAGTTGTCCAATATAGCTTCAACATCTTAAACTGGACTCTAAACGACATCAGGCGAATGGATTCTAAAACAAGAAAGCTTCTTTCTAAGCATAAGATGCATCATCCAAAAGCTGATGTAGACCGTCTATACATACCCCGTAAAGAAGGTGGAAGAGGTCTTATTCAGCTGGAATTGTCATACAAGACAACAACTATTGGCTTACTAACATACATAGAAACAACAAAGGATTGGATGATACAATTAGTAAGGCAACATGAAGAAAGAAAGAAAAAATATTCAATAATAAAAGAAGGCAGTAAATACAAACAAGATTTACAGTTAGTAGATTCTGTAGAAAAGCAAAACAGAAGCCAAGAACCAACTATTGCGGCAAAAAATATGAAAATGAAAGCCAAAGATAAAGCTCTTGAACAGATGAAACAGCGCTGGCAAGACAAACCTCTGCATGGCCAATGTCCAGAACATGCCAATAAATCCAATGTTGACAAAGTTAATACTCATCGATGGTTACATGCATCTGGATTAAAGTCTGAAACTGAAGGCTTTATTCTTGCAGCACAAGACCAAAGTCTTTTCACTAGAAACTTTCAGGCAAATATTATGCATAATAATATGGATCCAAAATGCAGGTTTTGTGATAAACACCAAGAAACAATAGACCACCTAATTTCAGGCTGTTCTGTGCTTGCTCCAAATGAATATAAAAATCGCCACGATAGAGTTGGGCAATATTTACATTGGACAATGTGCAAACATTATGGAAAATCTGTAAACAAACACTGGTATGAACATCACCCAGCACCGGTTACAGAAATAGAAGATGTAACCATTCTATGGGATTACACCATCTACACAGACAGAAAAATTGAAGCAAACAGGCCAGACATTATTGTTAAAAACCAGAAGGAGAAAACTTGTCTATTAATTGATATGGCTTGTCCAGCGGATTGTAACATAGCAATCAAGGAATTTGAAAAACTGTCAAAATATAAAGACCTGGAAATTGAAATAGAAAAAATGTGGAAATTGAAAACAAGAGTTGTGCCAGTGATAGTAGGTGCACTTGGAATGATAAAAAATAGAACAAAACAACACATAGAAAGAATCCCTGGAAACCCCAGCTTAAGAGATATACAAAAAATTGTCTTATTAAGTACAGCCCACACACTAAGGAAAACTTTATCTATGTAATGCTAGGGATGATAGGGAAGATAGAAAAACATGAAATGGAGTCATAACAACATGCCACAACCTGCCTTAGGTCTCCCCGCAGACTTGGTTGGTAGTGAGACCAAAGCAGAAATCAAAATATGATGAAAAATGACATAATAATAATAATAACCACAATGTAGAAGACCTCACAAACAATGAGTAAGAAAAAGTCCCTTGTGAGTTAAAACTTTTTTCTTTACTTTTGTAAAGATTAAACAAACTTTAAAATAATACAAAGGAAAACAAGGAAGAGGTTATGATATGTAAAAACAAGTTGATCTGTAGGGTAGCCTAAATCTCTTCTGTTGGATCAAGACAGGATTAAGAATATCTGATCCAGTAATTATGGACATTAACTTAAAGGAAAAACAGAAAAAACAAAAGAAAAACAAAAAAAGAACCTAAATTTGAAAAATCTTGAATAACAAGAATAAAAAAAACTAATATCTTCATGATGAAATATGATAGGTATAGAACATATGACTAGAAATCAGGTCAGTAACTCTTATCTATTTCCAGTGTTGTCTTTGGTTGTAATTTATAAAATAAATCTCTGAAAACAATTAAAAAAACAAAAGGTTTCTTAAGTCAAGCAGCTGTTAGCATGCTTCCCAGTATTAAAGGAAGCTTTCCTTTTGATTATGTCTTTATTTTCTCTTTGAGTTACATGCAATATCCATTTTAGCAGCTGTTGTTGTTAGAAGTCCTCAAATGATTTCATGTTTTTTGTTATTTGTAGAGTTTTTTATGATTCTGTACCACTAGTCCACAATGTTTGAAGAAGTATTGTCTTTACAAAAATTCACAGGCTTCAATTAAAGCCATTTTTAATCATTGATTTTAGAAAGTGGTTGTATATAATTGACAGTTTAGATATTTCTGAGCAGGTTTGGTGCCATGAAAGTTTTGATTTGATGAGGCTAGTTAAGAACAGGATTCAAGTTTTCAGGTTGATGTTTTTGAGATTTTGAAGTAATTTGAAGTGTTGGAAGAAACTATCTCTAGCACAGTCTATTTTGTTCATTTCCTTATTGCCTATACTAAATTTATTATAGCTGATCCATGTAAAAACATATTTGAAGTGTTTATTATTTACTAATTCCACATCCTAAATTTTTATGATGGAGTTAGGGTATGTGTCATCACTGCTTTCATTCAAATTCCAGATTATAGTTTCTGTTTTGGAATGGTTTATTTTGGGTCCTATTTCTTGGAATACTTTGTAGTGGATGTTGATATTTTTGTTCCAAATCATTATTATTATAACTATGAATACCTATGTCATCAGTATAGCCCCCACATCATCAGTACATTGTACTCAAGAGAAAAAGCAAGATTGTAGTCTTCTGTTAATTGATTCATTTGAAATGTGGTATAGAATGCTTAAATGATCAGTACCTATCACTTCACATGCTTGTAAATATGCAAATCATACTTTAGGAAAAGATTAAATAGACTGGGGCTCTTATTTCCTCCTTGTCATACTTCTGATGAGGTTTGGAATGTTTCCCTATTGGAGTCTTTGTCAGACATGTAATATTTTTTGAACTGATAAAGTTCCTCTGTTAGTTCAATGCATTCAGTGGATTTTGAGCTTGAAAGGCAGTTTCTAATAGATAAGAAGAGGAAGTCTCTATTGTTGTGCTTGTAGGCTGTTGTAAGGTCAACATAGAAGGTATGCAATTTCTTTAAATTGTTTGAAGACATATGCAATCATTACATCCCTTACCAAAACGAAAATCAAACTTACGAGTGGGAAGTTGACTTTCATAAAATGATGAAAGTCCAGTTAATATAATGTTCATTAATATTTTCACCATAATGGAACCAATTAAGATGATTCTGTATGTGTGTGTCTTAGGGGCTACTTTTTTGTTTACAAAATACATTAATGTGCAATAAACACCACTTTTGGGAATGTGTTTTCTGATTCCAAATTTCCTTTGTAAAACTGAAAAACTTGTAACTGAATTTGGGGAGAAAGTACATTATTTGCAAAAATTCAGTCTCAATATCTAGTAATGCTTTGTTATTCCTTAGTTTTTTAATAGCTTTCTCAATTTCTTCATCATATGTTCATTATTGTTTATATGTGAAGATGGACTTTCATGGGTATCTAAACTTGGTCACAAAGCCAAAGGTAAAGATGAACATGAAATAAAAAAAGCCAAGTTCAACAGTGTAAACAGATTCAAAATCAATTTTAGTTGTAATAAAAAACAACAACAAAAAACAGAATAGAAGACAAAAAATATTAGAACATAATTTTCTTGTATATTAACATTTAAGTTGGAAAGCCAACTAAATTCTTATTTAGACATGGATTTAGAAATAAGAAATTTTGTGTGAAAATGTCTACTGGGAAATAGTTGATGGCAAAAAGCTAAAATTTAATTCAAGAATTATTTTAGTTATTTACTGTCCAACTATCAATATTCTTTTTTTTTTATAAAGGGGTAGATAGAAAGAAGCCATAAATATATGAATCAATAAAATGAAGAAGACCAAAGAGTAATCAGTTCAGAGATATTGACATCTGATCAATTTTACAAAGATTCTAATTAAACACTTTATTGTATTTATATTTAAAATAGAGATAGAAAAAAAAATTACCTTTATCTGGAATTGATAATTTTTTTATGTACAGAATATTTTTGGATATTTTTCTTTTTCCGTTTGCTTGGTTGACCAGAGCGGCAAGCTACAAATATAACAACCAAGCCTTAAATGTTATAAAAATGTTCTTCCTAAAGAAGAAGAAAAAACTGTTACCAGTCAAATTTAAATGAACTTATGAAAAACAAAATTCATTTATCATTAAAGAATGATAAGTACTTTAATAGATTAATGTTGCTGTTTCTTTTCCTTTCATAATTCATTATAGAACAAATCAATACATGGACAAGATATTTTACTAGAAATTACTGCATGAATACCAAGGCTATATATTTATTATAGACATTTTTATATAGCAAAACTTGAGAAAGAATGAAAGCATTTTTATAAATTAGACAAACAGATAGGCCATTATAATCAAATTTATTTTCTTGCATGTACATTTCTGACTAACACATCAAAAACAAATGTTAAAATTTTTGTGAGTATGATAATGTTTCACTACTCTAGCAATTAAAGCAATTTCCAGTTGCATTTGCTACTTAACAGAGCAAGATTTGCATTTATTCTCACTCTGATAATAACTCAACTTTGGGATATTTGTGTTTGTTACAAGAAATTGAAAAGAAAATCTTATTAACTTTAAAAAAGGAAAAATATGTAAATATTTTTGTGAAATAATGATATAAAACAAAAAAAAATCATAAATTGTTGTTTTTTAAATTACATTATTTAATTGGTATTATTTTATATTGCTAAAAAATTTCTACATTGGAATGAATGTGAAAAAATTAATTTAACATAAGGGATGTGCAGGATAAGTTCTAACTTTAAATGTAATTGAGGGTTTGACAAATTACAAAATATTTTTTATTCTCAAATAATTATAATAAAATTATATAAATGGGATATGACTGAAGACATTGAGCTTAAGGGTTGCCTTTACTGAACTTGGAGTTTAATAACAAAGTTATGTTGGACCACAATGTTTTAAATCTTAGATTTAAATAATTCCTTTCTCTCTGCATCATTAACAATCTACATTTGTACGTTGTAATTCAATCATTTTTCAAAAGTACTTATATATTTACAACTTGCAGAAATATCATGCATTGCTTAAGTACTAATTTGGTCTAAAATGAATGACAAACATTACATCTTACATAGAATATGAAAATGATAAGGGAAGATTAATGATTAATTTACTAACAAAACATGTCTTACCTCCCTTGCAACTTTTTTAAATATAGGAATGAATATTTAACATCCATGAGAAATGGTTTCTTTGACCTTATTCTTTTTTTACCCTTTGTGACCTGTGGATGGGTGTTGTGGTGCATTGGATATCGGCTTGGAACAAGAAATTGGGGAGCCAAATTAAAATTCCAGCCAAATTCATTGCATTCACTTACACACAAATACCCTTGGGAAAGGTATTAATCCATCTATTCCTTCCAGTTATGGGTTAAATAACAGGACAGATTGGGTTCTATAGCCTTGGGCGGCAACCAGTCAGCTGCAGAAAGCAATGGCAACCTACTGCGAGATAATTTTCTACCCAGTTAGTCATGTCTCTTTCAAGACATGATCAGCCAAGCGTGTATCACATATGGCATTAAAATGACTGACCTTTATAGTTAACCTTGGTCAATTTTACATAGACTATGACACACAAAGTGTCATGGGCTATATGCATGTTAAGTTTGATTGAAATCCATCCAGTAGTTTCTGAGTCTATAGCAGACAGACACTTCATTTTATTTTTGTAAATAATTATTGGTGCTTATTATAAATGCTTATTTTATAAGTGTTTTTTTTTTCATTAAAGCTCACTAAAATGAATCCATAACTATTTTTATGATATCTCTACCTTTAAATGCTAACCATTTTCTCATCATAAGCTTTATTCAATTTGATTCTATTTATTTCCCATGTACTCAAAAAATAGATAGCAAAAATTATTGTTATACCTAAATATGTAAAAATGATGTAAAAAATACCTAAATGATTTTAAAAAAACTGTAAAATATTGATCAAACCAATCACAAATCTGGTTTGTAAATTATATTTGAGTTACCCATAAGCATTGTTTTTTAAGAAGTTACTTCACACTTCACAGACTAAGTTTTTTGATATTGGATATTTTAAAAATTTATATAGTTTGTATGTCAATGGTACAAATAAGCCAACAATAAAGCAAAAAATAAAAAATAAATTTAAAATTAAAAATTCCCTCATAAAATTAAAAAACGTGTTATTGAATTTGGTGAGAAAGTATACTATTTTCAAATGTTCAGTCTCAATATCTAATGACGCTTTATTATTCCTTAGATTTTTTGGCTTTTTTTTTCAGCTTTCTTAATTTCCTCATCAGCATGTTCATTATTGTTTGTGTCAGGAGATGGACTTTGGCGGGTATCTTGACTTGGACACCAGATCAATTGGAATGTTTTTGCTAAAAGAAATTTGTAATGCAATAATTTTTTTTATATTTCCAACTCTAGAGACAATAATTTAATTTACAAAATCATTCTTTCATTAGCTAGTATTATGAGAATTCTGTCCTGGGAGCTGATTTTAAAAAAATTAACTTTTTTGCATGAATTTGTGACATTTTTTTTTAAGCCTCTACAGTCTCAAGGTTTCAAGTTACTAAATTTTCTGGGTAGACTATTTACACAGATTAAGTTTCAAATTAATAAATTGTTATTCTATATTGATTGGCTTAAAGTTTTAGCATGTCATTTCATTGGATAAAGGTTAAAAAACAAAAAAACTCCCAGGTCCCTTAGAAACCAAATCTTCCTCAAAAATGTCAGTTTTCAACATGATCATACCATCTTTTTTAAATTCATTTGTTCATGCATTTGCTTTATAAAATGATCGATTTGAAGTTTGTTATAAAATATGTCAAATTAAATAATTTCAAAAAATTACTTTATTTTTTCTTCTACTCCATTTACCATACTGGTCAATCATTTCTTTGCTTTCTCTGACAAAAAAATCTCAAAGTTTAATAAAACTAAGGGATTATTTTCAGGCTTCAAAAGATTAGCTAAGAAAGTAATAAAGTTAACAGTTCCTTTAGATATCTGCTTATATGGTATTGCAACAAACAAGTAGGTCTGAAGGTCTATCTCATATACAGAATTGGTCAGGATTGTTAACATTACTAATCATTAGTTATATACAAGTACAGAATCATACAAGATAGTCATACAATGAGGCTCAAGCTCATTAAATTAGTATAGAGGTCTCTGCATAACAAGCTTGCTAATCATTTTGCAATGGAAGATGCCCAAATTGTTTTAGTAGTTGTAGTATAGTCTGAAACAAGGTCTCAGTACAAGAACATCAAGTGAGAACTGAACACACAGAACTATTGGTTTGCAAGATGAACTTGTACTATGGTAATTACCCTTTATTATTAACTAGCATCATAGCCCGGCATTGCCCATGCAATTCAGAACATTTTAGTAGTAGGAGAAGATGTCACTTTTTATTCTACATATTTTGTTTTTGTTTGAAAAATCACTTTTTTTTAAAAATGTTTCTTTTGTTACGGGAAAAAATATTCACATTGACCAAATGAATTTTTAAAATGTCTGAATAAAAATTAAATATAAAAGGCTCATTTTTTTTTTTTAATAAAAAAACATTTTAGTCGCATTTGACACATGTGATTTGATTTCTGTGATGTAATTTAGCAACCATCTTAGATCTATCTTAGATATTTTATGGAGCAAATTTAAACAATTGGCTCCATTGGCCAAAAAGTGTGAAAGGGAAAATTGTTGAACTTAAAACTCAAAAAGTATGTGTCGACCTGGCTTGCCTGTAGATATGTGTCCCTAGAAAATTTGAATGGCATAGCTTAAAAAATGTAGGCGTGCATTGGGAACAGTCACACGCAGACTCACAGATTGCCTTTTATATATATATATATATATATAGATTAATATATCATGAAAACTATTAAATATAATCACTAACAAGCCTTGTTTTAAAATAACATATGAAGATGTTAAAGTGGCAATTTTTCTCGCTTGCAGTCAGTCTTGCATATCTACATACTTACTAAACCCAAATATTTGCCAACAGCCATAAACTGCACTTACCTGTGTGAGTTCTTATATGTGGTTCATAATCAGCACAATTGTAGAAAAGACGTCCACAGAATTCACATTCTTCAGTTCCAAACATCTGCCTCATCTTTTGAAATATCTCCAAAGAGAGAGGGCGATAACCAAGCCTCTTGATAATGTCTGAGGCCTTGGACGATTTGCCTGCATCCTCATCTTCACTGGGCAAATCTTCCCCATTCTCGATTTCTCCTGTCTCTGAACTATTGTTTTGAAGCTTCAAACATTCTTCTCCAACCCTCACTATGTTTGAAACAGACATAGAAGAATCCTTTGCCCTTTTGATGTTTGGAGTTTCCTGATCAATCATAAAATTTCCAGCAGCAGTGTTAATCTTGCTTGCTGTTTCAAGCTCATTTCCATCTGTAATAGTCAAGGAATGATCATTTGTCTCTTTTGGTTCTACTTTAATCGTTACATGCTCACTGTCACTCTTTTCATTTGTTTCTTGCAATTTCTCTCCTATGGTCTCAATATGCTTTGCAACATTGTATGTCTGGTCACACATTTCTACTATAGAATCCCCATATATGTTAACTCTGTCTGAAATCCCATTTGAACTCATCATTGTAGAGGAGAATGTTGTCAAAGATGTCTTCATTGGTTCTGTCACTACATCATCTTTGGTGTTATTCATGGCAACAGCAGACAACTCCGGGGGTAAATTGTCAAACTCCTTGTCCTGGTCAGGTAAAGTATCATGAGGCTCAGGTAAGTAAAGTGATGAAGCAATACTTTGCTCAAAAATACTCTCACTTGTTCTTTCAGCAATATCATCAACATGAGTACTGTTAATATGTTCTAATAGTCTAACAGTGCTCAAGAACTTGTCGTGACACAAGCAGCAGCAATAAATAACCCGGTGTTTAAGGAAGTGTTTTTCTAGATAAATTCTTCGACTAGCTGAATAGTCGCACAATTCACAGTGTTGCACACTGGGAATGTTTTTACTGTCGTGCAAAAGTAAATGCCGGTCACAGTCAAACTTTTTTTTGAATTTACGGTTGCATACATGACATTGATGGATAACTGTGGTGCCACGATCTCGGCGCCCTTGCAAGAATTTTGCTAAGTATTCTTTGCCTTTCTTCGATGAGCTATGATACTTGCGCACATGATTGACTAGTGACTTGATAGTATTGTAGTCCTTCTTGCACATTTTACAGCGTTGTCGCATGTTGTTGTGGGTTGCCTCATGATCCAGGAGATGACTTCTGTTAACAGTCTTGAAAGGACACTTGGAGCAGACATAAAAACTACCTGCATGTTTACGCATATGGCTATATAAGTTACCTAAAATGAGACAAGAATCAGAAAGAGAGTTAAGAGAAAACAGTTTTAAAAATTCATCGGTTCCATTCAAATGCAAAAGTCCTTAGAATAAAGTCATTAAATACCAATAAATTGACTAAAACTAAGACTTTTTCCAAAACATTTCTGGGTCATTGAACTCATCCATTGTGTTACTTTAGTTAAGCAAATGGAGACTTACCTCATCAAAACATGCAAAAACTTGTTATGTTATCTAATGACCAAAAAGAAAGATTTGCATGAATTCTCGGTTTATATAGAGAATACATGCAACTTATGCCACCTCAACCAATCACTGACTTTGACTTACACATCATGCCTCAAACAACAGGACAGGTGAAAGACAGTTTTCTGACCTATTATATACAGATTTGTAGCAATTTCTTTTTAATGTTTTGCCACTTTTACAAAACAGCGATAAGATGCTTGGTGTTAAGCTTACACCCAAGTTTGATTGCTTCAGGACCAAACAAGTAACTGAATTAATTGAAAAAGCAGCATGCCAATTTTGGCAGAAGAAGAAGGTGGACATTGTTATACTACTTTAATCAAGATCTCTTTCTGATTCATAAATACATTTTTCTAAACATGTCGGCCAGATGTGAGCACTAAAAAAAGCAAAACCCAAAATAAAAATGCCATCTTCTGAGCAGTCCAAAAAACAAATCCACACAAAAATCTAAAATACAATAGCCAATCACAAAAAAAAAAAAAAATATGAGGAGGAGCCTAGGTGCCAGTGCCTGTTAAACCCACAGATATAAAAATGCCATGCCTCACTGACAACAGGCAGTTTGGCTCAAACCATAAACCCTGACACAAAACCACTGACCCATCTACACATTTCACCAATGCCAATATCAACCATGAATATAGATGGAAAAACCCTACCAACACCCCACTCATGCTACCACACAGCTTCTCTAAACCTATTCAGGCCTCACTCTAGACACCAACTATGACCTCAGTTAACCAACCCAACAAATTCATCAATTCTTGGTTTACTAACAGCACCCTTACACATAATCATTTCTCTTACAAATGGCAACTAAAGAACCATTTATCAAACATTTTGTCACCTCTTCACATTACTATGTATATATTCTGAATATTGATCAATACACATTGCTGAAATTTTAATCCTTGTTTGTTCCTTCCTTTGCAATTACACACTTGTTACAAGTTAATAGTAAACAAAAATACACTGAAGTGGTGCGAAGCCTAGTGTGAACAACATAGCTCCGCTCAACATCAAAATATTTAGTAGTAGGTGGACATCTATTGGGTTTTGACCTGTTGTTTAGATATTTATATATTATAAAGTTGAGTGAATTATAAAACAATGTTCAGATTGATTAAGTGATTAGCTTTCTATTTCTTTACAGGTTATTTAAAGCCAAAAAATATTTTTAGATTGTAAGATTTCTTTTTTTTTTTTTAGATAATAATGGTTTAGTGATAAATGTCTTACTAATTAACCCATAGCTTGGGTGAGAAGAGGCAGATTCATAACTTCTCCTCAAGGGTATTTGTGGGTAAGTGAATATAATCAACCCAATAGGAATTGGAAATCAGCTCTTCAATTAACAATTCCAAGACATTATCCATTAAACCCACCACACATCCAAGCTTACAGCACCTGGTATTCCTAAGTGGTCACCCATCTAGGCACTGACTAGGTCTGACATTGCTTGACCTTGGCGATCATAATGGAACCAGTATTTCAACATGAAGTAAGCCTTTAACTTGGAGGTATGCAAATGATATTCCTGAGCTCATGAGATGACACAATGTTTTCTCGAGATGTGGAAATCTAATGGAACACTTCTCTGTGTGCAGTTGGCTCTGTGTAGTCATGTTGTCTATCAAATGCAAAACAGTATAAGTTATATATGGTTAGTACAATGAAGTGAATGATGTTCCCCTTAAGAACATGATTTGAGGCATCGCAACCAGAATATGCGAGAATGACCCTGCACACAGAAAGTGGTACACAAACAAACAAATGTACAAGATATGGTTTGATAAAAGTTCTCTTACTACAGGAGTTTTGTTGGAGATTGATGGAAGAATTATGTAGGGTACACATTGACTGTGGCCAGTGCAGGGTTGGATGCTATCCTGAAGGCCATCAATTTTGCACTACAGCGAGGCGTAATGGTATTAGACCCTTTCACAGACTCTACATGTGTGCATCAGTGGTTGTCTCACATACTCACCAGCAAAATACAGAATATGTATGAGGGCAGCAAACAAGATGCTAAATCCAAAAACAGGTGGTTTTCTTAATAAATGTGGTCTGTTAAGGACAGTTTTGTGGCTTTTGTTTTTATTTTGGCCACTCGTGGAATTCTTAAACTACAAGTGATTTTGTCATTATCAAAATTTTTTAGTGGATTCCTTATACAGCATTTTTTTCTGGTGAACCATCCAGAAGGAAACAGATGCTTCCTTTCATATAAAGTCATACACTTGAAGAAGGTTGTAGAATGGATCAGCCAAAATGTAGCAAGAATAAGAATATATACAAAGAATAAATTCAACGACCCAAAAAATTCTTGGAATAACTACTCTCCACAGAATTATAGGGCTACTTAATCTCGACAAATTTAATTCAAATTCTTCACAAATAATGATAACATTTTTCAATTTAGGATATGGCAAAATATCATAGACATAATGTAGACAAATCCTACCTACCTTTAGAATTGGATGCATATGAACACTTAAAGCATTTGAATGGTTTTAAATTAGTATGAATTAGACAGTGCAGTCGTATGTATGACAAAGATTTGAACACTTTGTCACATGTGTTACAGGAGTACAAAGATAGAACAAGAGTTCCTGCACGTGGCACAGATGGTGCATTCTCATTTATGTCCTGTTTAATTATATGTACACGAAACATATGATCTACTCCACTCAAATCAACATTGAGACTTTGTTTAAAAGCTATTTTCTCTTCTGGACTGAAGTCAAAGATGTCCTGGGTATGATTCTTGTTCCCTTCTATGGCTTCATACTCTTCCTCTCCAACTGCTACCACTTTTGATTCATCTTCAGTCTCATCAACTTCATAAAAAGAAAAGGAAAAGAACAAGTTTTAATAAAGCTGCATTTCATTGACATTTTTTTATTAAAAAAGATGTTCTGCATGCATATCCAAAAACTTTGAAATTGTTGCAAACTATCAACTGAAAATACTGTTCTCAGATCTCAGACAATATAATTTAGCAATGATTATTTTCTTTAAGGTTAGTTAAAATACTAGTTAGAAATATTAGTTCTTTAATGTCAATTTGTAGAGAAAATATGATGGCTATTATTCAGTCGATAAATTCAAATTCATGCTGAATAGCAAATATAAATTTATCCCTGAAAGCATTTTAGAAAGGAGCTTTGAACAAAGGATTTGATTTATAACAAAGTTGGTTGGTTGTTTTGTTTTTATGAGATATCAACCTCGGCGGGTCATTTATTGCCAACTAAATTTTATTTATTTATTGCTGGTAATACCTTTTTCTTTCAACAATTTATTGTTGTTTTTATATAAGTTTTGTGTCTAGTAATACTTTTTTCTTTTCAAGTATCAAGATTCATTGGAATTTGTTTTTAAGGGCAAGGTCCCCAAGTCCTACTCGGTTATTTAACCCATAACTGGAGGGAAGGGACGGATTAATACCTTTCCCAAGGGTACCAGTGCTTAAGTGAATGCAGGGTATTCAACTGGAATTCAAACTCGGCTTACCGACTTCTCTTTCCGAGCTGATATCCACTGCACCACAACGCACATCCGTCACTAAATACTTACAGCACCTGGTATTCCCAAGTGGTCACCCATCTAAGTATTAACCAGGCTCAACGTTTCTTAACTTCGGTGATCAAGCAAGAACTGGTGTATCCAACGTGATATGACTGTAAGCCTTATAATAAAGAAAATCAATGATAACGCAGTATTTTTTTACACATTGACATTATTATTATTATGTAATTATGATTTAATCATAACAACCAATTCCAAGAGTTGTTTGAAATATTGCTCTCATTCATTGTGATTCACTAAGCATAGTTAAGATGTGACACAAGGCCGTGAGTATGGAGCACACAGAATATGACTACGTAGTTGTAACTGATATACTGAGGTATTACACTATGTTGAAGTGCCCAGTGTCATTCTTTTTGTTACTTTAGCTGATCCATTCATTTTTCAAGTATATAGTCTGTATGGAAAGAATGGGGGGTCTCATTTCTTTATTTCTTCTTTTCTTCCTTTCTATTAGTAAACCCCATAAATATATAAATAAAAACAATAAACTGAGTCAAAATTAATTAAAAAAACCTCTCTATAAAAGATTGCACAATGTAGAATGTAGAATGGAACTGAAATATTATGGTAATAAAAAAAGGAACAAAAAGAATGATACTGTCATGTCCATAAAGAAATACATAAAAAATTAATTATACTATCACTGTGTTGTGTTCATAAAAAAAATTAAAGATTAATTATGGTGTCAAAAATAATTGTAGTAGGATGATTATAACAATTGTAATTGTCATTGATTAACTCTTTCTAAACTAATAAAAATTGACACTACTTTTCTCTTCTACACATGCATGCACACACACACAAACATGTGACTTTCTCACTATTGAAAAGCAGTCAACACAGACAGGCCATCAACATGTGCATCAATGAAAAGTTTGGCTCCTTTTTCTTTTTCAGGCCATAATGGTAACATTTATCTCTTAATACTCAACAAAACTTCAAGGTAAGAAGCCTGAAAAAAAAAATTTTTTTAACCTCTATGTAACATTGTAGCAACATCATTTTATTAGCTGGGATTAAAGGGGATGGAAATTGAAAACTTTTACTAAATCCTACCTGTGATATCACAGTCAACATAAGTGCTTATTTTCAAATAATGACAACTGTTACTTTGTGTTCACACTCCATCCACATCTATTGAACAGGTGAAGAGGCTCATCCCTTATTCCCTGTTTAGGATGTGGTTTCCGGCTTTCTCTACAATCTTTTTACTCTTTTCTTTTTACAATTGCTTTTTCAATTTCTTTTTACTCTCACGTAGCCCCCTGCGCAACAGTGGCGTTACCACCTTGCTCAGGGTGATATAATTAAAAAAAAAAAAAAAACAGACATTTCTTGTATTTTCCAACTAAATTATCAGGACTCTCATTGCAGACATGCAAGAAAGATTCTATACACTTATTCTTTATTTTATCTGTCAGATTCCAAACTATATTTGATTTACACTTGACCTCAAACTCACAATTTCACTCTATATTAAATATTTCTCTTGCATCTCCCACGCCACATAATGAGATAATAAATAATACTAGTTTTGTTGTTCACCTATTTTAATGTTTCTCATTTTTATGAATATTTTTGTATATATAAATATTAGTTTATAATTATTTACTCAGAGTTATTACTCCGCTACAAGATCAATGATCTAAATAATTTAGAATAATGACTCATCTGAAAATTAGAGAAGGTATATATTAAAATATGAAGATTATAAATATAATAGCCCTGTTCTATCATTATCACCTGCATTAATTTCTAACAAATGATAATCATTTTTGTCTCATTTTCAATGCAATATAAACATTTGTCAAATTAAGTCTTTACTATGCAATAAATCATACTTCTGCTGATTGCATATTTTTTAAATGCATGAAATTAAAAACAAATTTTTCCATTACTTTAACTAAAAGAGATTATTAATCCTAATCAAGTCATGTGTGTGATAATGAAGTTTAGTAAAAACAGAAAAATTTAATATGAAGTTTTAATACTTTAAGATAGCTATTCATCTTTACCTGGATCTAGTTCAGAAACTATGGTTAAGAAAATGCCAAATTTTTATTTAACAGCAAGTATGACAATTAGAGTTAAGGTGGCAAATAATTTGTTTGAAATATATACAGTTGTCCCTATTAAAAACATCCAGATAACTTGCTTATGTTAACTCAGTAAATAGAGTTATTTTATGATTGCATGTTTAGTGTAAATATTTCCTTTGGCTTAAAAAATTAAAATTGAAGGAATTTTTTTAAAATCAGTCAACATCTTTTTCTAAAAATAAAAAGACACACAATTTCATGAAAAATATAGATATTTCTCTGAAAAGAACTTTCTTTTTCAAGTGTATAATGTTAAATTACATGACACTTATGATATGGCATCAATATAAAAATTGTTATGAAATGATTTTCAAACATGTTTTTGTTTTTCTTACTAAATCTTTAATTTATGAAGGTAAACAGCCCAAATTAAACTATCAATAGCTTAAAAAAAAAAAAAAAAACAGGACATAAATTTTTAATAATCATCCTAAAAAGATGTGAACATATTAAAAAAAAAAAAAACGTGGTTAAAACAAAAAAAGTTAACTGAAATTTTAGGGAACATAAAGAAAAAAGTTAAATTAAGTTTATTGATATACCTTCAATTTTGACAACAACTTTCTTAGATACATCATCATAATCAGAAGATAAACATTTGTGCATAAGAAAGCCATGTTCTTGGGGAAAAGCTTGCTTACATCTGTAACAGTGATATTTGCCATCTTTAACTGCAAAAAGAAGACGTATGATATTATTACATGGAAAAATACATGCATGAAAAGTATTCACCAGAATATCTTGTCCTTTACTATCCCAGTTTTAATAGCTTGTCCTGTTTTTTCCAGGTTTAATATAATCTTAAAAATATTACTTTTAATGTGCGCACTTTTCCATGTAATCCTTGATTTTTCCCGGCATTGCTATTAATTTAATATGAATTTAATGCTGAAAACTACATCAAAAAATATTAAAAGGAACAAAATTTATATGCAATAGATTAAAAAAAAAAACAACAAAAAAATTGATTGTTATGGTGACTTACCCATATGAAACATGAACTCTTCCAAACTATATATAAGCAGCAGTTCTGCTTAGCAAATAGTGAGAGCAAAATCTATTCCAGCAGATAAGTCTAACAACCAAACTAACAGTCATGCTAATAATCACTCATTGGTATATGTTTGTACTACTGTCTTTGCTAAATATATTTGTTTAACTCTATTCCTTTGTTTGTTTATTTCTGGATCCAACAAGGCCACAGTAACTTGGCAACAAGGATTATTAAGGACCCTTGAGAACTCCAAAAGGACTGCATGGAAATTGTCAATATTGGTTCAATATTGTACGCATGGAATTCTATATTTTGTCACACTTTGTTCTACTCAACAGTACTTGGTAATCCAAAAAAGGAAACCGAACAGTGAAAAAGTGTGTAACTAACTTACACTAAACTTGAACATGAGCCACTAGACTAAAAGAATTTATGTTTTTTGAAAAAAAAAAAAGCACTCACGATTCTCTGAGTGAGTAAGAAATTAAAGTTATTCACTTTCAATTGTTTTTATTTTGTTTTACTGAGCGAGTAAGAAACTAAAATTTTTTTTTAGTTATTCAAAAAAATGAAAAGTTTTTATTTGAATTGAATTTGTATTTGGGTAATCCTAATATTAAAAAAAAGACACATAAACATGAATGAATTTAAATCCACCATGCTCAAAATTCCTAAATTCCAACTTGAACAACAAAAACAACGGAAACTTAAATGGCAAGAAAAGCAACTTGAGCAGCAAAAAAGAATAGAGCAACTCAAGCTGGATACTAAATCAAATTTAATTGTAAGAAAAAAAAGAAAAAACACAATGGAAGACAAAAAAAAACTAGAACTTTAATTTTCTTGCATATTAACATTTAAGTTGGAAAGCCAACCAAATTCTTATTTAGACATTGGTTTAGAAGCTATAACAAGTTGTGTATGAAAATTTCTTTTGGGAAATAGTTAATGGCAAAAGGCTAAAATCTCATTCAAGAATTATTTTAGTTATTTGCCATCCAAGTGTCAATATTTTTTTTATGTTTATAATTTCAGTTTTCATTTTTTAACAATCTCGTGAGGAATTTAATCTTATCTCATTTATTTTGATTTTAGTGTATGCATTAGAGCAGAAATAATGAGAGAGAGAGAAACATTAAACAAGGGGTGGGTAGAAAAAAGCTATAAATACATAAATCAATAAAATGAAGAAGATCAATGAGTAATCAGTTCAGAGAGATTGACATCAGATCAATTTTACAAAGATTTCAATTAAACACTTCATTATATTTTGTTTAAAATGGAGATAGAAAAAAAATTACCTTTATCTGGAATTGGTAATTTTTTATGTGCAGTATATTTTTGGATATTTTTCTTTTTCCCTTTGCTTGGTCGACCAGAACGTTGAGCTACAAATATAACAACCAAGCCTTAAATGTTTGTAAAAATCTTCCTAAAGAAGAAAAAAAAACTGTTACCAGTCAAATTTAAACTTATAAAAAACAAAATTCATTTATCATTAAAGAATGATAAATACTTTAATAAATGTTGCTGGTTCTTTTCCTCTCAAAATTCCTAATAAAATAAAGCAATACATGGATACGACAAATTTTACTAGAAATTACTGCGTGAATACTAAGGCTATCAGCATTACAGACATTTTTATATAGCAAAAATTGAGAAAGAATGAAAGTACTTCTATAAATTAAACATTACTTAGACAGGCAATTATAATCAAACTTATTTTCTTGCATTTACATTTTTAACACATCAAAAGCAAATGTTAAATTTTTTGTTATTATAATGTTTCAATACTATAACTTGAACAATAAAGCAATTCTAGCCATTTCCCCATCATTATGTTTATTCCATTTGATTCTATTTATTTCCCATGTACTCCAAAAATAGATAGTAAAAATTATTGTTATACCTAAATATTCTAAGGATGATGTAAATAAGCTGTAAAATATTGATCAAACCAATCACAAATCTGGTTTGTAAATTATATTTGAGTTATTCATAAACATTGTTTTTAAGGAGTTACTTCACATTTTAAAATTGTTTGCCTTGCTCATCAGACAAAGTTTATTTAATACTAAATCCATGATATAAATAAGCCAACAATAAGGCAAAATAAAAACAAAATTAAAATGATTCTTTTTGTTAGATTACACAAGAATATTCATTTTTTATTCTTTTTTACCTCAAGCATACGTATTGACAAAATAATTTAACAAAATTCAAATGAAATGCTTTACCATATTCATGTTCAAAATGAAAATAGAGGTAATCTTACTTTTACCAAGAATTGATAACTCATCGAGTTCTTTAGGCACAGCATCTCTTTGGACATTTTTATTCTTTCTTTTCCATGGTCGACCACATTGATGAGCTACAAATGTCACAAGCAAACCTTTATTTTTGAAAGGATGGTAACAGCTACAACAAATAGAAATAATTATGTGGAATATTTTCATTAAATTTAGTATCTAACTTAATCTTTTTTTAACTTCTTACCATAAAATTGTCTCCACTTCATCTGATAATAACATTATCCAATTACAGAAAACTTTTATTCCCAAGGCTATAAATAAATAAAATTCAAGATTGCAACAAAAGTAGAATTTTATGTTTTTCTTTTAACATAACCCATTAAATCTGGTATGAATAATGCAAATTAAAATAAAAATCCAATATTAATTACAATTTTCAATTAATACACTTTATCACATCTGGTAATAATTATCGGCTTACAAAAATCCAGTATTTTTTTTTTTAATCGTATCACCCCGAGCAAGGCGGTAACGCCACTGATGTGCAGGGGGCTACGTAATAGTGAAAAGATTGGAAAAGATAAAGCCGAAAACCACATACTAAGCAGGGAACAAGAGATGAGCCTCTTAACCTGTTCAATAGACATCAGTGGAGTGTGAACCGGGCGATAGAGAGATCTATCTACTCCAATTGAAAAAAAAAAACAAAGTGAAAAGATTGGAAAAGAGAAAGCCGGAAACCATATCCTAAACAGGGAACAAGGGATGAGCCTCTTAACCTGTTTAATAGACATGGGTGGAGTGTGAACCGGGCAATAGATAGATCTATCTACTCCAATTAAATTATAATTAATTAATAATAATCATTTCATATTGTATTTTGCCTGTAACTCTTTAATGTCTACTATCATAAAAATGTGACAGTAGGCATTAAAGGATTGCTTGAGAAAATTTATTCTGTGATTGAAAAAAAAAAAAAAAAAAAAGGCTTGTCCAGGAACACAAATTATTACAAATATTACTGGAAAAATAGTGTGTAATTATAAAACACCCATGACCCACCATAAAGCAATAATTAGTCACCTCACAAACTATTCAGCAAGTTTGGGTGCACTATGCTTGTGTCTTTGTATCATTTTAAGCTAAATATTAATAACTATGGTTAGCAAGTCTCACCATCTGTTACTCTAGTAAAGAGGTTGATCCTCATTGGAAGCCTTAAATATACACTACCGGCCATAATTATTAGGCCACCCCAGTGTTTTAAAAAATGATGCATTTCATACTATTTTTTAGTATTTATTACCAAGTGAATAATTGTAAATGAAAATAGAATGGTTCTTTTGTTAATATTGCACAACAACATGTGTATCAAATAAATTTATGAATATCTAATAATTACCAATATTGCAGTTTCATCAATGAAAGAATGAAGAAAATTAAGAGTGATTCGAACGAGTTCATCTTTGCTTCTCTGCCTTGTAAAATTTTGCAAAGTAATAATAACAAAAGAACCATTCTATTTTCATTTGGCAATAAATACTAAAAATAGTATGAAATACATTATTTCTTTTAAAAAAACTGGGGTAGCCTAATAATTATTGCCGGTAGTATATGGCCTTTTGTCATACCAAGCTTAGTAAATATCAACAACATCTGCAATCCATTTCTTTGATTACATTGCTATAAAGCTTAAAACTTATCTTTTATATTTTTTCATGCCTAGATGGATTTATTTTGTTCTTTTATATCAGTTAATCAATGCCATCCAACTAATCCCAGAAGAAATGATAATCCAGATTTTCAGTTTTTTTTTCTGAGACTGATAACAATTAATGCTAATACTTAATACCTACTTGTCACTTGTATCTCTTTCAGAATTTCTGGCAATTACTCAATACAAGTGTTATACTCCACTGCAATTAGATCTCTTTCTGATTCATTCTGCATATCAGCCAGATGTGAGCACCAAGAAAGCAAAACACAAAATAAAAAAGTTTTTTTCCTGCACATGGGCTCTGAACATCATGTCCAGACCACGAAGCAAGTCCCCACAATGAAAGTGATACAGTGGGCAATCACAAAAATTCCCACCAGAAAGAGAGATGATCCTGGGGACTATCAGATTTACTTAAAAGCAGGCCTCTCATGACCAACACAGTTGCAAGCCAAAAAGCCACTTGTCGACATGCAAACACACTGCTGTCGCCATCACCGCTTCTCTCATCACAGCCATGACCTCATCCTGACTTCACTAATCTCATCTGAGTCTTCACACACAGAATCCAACAGAGACCAGTTTCAATGCTGCCAGGCCCCTGAAATCAACCACTGTGATTTATAACACCTTAAAGTCATCACTAAACAACTTCAGGCCCACCCCATGTCAACACCAAACAAAGACATTCTGAGGATGAGCCTAAATATTTATTACAGGCCCTCTTCACTGTCACTAACCACTGCAACTCCATTTCTTTGATACAACATTCAACCCAAATCCAGCTGAAACATTCTACTTGACCCACTACAGGCTTCACTCACCATCACTTCATTTTGTTGACCCAAATCCAGCTGAAACATTCTGCTCAACCCTCTACAAACCTACCAGCTACAGCTAATCCCTCATCGGCACCCACTGCTGTCACCTTGAGAACCAATGTGCCTTAGCATAAATCAACCCACTACTGTGACCTCAACTGATCAACATACCAACCTACCTTACCAAGTAGTTCAGCTTCAACATCATGTGACTGCCAGCCCATCAACACCACCAGAGATGTCAAGAAAGGCGTGCATCAAACTCAACCAATGGTTAGTTCACTCCAGACCTATCTTGTGACCGTGACCAAACCAAACCAAGAAATCGTTCAGCTCCTCGCACTACCGACAACACTCTATACCTAATCTCTTCTGACAAACATCAACAAAAATGACATATAAACAATTTTTTGCAGATTTTCTAACTAAAAATATATTATGTATATTTAACGAATACTCTGTTATTCTTATTGTTATTCTTTTCTTTTGTAACCAAACACTAGTTATAACACAAGCAAAATAATTTAAACAACTCATAAAATAGAGAGTACACCAGTGATAGTCAAGTATATTTCCAATGTCTTCTCATAATTTTATCATGGCCAAGAGTTGCCAGTGTAATAGATGTCTCAAAATTTTGTTATTAAAATTTTAACTCTGACCAACTCATAAAAAATAACAATTTTCAAGTGTTAGAGTATTTAAAAAAAAACAATATTTTTAACTGTTAATGTCATCATCTTAATTTCAGTTATTTTTTATTGCAATCCTCAGAATTACCAGGACAAAAATTAAAATCAAACAAATATCTGAATATTAATATGAAAGAGAAAAAAAATTAATTTTCATTTGCTATAGAAACAGGATTTATTATAGTCTACTGTTGAAATAATGAGAGCTTGTTGTACTATTCAGATTTTAAACAAAATATCTACCATTTTTGTTTCCCTAAAAGATAAAGTTGTTTTTTGACTGCTCACTAAAACTTATCCTAATGCACTTTACATTTTCTGAGCTTTCTAATTAAATTCATTTTCTTATAACCTTTACTGCATTTGATACCATTTATTTTCTATGTATTACAAAAAATAGGTAACAAAAATCATTCATGTTGTTCTGAAATATTAATAAAACCAACCATATCTTGAGTGTTAAATCAATGACTCACTGTTGACTTCATATCTATAATGACAACACATTGGATATAGCATAATGGTGGGATATTTTTTATGTGCATTTTACAAGACTTTCAAATACAGAATATATCAATAACTATCATTAACATTTTGTTTTTAGAGTTCAAAATTCCAATAAATATGCAAGTAAAAGCGAAAATGAATTTAAGCAGAGTTAAAAAAGAAAAGAAGCTTTACTTCCCAACCCCAGTAACAATCAATCATGCACCACTCTCCAAATTGTAGAAATTTCAAGAAATAAAAGTAGATTTTTCTCAAGACTTGATTCTTAAGCACTAAACTCAGGTAAACAATTAACCAAATTTACCTGCTGTATAATCCAAGGCATCAGCAATCTGGACAGCTGTTTCTTCTGTTGCAAGGGATGGTGTTGAAGGTGCTTCAGCCACCATCGGAGCTGCTGAAGTGGTAATAGGAATGCATTCTTTTTTGTGATTAATGAAAAGTTGAAGGTCATTAAAGTTCTCCTCACACTGGCCACAGATAAAAGTGTCCAGTGGCATTCTTCACCTACCTTAAAAAAAAAAAAAAAAAAAAAATTAGTATAGTCAAAACTAAAATATCAGTAGTGGCAATTGTGGAACTCTGAAAATGAAAGGGCCACTTAGGAGCCAAGATTTTTCTGAGGAAGAGGAGAGCAAAATCAAGCAGCGTCTTCATTTTCATACTACACCACTATCGTATACACAACTTAGGAATGAATTTGTGTATAAGTATGTTACTTCACTAAATTAAACAGAATAACATTACATTCATAGTAATGGAGTTCTAATTTATTCTTGCATCCTTTTCCACTCTCAAGCTGTTTGAATCTTATAAATGTGAGGAGGGGCAACCAAGGAGTCAGCCAAAATGCTTTCTTAAGATAATCATATCTATAATAAATTTTATTCATAAATGCAATTAAAAACTTTTTTCTGATTAAATAAAGTCTTAGTTTTACTTTTATTGCATTTTTTATTTTACTATTCAAAGCAGATTTTCTAACTGGAAGGGGCGTCGGGTTTGACAAAAAATTGAGGATTTGATTTCTCTAAGGGTTTGTTCTTATATCTAATATAAACATTTTTAAGCAATATAAAAAATATCATACAAACTGCAAATGGATATGGTCCTGTGCTGATGCCAGGAAAACAAAAATTTTAACCAAAATTCTAAAATTCCTAAGGTTTTAAAAAGGATATAAAAAAAATGACATCAAAAAATCTTCAGATCTTTCTCCTTAATAATAACACAAAGATTTTGACAATAATGCTCTTTTTTATTGTTTTGTACAGTTTTTCATCATGTATTGTCTTTTTTTGTGAATTTTTCTTCTGTTTTTTTTTTAGATATCAAAAATGTTTGCAAAGTATTTCTTCAATAATCAACCAACTCTTCTTCTGGGTCTTTAACTGTTTTAATTTAGATCAAGTATTTTTTTGTGTTGCAGTGGATATCGGTTTGGAACGGCAAATCATGGAGCCGAGTTTGAATTCCAGTTGAATTCTTTGCATTCACTTATGCACAAATACCCTTGGGAAAGGTATTAATCCAACCCTTCCCTCCCGTTATGGGTTAAATAATAAGATAGATTGGGTTCTATAGCCTTGGCTGGCAACCAGTCTACTACAGAAAGCAATGGCAACCTACTGTGGAATAATCTTCTGCCCAGTCAGTCATGTCTCTTTTGAGACATGATCACCTAAAACGTGTATCACGTATGGCACTTAACTGACTACAAAGGCTCAACACAACACTCAACACAGCATTAACAAGTTATTTGTTAAATAATTTCGTCCCTTTAATGGCCTGTATTATGAAAACATACCGATAAAGGGAAGTAACTATTGTTCTTAAAAACCTAAGTAACAATCTGTAATCTGTATGTTATTTTGTTTTTCTCTTCGGCAATGTTTATATATTTTATGCTTAAAAAACATTTATGATTGCATTTGGAGGATTTATGTTAATTTAGTTTTAACTTCTTTTAACTTTAAGTGTTATATATAGATTACAGATATTTAATTTTTCACATTGGAAAAGAAAATATAACAATGATTCGTTGAAAGTATCCTTCCACTCTCTTCTATTGACTTTTTTCATTTTATAATTAAAAATTTATTTTGTAATTTAAGGGTTTAAAAATAGATAGTTCAGGTTTAACAAGTTTTTCATATAATTTAAATTACGTAGTTGTTACTGAAACATACAAAAGAATAGCCGCACAGTCAGGTAAAAATTTTTAATTCCCTTTTGGAACACCGTACTTAATGCTCTGCATTGTCAGTCTTGTAGGGTTCATCGACCATGGCTGAGACAAGGCCACTTCCAAACATGGCCGACAATCTCAGCATTGAAAGATATCATCAGGTTAAAAGAATAAAAGTGTTTCATTTGTAAAATAAGTGAAATTTTGTTTACTGAACACTATAATAAATTTGATAGAAGTAAAATACTCAAATAAAAAAATGTATGTAGTTAATTAATTTGTATAAGTTAAATGTTCAAAAAGAAAATGTAAGTAGTTAAATGTTCCACAGCTGATAATAGTAGAATGAGTATATGTAAAAAGATTAAAAGGTTACTAATAAAATCCGTGTTCCTTTCCCCTTTTTTTTTTTTGGCCAGCAAGAGAGTGAAAAGGAAAGTCAAGCAATAAAGGAGATTGTACTTAACAGAGGTTAGTTTTTAGACGTCAGTTGAAAATATCCTGTTGTTGTTTTCTTTGGCGGTGTGTGGGAGAATACGAAAAAAGGAAAATTAGAAGGAGAAGTAGAACAAATGTGTGACGCAACCTTTGAATGTCCAGGTCTTGCTGAAATTTCCTTTGTTACATCTTGTGTGTTGTTTCTTGGTGCTCCCATTTGACTGACTGATTTTTGCTGGTCAAGAGACATGATTAAGTAGTGGAATCCAGTCATGTGCCTGGATCAAAACTGCATATACATTTTCTTAGGTGTTAAGAAAATTTGACTGACATCATAGATCAATTTGCTATTTCCTATCTAATCAGAATCCAGAATCTTAATTCTCACACCGACTTGTGAAATTTGCCTTGGTCTGGGTTTTTCCAAAATGTTTTTAGTTGTTCTGATCCATTTTTGTGGGTGTGCAATTTTACTTTTTGTGTTTTAGTTAATTGTTGGATGATATAGAATTTGTATCCTATAGTCTGAATGTTCAACAATAACGTAATTTCTTGTTTAATGAATGAAAATCGGTATTTATTAAATAAACAGTTAAACATGTTTTAGAAATCATAAAATGTTTAATCCATTTTGATAACTTAACTAGCGATCAATGTGAATTATTGAAATGCTTCTGTGGCATTAAGCAAACTACAGAGAATATAAGAAATGTTTGAGAAATGTTTTACACTGCTTGAATGTGTAACCGTCTGCTTTTCTGAGAGTAAGCAGACACTGCATTGGGCTCTTAATTTTTGAATTTCAAAAATACTTTTTGGTATATCTCGATTTGTAGGAAAACAGTTGCATTTGATTTTTTTATCTAGAACTTTTCAAAGGGTTTTGCTCCAAATTCTGAGAAGTGAATTTGGAACCTAACTATAGGTAATAAAAAGGAGCCCGGGAGTTAATTCAAGGAGTCGACAAATATCAAACATTTGGCACAGATCAAAGTGTAGTATCTGTTCTTACCAGCTTAATATCTGATACGTTCTGAATGAACTTTTACATTTGCTCAGATTTTTCTTTATCACTGAAGACATGACTTATGCAAGGTCAGTCAAAAAGGACCCACTGGATAACTTCGAAGGTAGGTAATTCATGGAAAAATAGACAGCTGCCCACCAATACTACCAACAATACCAGTAGAAGATCCTGGTCACTACTCAAGACCTTGTCCCAGGATTTTGATACTAACCAGCTACCTCCCCAAGAGGCAAATATAACTAATTCAGTTGGTAAAAAAAGAACTGAATACAGGAGTATGATAAAGACCAGGATGGCAGGTTATGAAGTAATTGCATTTGTGAATGGCAAGATGCTGGCTGCTTATTTTAAATAGTTTGGCCAGATAATCAGCATTTCCTCTGAATGAAAGTTCGATGAATGGAGCTCTAACATCATGCTGCCTAGGGAGTCTTTCAGCATTGTTTCCAAATGTCTGGACATTGTGGGCAAACTTTACCCATCATTGTGACAGATATAAGGCTGACATGCTAGAAGTGTGGCAAAACTGGTCATCTGGCCCCTTCCTGCTCAGAAAAGAAGGCCTCTAGCGTTTAGCCTGCCTTCAACTAAAATCCCCTCAGAACTTCATTACAGGTCCCTGGACATGAATTAAACTGTCCTTTGCAATCCAACAAATTCAGACAGCTAAAGATGGATCTGGAGAAACAGTTGGCATTATGAACACTACCATAAACATCAGCATGACAAAAGATTGTTCGCCCATCCTCCTCTATCTTTTCTTCCTCGTCCGAAGTAAGAAACTCTTGACTCCTTTGCTGAGGAACCTCTCATCCTCTCCTCAAAAGAGGACTGCAACTCCTTTGAAACTCCTAGCCCATCCCATGCCAGGAAAGAGACATAGGAGTTCTTCAGAGGATGCAGGTAGGTAGAAGAGAAAGAAAAAGCCATACACCAGAAAGAACATTTGGTAGGTGACAAATAAAAATGTGAAGAGGGCAAGAGCTTTGGCAGGACTAGCAAAAGTCCTCCTGGCCATGAAGAAATGCAGTGACAAGAATTTGGAGGATCCTACCAACTTTTCTTGGGCCAAAAGACTGTTGTTCGCATAGGGTCAGAATCACGGCAGAGTGTAGGGCATGACTGAGGAGAAGAGAAGAGTTTCCCCATGTCCTCACCAACAGTAATCACAAACAATGATGAACTGAAAAAACTGAAACATTTTTTCTTGTGGGGAGGGGGTCCTGGCTTTTGTTCACCCCTCCATCTACAGAACTTTAAAACTAACATTTCCTTGGGACATAAGGATATATCTCAAGACTGCATCAAGACTGGGAAGGACTGCAGATCTATGAGAGAGGCCATCAGCAGCCCCATCCCGACTATGTTTTAGAGCGAGACTCAGTCCTAAGCTAAGTGTCTCTTAATGGCTCTTTGGTTAGTGAGTCTCAGGCCTGAGGTGGGAGTATGCAAGGCAAGACTCATCTTCGTTGTCTCTGGTGAATATTTGTTGTTTGCAGGAGACCTATCTGATTGCCAGCAACCATGAGAAAATTCTGTCGAAGAGGCTTCACATCCACTCAGTTTATTTTGAGAACCACTCCAGAGGAGTTTCTTGGCTGATTAACAGATCCGTGTGCTCTTGTGTTCATAGATCCGGAGGGTAGGTTTTGTGTCCTGAACGTCACCATAAAAGGTAGGTCTCTATGCTTCATCAGGATTTATGTGCCCAACAACCAAGCAAAGCATTCATTTTGACAAGTTTGTAAACAAAAATTAATTCACAGTTTTCAAAATTTTACAAAAATAAAATACACATCTGTGACATGTTATTTTTGGAAAATTAAAATGAATATTTAAGTACGCCATACAAATAATTCAACATCTTACAATTAATGATGAGCATTATGTAGCTACTGATTTATTAAATGAAGAATTTTTAGACCAAAAATTTCTTATTGATGAAATATTTAAGCAGATCAATGAGTGAACCCTTGCATATGATGCTGATTTAGTATCTTGTAAACATTACATTACCAATGTAAAGGCAGACGTATATGAATTAAAGAATGCCTTGAACCTTGATTTTTTTTAGAGGAAGGTTCAACTTACAACAGACATTTAAGCTTTATCATATTTGCTAAATTGACAGGTATTTTAAATAAAAAAATCATTCATGTAACAAGTACAAATTATCCTTCACTACAGGAAATTTTTGATGATTTTAGTGAGGTGATAAAAACATTACAGTTAAAAAAGAAAAATTTAGCGGTAGTAGTAGTAGTAGTAGTAATAAAGAGAAGACAAAGGGATTTAATACCCCTCAAAAATCTAACTACTCCATGCTTGGAAATTTTAGTAATACTAGTACTAAAATGTTATCACAAATGTAATTTTTGCAAAACAGATGAGCACTATGACAGTTATTGTAAAAATTAACCTTCTTTAAGTGCTAAGTTAGGTGTAAAGAATTAAATTTATGTAATTTGTGTATTGCCCTAATAAGGCTCTTCAGTGTGCAGCTAGTAAAAATAGTTTACTATATTCTTGTAAAATGTGTTCTTCTAAATCCCATGTGCAAGCTTTGTATCCCAAAGGCAGGAAAAATACAATTAGATACTAATGGATGCATTGAGCCCGGGACTGGAAAAGAGAATATTCTACTTCCTATTGTAAAAGTTTCTCTTACCAAAGAAGATGGACAATTTTCCTTTAATTGTCTCCTTGACACTGGAAGTCAGTGATAATATTTTTCAAACTTAGTCATTAAAAAAATTAAATTATGAAAGAAACACTTTATGATCGAGTTAAAAAATGAAAATGAGCAAAAAAAACTTGTTTTTTTTTTTTTAAAGAAGGTGAAATCTTAATCTGCTATAGATATACAACTTTAATCTTTGGGTTTTCTTTATAATGAATTGTGTTATCCTACACCATGTTAACAAATATCCTAATGATTTATGCACTGTTATGTTAAGAGATAATTTTATGTTGATAATTAAGACAAGTGATTTTCCTGAAGAATTGTCATACTTATATAAGAATCCATAAAAAGAATGGCAGATGGAAGTTTTGACTTGTGTTTGTAGATGATAAAAAAAAACAAAAAACTGTAGAACATTATAGTGGCTTAGAAAAAAAAATTTACGATGTAAGTATAATGCCATTAAAAATACTTTAAAAATTTCAATGGGACTTTTAAATTTCTCTGCTAAGACCAAAAGAAAAATTCTGGCACAAAATTTTAGTGAGGTTGACACCTTGTCTTTATGCTTGCTATGACAATTAAAGGGAGAATACTTTTAAGTGACTAGTGGAAATTAAAATTATCCTGGGATGAAATTGTACCAATAGAATACCAGAAGATCTGAAATAATTCATCTAAGGAGCTTGTACATTTAAGCTCTTTGAAATTTCCCAGATGTGCAACTGTCAGTTCAATCCTGTGGAATTGTATTTATTTTCTGATGCCTCCAAAAAGGTATATGGTTTTGCCTCCTATATGAGACAGGATTCTATACCTTTCTTAATTTTAGCTAAGGCTAAAAGTGCCCATAAAAGCAAAGTCTTTACCTTCACTTCAGTTACTATCAGTGTACTTAACCATGAAATGCATTAAGAACATTTTGAAACCTTTATCAAATGTTTGCATCAAAGAAGTAATTATTGCTGTTGATGCTCAGATAGTGATATCTTGGTTATTGTCCAATAACATAAAAACCAAAAACCAGTTTGCCAAGAATAGATTAAAATACATAAAAGTAATGCTAGAAGAGTTAGATTCTAAACATGGGTTATCAGTAATAGACAGAACTTTAAATTTTGGACATTTGGTCCTTCTTGATTAAATAAAGATCCAGTAGCTTGGCTTGAAAGTGGTCTACATTGCTTGAGTGATTGCAATAAGAAGGTTATTTGAAATCAAGTATATCCTAACATTAGCTATGCTAGTACTTTAGAACCAATCATATCTTTGGAGAGACATTCAAAGTTATCTAGATTATTAAGAATATTAACATTAGTGTTCAAAATGTTTTGACACATATCTTAAGCAAGATGCTAAGATATAGCTGCTCAAATTGATGCAGAACAAATCATTTGGTAAAAAAATTAAACATCTACAAAATCGTCAAACTGAATAGATCCCTAAACTAGTAACAGATTTAAACCTGTTTTAGATGTAAATGGTCTAATGCGTTCTAGTGGAAGAATAGCTAAGACTAAAATTTATCAGTTTAACATTATTTACCCAGTATTGTTGTCTCCAAAGCAGGATTTAACAAGACATTATTCATAATGGACACACATGAAAGATGCAAGCATCTAGGAATTTCTAGTACCTTTAATAAACTGTGGCTCTCAAGGCTTTGGGTTCCTAAAGCCAGACAGACTATTAAAAATTACATTTCCAGCTGTTATCTTTGCAGAAAATATTTTATTTAAATTTAAACTTTCATTTAAATATCTACATTAATTAATCTTCCTAAACTTAGAGTGAACTTGATCAAACCATTTTTCTCATTTAGGAATAGACTTTATAGTAAATTTAATGATTAAAAATGAAAACAGTAGAAATAAGATGCACATTTTAATCTTCACCTGCATGAATGTAAGAGCAATTCATATTGAATTTGTAAAAAAAATAAGTGCTCAAGACTTTGTGTTAGCCTTTATAAGATTCTTTAACATTTATGGGATTCCCAGTCACATTTATAAGGATAATGCCAAGTCATTTATTACTGGATGCAAGTTGATTAAAAAATTTCTTAACTCTTGAGTTTTTGGAAGGATTCTCTAACTTTAGCATTAAGCACTTCACAATACATACATATAGTACATAGGTACCATAGGAAAATCTCAAGTGGTGTATTTTGAACTACTCACTATTCTTTCAGATATTTAAAAAAAAAAAAAAAAAAAAAAAAAGGCAATAAATTCCTGGCTACTAACTTATCACAGTTCTGATTGAATTACCCCAAATTGCTTTTTATATCCTCTTTCAAAATAAGACTTGCTGCTAAACATAGATGATAAAAGTATTATTGTGTCTGAACCCCCTCAATGACAAGACATAATTACATCTCTGGAGATTTTTTTTTTTATAATCATATCACCCCAAGCAAGGCATTTTACTGCCACTGTTTTGCAGGAGGTTACATAGGAGGAAAGTTATGAGAAAGAGTGACAGGTTATAGGGGGTGCCAAGAAGTGGGTAAGAGAAGAATGAGAATACTGATGAGAATGGAGTGGATGGAGAAAGGAGCATGAGAGAGAGGATGCAGGTTAGTGAGATAGGAGATAACTATTGACTTTACATTTAAATTCTTGGAGATTGTAGCTGTTGGTGAAGCAAGTAAATGGAAGGGAATTCCACAGGTGGGAAGTGCAAGAAAAGCAGCTGCTGGAGTAGAATTTGCAATTACATTTTATTGGTTTCACAGTAAAAGGGTGGGACCTAGTTGCTAAACATGTGGCTCAAGTAAATTCATATATAGGGGGCACTAGTGAGCTAAGTTCATCGGAGCAGAAGCCGGGAAAGTATTTGTAGAATAGAAACAGGGAAGCCACATTGTGCCGGTGAGAAAGTGACTGTATCTGAGCTGCCAATTTGGGATCTATTACATTACAGATTTTCCGATGGATTTTGTCAAGGACACCTATTTATTTAATAAATGAAGTTTAAAAAAATTGCAGTATACTGAATATTTTCTAAGTTTAAGAGAACATTGTAAAAATCTGAATGAAAACAAATATGAAAATATTAAGGTGAACAATGTTGTAATCATAAAGAATCCAGCTAAACTTCACCCTTATTGGCAATTAGAAGAGTTTTTATTGGGTGATGACAAAAGGGTTTGCTTAGTTATAGTTAAAAGAGGAGATAGTTTGACTCAAACTCGTTTGAGCCATCTTTATCCTTTAAAATTATTTTAAACACATTAATTAAACACATAACTTTAATCCAGTCTATCAGATATCAGAAAATGAACCTGTTTCCCAACACTTACCAAGAAGTACTGTGTAATATATTATCTTGAACGGCAGATGTAATTGACAGATACATCCGGCCATAGGTAAAGTCAACAAAATGACAAGGGTGTGGTTGACAGGTATATCTGGCCATAGATGAGGTCAACCAAGTGCAATGAAAAAAACAAGTGACAGCTTGAAAGCCAATGAACCACTTGGTATGATTGACAGATACATCCAGCTGTAGATAAAGTCAACACAGCAACAACCCAAAAAAGCAAAAATGTGTAGGTGAAGAGGTGTGGCCATGTGGGTTGCATGGGAGTTTTAACACTATATAAAGTTTAGAATTTTTGGCTGATGTGACAGAGACTGGCTAACATCTGACAGCTTCTTCGTATGTGTGATCTCTCTCTGGCTATCCTCTATTATATATATATATATATATATATATACACACACATGTTCCTCATTAAATCAGTTATTTTCTGGAAAACAGTCAGAAAATATAAAAGGTTAGCTAAGATGAAAAATCTAAAAGATCCTTATGTTTGGTGTTAAGCTCTTCACATTACATATTTTTGAATTAATACAAAAATAAACTGGCTTCTTTAAGCCAGAATTAATGGTTATAAAACAAGTAAAAGGAAAATATATTTAGTGTTCAAATATTGTGACACTAACACAGAAAAAAAAAAATTAAATATTGTTCAAACTCTGTAAATGAATATGCCATTCTAGTTTAACAATAGTAAAATGTTTTCACATTCAAGTTTTGTTATGTGGAAATAAAATTTTGTATAAATGACCAAAATAAAGAAATGCAATCTGTCCTTTATACAAAACTAAATGATTTCAAACATTGTGGAAAAAAAAAAAAAAAAAATCATTATATGTCATTATAACTTAGCATATTTGCTATAAAAATATTGTACAATTATATTCTGTACTTATTGTAAAAAAAAAAAAATATTAATTCCGAACTGTTTAAAGGTTCCTTAGAATTTTGTTTGCATAAGAGATGTCTGTCATTCAATATAAATATATTAAAAAGTCTGTTGGTTTCCTGTATCTTTGTTGGAGGGGAAAATATAAAAAAATTAAGCTGCTTGCACATGTATCGTCTGCTTTTCTGAGAAAAAAAAGATACAGCATCGAGCTCTTGCTTAATTTTTGAATTTCAAAAATATTTTTTGGTATATTTTATAGGAAAACAGCTGCATTTGTTCTTTATCCAGGACCATCATCCAAAGGTTTCCTCTCCAAATTTTGAAAATTTTGAGCCTACCTGTAAGTAATAAAAGGGAGACCAGTTTATTCAGGGAGTCGATGCACATCTGCTACTGAAACCTAGGTCACTCTGGTTTAGAAAGAAAACAATGCAGAAGAAATTTGACAAGCACCACATGAAAATTGAAAGGAGCATTACAGTCACTCCAACAAGAAAGAAAAGTCTTCAGCCAGGGTGATTGTTCTGTTCTTTACTGATACCACAAACTTTGATTCAAAAATTGTACCAATTCTTTGAAAACTATTCAGAGAATAATTTTCTTTTTTTGAGGACCTTATAATTTTTATTGTAAAAGGGCGTAATTCATTTGAATTATTTCATGCTTCTTTAGCTTGTTATCTATATGTCACGAATCTACTTTGGTATGCAATTTACACTTTATATTGTGATCTACAAGAAAAAAGAACAATGTAGATGCTGTTTATTGCTAGAATATAATTAACCAAAAATTTAATATTTTAATTACATTTTCTCTATGTTACATATTATATATGTGTTAGGCTCTGGCCTTCTTTTACTATACTTTTAACTTAGTACTGGCATGTGACTGACCATGAAGCCTAAGTTCAAATATCACCATGGTTAATTTGTCTTGATATGACTTCTTGTTGTTATTGGTCTGGAGGAGGCAATCACAACATACGGCATGGAAAGTGCCTGAAAACAATACCAAGTGTTGATCCAAACCGTGTGTGTCAAATTAGGTAGACGACTCTGTTTGAGGAGTCATCAATGGTTGTGCTAGCTCAAAATCACAAGTCATCGTGACCGAGGGTTTGAGCATCCTGGTCTTGTTTACACTTGATAACGTGCTCTCCCTCCCAGAAATTGTAACTAAGGTTCGCTCAGCATAAACGACAGGTGGGCTCTGTGGGTGTTGAACAAACACAAGTGTGGCTGAGCAGACATCTGCAATGGGGATTAGCTCGCGGCTCTGGTAGACTGGTATCCTCGAATAAAGAGTGACCAGATTTTTACTATGTATCATTCCAAATGAAAACTTGTACAATGTCGATATAGCCAACGGATTTAAAAGAAAAAAAAATTAATTCCATTTTCTTTGTTATATGTTAAATTAAACTGTGTGTAGCTGTAAATGTATTGTAAGAAGAATGTTATTCCAAAAAAAAATAAATTTTGTACGGTGTAAGTGTGTAGAGTAGACTTTTTTCCTTGAAGATAAGAAGTCAAAGTAACACCGATTATTTTTACGAACAACTTACCAGCATTTGAACAACAATGCACTTAATTTTGATGTGTGATTCTTTCAATTTCATGTTGAAATAAATTTATTTTGTTTGTCCTTAAATCCGGCTGGTGTCCTTTTTTATGTTCCCATGTTACCTCACACATTTGTTTTTTTTTTTACCCGAATAAAAAAAAAATCCCTTTAACATTTCAAGCAAGTCTGTTACTTCAATTTACATTAAAATAAATAAATAAACTCACAAAATTAAAGAAAATTGAAACAAGCGGAGTGGTTCTCTAAAAATCAAAGTTTTTTTTTGGGGGGGGGGTGTAACTACCGATACAGATGTTCTACCAAAAACAAACCCAACCAAAATAGACCCGAACTTTATATCAGTCATAACTTAAGTTTTTAATCGAATTTTGAAATAAGTTTTTTTTATTATTAAAAAGAGAAAAATAGTATTTGTAACATGTAACAAATTTTTTTTTTTTAGAGATATACAATTGAATTCAATAAAAATTCAGTATCAAAAATAGAGGCCTACCTATTCGTAAGGAGTAAGAACAAATTAACGCGATCACGAAGTCAGGGTTCAGTTTTTAGCAATCCGTTGGTATATTGGGAATTGAATAGTACGGTGTCTAACGTCGGTCACAAAATCTAGGTCTAGTTTGTCACTACCAATGTTGTAAATTAGTGCCCCGTGTCAAAGCCACTTCGTTTGTTTCTATTTTAAACTTTTATTTTATCAAAAGGTGAATAGGTTCCCAAAGTAATAACAGCTATTTTCTAAAGGAGCAGAACAAATTAAACCCGAAAGACATTTATGTCGAAAAATATTCATTTTTTAGCTCAACCGAAATTTTACCGAATCGATATAAACTTTAAACAAAAGTAAAAAAAAACAAAAACTAAATTTTCTCCTATTTTGCAATAGGGATTCGCAACTATGAGTCGATCATTTTTTTTTTAAGAATTTTTTTTTCTAATTTCATTTTAGTATCCTTCGAAAAGTAAACAAGAATCTGAAACCAGTTTTTTTTTTTTTTTTTTTTGTTTTTTTAACATAAAATAAGTAAAACTAACCAGCACAGTTTTAGCGAGAGCTAGGCTCCACCCAAACAACTTTCAACTGCGGAGGAAAGGCGAATTAACAAAAACAATTACTGATACAAAAAAAATACAATTATATTTTCTTGTCTTACCTCAGGATGCTACAGCAAAGATTTTGATTTTTTTAAAGTAGTAAACGTTCTATGAAAACCAGTCGCTCTGTAATGTTTTCTAGTTGCGGCTTTAAAATGAATTCCACTTTTCAAGCGGGTGTATCACGTGACCGCCCTCCACGATTGGTGCAGCGCCAACGTTTGAATCTGACGTTCAGTATTTATACCTCCGTCCGTGTATTGCCTTTATTTTTATACAGTGCTTACAAATTTTAATGAGCAAAAGTAAAGAGTACTTGTTTAATATCGGGGTCCCAAGAAGTATTCACTTGAATGCCTTGTCATCAGACAGCTAATTTCTGAATTTTGGCATTTTTTTTTTAGGGTAAAAAATTTCAAACGATAACACCGCATTTTAAATTTTGTTGTACCTGACAAACCCATGATTTCTATACCTTGATAAAATCTTACTGACATCTCACAATGAGGTTTTCTTACTCTTGTAATGCTGACAACACTAATAAAATCCTTTTTCCACATCCAGAGTAAATCTTATTCTTATACATACATGTGCCACAACTTTTTTATGTGGGTATTACCAGGCACCTCGATCTTATGCTAGATGCCATTAATTTAAGATAATAAATCCACTCTCCTTTTAGCTCTTGGATGTAGTAGCGATAACTACAGACACTACTTGGGTAAGCTTTCTGATTTCGAGCCGTTATCCAACACATCACCAGTACATCCAAGTTTTACAACAAGTGGTCACCCATCTACAAACTGACCAGACTCGATGTTGCTTAACTTTGGTGATTGTATGAGATGATTCAACATTTGTCTGTAAGCAGTGTTGTGTTATGAAGGCATAGATTTTACAAACCAATGATAGTAACTTGGGTGTTTATATGAAAATCACAGATTAGTCACACTTAAGTAGATTCAGAACAAAAGCACAAAATGCTAAAAGAATAATTTTATTTTTTTATATTTAACCTGGAGGGCAGTGGACACACTTGAAAAATTTTGAAAACATATAGAGTTGACTAAAAAGAAAAGATTTTATCATTGTTATTATTAAGAACAAATACATACATTATATGACAAGATTTTAATATTGGTTGGGGAAATTGTCATTTGGCAAAGCTCTAAGATGAGGTTAAAGTTTATGACAAAACATTAAAACCAAACAACTAGTATTGCTTTCAGTACTGATGGGAGTTTTCTTCATAACCTTTTGTTTAAGGATGTGTGGAAAACTAACATCTTGATTATGTCATCATTTTCCTTTCCACTTACATGTTCTACTCATTTTTGTTGCTCAGTTGTAGCTCCATCTGCGAGGGCAGAGGTGCATCTGAGAAATATTACACTGAGTAGATGAGATGCCCACGCCACCCCATTGCACCAGAAGGATGAACCAGGTGCTTGTCACCGGGACCAGCTCAACCAGCAGTTGAAGGGACAGGGGAATTTGTTTTTTTTCACCCGTCTGTACGCTGTCAGGCTCCCTACATTAAAAAAGACCTTGTGTCACATCTCGCTCCAGTGGGGGAGTAGGTAAATACATACTTTTTTTTTGCTGCTAAAATCCAATAGTGCAGGTACTTTAGAGAGAGAGGGTAAAAAAAAAAACAAAAACAAAGTAGTACATCCCTTTCTTTTGGCAGAAAAAAAAAAAGGATAAAGAACGAGTTTTGAGAAAAAGAAAAAATATTGATAGGTAGAAAATGTAATAGATTAAAAAGAATAGAAAAAAAGAATGAGATAGGATGAATTCATAAGAGAAAAAGATGAAAACAAGAATTTAATTTAGGAAGAAAAAGACATCAGAAAAAAAATAAAATTTATTATTGTAATGTCAGATTGAAAGGCAAAAAAAATCTTGGATGAAAGAGAGCAGGAAAAAAAAAACTAGATTGAAAATGAAAAAAAATGAAAGAAAATCAAAAATACAGAAGAAGAGAACATGAGACTAAGTGAAACCTGCAATTCATCACAAACAATAAGGACTGCTGCTCAACAACAATGCATGGCCACATACAGACACAGCTTGGGTTTTAATCGTTTCTGCACCACCCCACCATAGTCTGGATATAGCCCCATCCAATTACCCCATCTTCAGCCCCTGGAAAGAGATGCTACATGGTTGCAAGTTCAAATCCGATGAGACCCAGCAAACTATTAATAAAATTATTCAAAACAATTATTCAAAAAACATTTATTCGAATTATAAATTGTATGAATGAAAATTAATTCAAAGGACAATAATACTAAATGATAATTATTTGAAGTACTTGATCTTGCTTTAAGAGAGTCAATACTGATTTACCTAGAACTAATAATACCCCTGAAGGATGGCATAGAGCTCTTTTTGCAAAAACTTTCATCCTATAATATGAAAATTCGTACATGCTCTTGAAAGAGAATGCAACTTGCTAGAGATTCATATCACAAAAGTAATAGCAGGTTGCCAAAATATCAAAAGCACCAAGAAAAACCACAATGTAAAAGGAAAACAAAAAATTAGTGGCATCCCTTAATGAGTACTCTTCAGTAGTTGACTATTTGCATGCAGTATGGTAACTTAAGGTTACAAGGATTTTTTCTTACTAAATTGTTTTAACGATATTTGTATTTCGAATAATTATCCTTTTGATTAATTTTCATTCAAACAATTTACAATTTGAATAATTATTTTCCCCCAATGTTCCCAAAATCTAGCAAACAGTAGAGATGGGGCTTTCATGAGCAACTGAAAAACTTATTTTCAAAAGAATGAAGAAGTTCATTGAATGATACCTGAGTGCATCAACATGCAGAGCAACTAAAAAAATGTGACATGCATTTGTTTTTCATCAGTGGAAATAAAGGTGTTATATGGAAATTACCTTTACTTTTCAATTTGCCTTCGTACTTAAAAAAAAAAAAAATTCAACATCCTCCTCTCAAGTGTTCCAAATTGAATCCATCATAAAAATTCAGGATGTGGAGTTAGTAAATAGTAAACACTTTAAATACCTCAATATAAGCATCAGTTATAACAATTTATACTATTTACATTGTTTGAACTATTGTTCTCATCTTTATTGTCATATTCACGGCATTTCATTCATTATATGCTCTAGCCTTCTTCAGGTGATATAGGTTGGAATTTTGAACCAAACCCTTTATTTTATCCATTGGAGTGGATTGTTCTAGTTCCATGTGCCATGCCTTTTTCTGAATGTCTCAGTTTCAATTAATTCCTCTTTAGTAACTCAATTCTCTAAGTCTTTGTTCACCTCTGCTGTGGGCAGGTATTAAACTCACAACAGTTATAACAAGTTGGATTTCCTTATCTTTCTATTCTAACATCAAATGCACTGTTCTAGAGGTAGTTTTACACAACACCGCAAGCTGCTACAAAACCAAAATATTCATCTAAAAACTCAAGTCATAATTTTAAATAGCTTTGTTAGATCAAGGCTTTCATATGGATGTTTTGTATCTATGGTGCCAAACTCATTCAGCATATTTGAAGTGCCAGCTGTATACAATCTCTTTCTCCGATCAACAATTAAAAATGGCTTCAAATAATGAAGCCTGTAGGTCTTAGCGAGGACCATCCTTCTTCAAATTTTATTGTCTGGTGCTACAGAATCACAATGAAAGAATCATACCAAATAACATCAACTGAGGACTTGCAAAAACTAAAATGGATAACATATGTAACGCAAAGAAAAAATAAAGACCTAATGAAGATAACATTTCACACTCCTTTGAACAAAAAGTTAGGAAGAAAGTCTCCATCAATGAATGCTGTATGTTTCCATATAGGGAAACGATTAATATTATCATTACAGTGTAGCAGAGCCTTGGTTGAGCATGGAAATTTTGTAGTTTTTTTTTGTTTTGTTTTTTTATTGATTTGTATAGTTAAAGGTGTTCTCTTTTCAGAATTTGCAGTTATTTGAAAAATTCAAGATTTCACCCAAGATGGTTACCATGACATTATCAGCTATAACTTTCTTTACATTCAACTGATATCTGTCTGCACATGCACTTGAATGGAATGTGGCACAAGGCCAAGTTTAAGGAGTCCCAAACATGCATGAGAATAGGGATTCAAATGTACAAGTCCCCCACACTTGCAGCTTTTTTTTTTTTTTTTTTTTTTGTTATGAAGCAATCAGTCGAGGGATCACATAATGATACATCCATACTGGCTGCCAAATCATGTTCTGAGCTGTAAAAAACTTCATATTTAACATATGGTATTTTTGGTGTAGAGTCATAACAGATCTCTGTAAAAAGGTCACTGAAGAACTGCATCAAGTTTAACATGGCTACAAAGTGCAGTGGGGGTAATTTTGCTCTTCAATCTTATAAGCTATTGTATGGCTTATCTTATTGTGATTATTTTTTATGATAAAGTAATTAGATTCATGTGAGGCTGGTGCCAGCCAACAACAGCTTATAGCTGGCTCATGCTTGAACACAAAGATAATGTAATTCCATTACATCCAGGTAAACCCCAACATTAAACTTTTTTTTCGTAATATTGCAGACATAAAATAGTATGCAGGCTAACAAAGAACTCATGACTATAGTAAATTTACATTATAAAACAAGAATAAAGAAAGTTGTAGAACAAAAACTGTTTATAGCAAAAAGTATATATCATCTAAAATTAAAGAACCAACATTGTCTCTTATTTATAGGTAATTTCTATAAAGAAAAATGTAAAACTTGCCAATAGGATTGCTTCTGAAATATATGAAAAAAAATCAGTTAAAACTTGAGCATATTGGTGTAACAGGATATTGTCTGGCACAGGTGTTGACTAACTTGTTTGGTTAGATCGCAATATAATTACTGCAGTGTGCATAGTGATTATGAAATAGCATAATTTTTTCTTACTGAAAAAATCTCATGGACCCATCTTTATCTAAGAAGTGTACCTTTTGTAATACTGCAAAATTGGTAAAACAATTCTTTGAAGTTGAAAATATTGACATTATGGCATAGTCTTTCCCAAGTCCAGGTTTCAATCCAATTGAGAACATTTGGAAGAATTATCAGTAATGTCAGAGCAAGGAAATTGACAAAAGGGAGTGATTTGTGGGAAGGAAAAAAAAAGCAATGGGACAAAATCATGCCTGAACAATGTAATAAATTAGTCCTGTGGTTGTGGATATACAAAAGTGATTAAAAGCTATAGCCAGTACACACCTTAATAATATTATGTATCACTATTAAGCAAGTAATTTATGAATTTATTTTAATCCAACAATAAGGAATGTCTATTCCAAATAAAAAAGTGCTCACTATATTAATGCTTCAAGTAATAGAAATGTGTAGTTTATATTATTTTGTTCTGTAATTTTAGATGCTACATGTTTTGTAATAAAGTTTATGTCCTATAATTTTCTTTATCTTTCATTCATTTTTTTATGCAGAATAAGATTTTTAAGAATATTTGCTGCATGTTTTATCATGACTGAATCTGTAGAATTACAAAATTACAAATAAACAAATGAAGCTATTATAACAGTGTCAAATGGTAATCAAAAATTACATATTCAAAAAAAGTTATTTATACAAATTGGGAAATAAAAATAAATTTTTAAAATTCCATGTGAAAAAAAAATAGTTTAATTATCGTAATTACAATATAAATTTATTTTTATAGGCAGGAATTTAAAGATCTCTTAACTCTGGACAATTTCCTGATGAAGTTCTGTAGCTGTGGTTGTAATGTTCTGGATATCTGCTGTGTGTACTTCTAATGGTGTTTCCCCTGATGCAATTTGTACCCCATCTTGTGTCGTCACATACTGAATTACAAACTGATTGCCTGCAAGGTCCTGGTTACCATCAGCAACTAGCACCTCCTGTCCTTCCTCTTGCACAATGATTGTTTCAGGGTTCACAGTGACCATCTGACCACTGTCTGATTGCACAGTTATTTGTTGTTGGCCAAATGCTCCCTTTGGAGAGAAAAAAAATATACATATATATATTTATGAAATTTACTGAAGGAAAAATCTGAATAAAAAAGATTAATGCATTTGATTTAGTTAATATTTCATTGTTTTTACACATTTTAAATTAGTATAAATAGAACAAATTCTTTTCTGAATTATTTGACAATATTCAAGAATATTTCTATTCAATAGGTCTTTAAATTATTTTTTTCCTCAATTTACTACATTAGGCTCGATAAGACACAAAACCACAAAAAATATCCTATTAAAAATGATAATTTATTGTTTATTTATCAATACAACAACTTCAATACATGTAACTTGTTTAGTTCAACTGTTCACATTTCTGCCTTAATCATGTGAAAGACAAGTTCATCATCCTGCTAGATGGGGCTTCAGAATATGCCGACCACACCTCTGCAGAGGGGATCCCCCACCCCACCAATGAGATATCCTGGGTATGATAAATGCATCCAGCAGCTAGGACTGATTAGGAGGTTTTGAGGAGCATGGAACCATCTCTTAATTGCTGTTGTTCCCAAGTCAACCCCGACCTGGGGTGAAAGCACCTGTTAGAGTCCCAGCTAACGGGAAATAGTTAACCCCAAACTAGGGTCAAAACACCATCAAAGTATAAAAATAGATTCTTATAGTGAAAACATAATTTTTTGGAAAAAATACATCTGGCTCAACAAAACCCTGTTAACAAAAACTTTATCTACAAACTGATCTCTTACAAAGAATACATATTCTATTTATATGAATCTATTGTAAAAATTTTGTCAGCATTAAATAACCCATTGTGGTTAATATGCTACAAACCAAAGACAAATTTAGTGTAAGAAGGAAAATTTACTCCAAAAGGTCAGTGGGTAAATGAACACTATTCAACATGATCCACAGGGTGATACTGGAAATTGATAGAAATTAGCAGCACATTTCTTTCTCAATTAGCTCTTTTCCTAAAGATAATTCATATTCTAATATTTCAGAGAAATATCATTTTTATATATTAAGTTAAGCTTAGCACAGGATGAAATAGCGGGTAGGAAAATTATACATAGTTATTCTTCCAAGTCAGATTAATTGGAAAATCAGCATTCAAAATTTTGTTTTTTATTTGAGTTTAAACACCGAATACTGGGTTAAGTGATATATATATATATATATATATATATATATATATAGATATAGATATAAATAAATGAAATTGTCTGTATGTTTGTCTCCATTCTAATAAACCCTACTCCTCCCAAACCCTTGGTTCAATTTCAACCAAAATTGGATCACTTGTTGAACATGACATGAACATTTGATGTACGCAAAAATTTACAAGGTACAGCAGAAATCACTGAAACGGTTAAAATTTGCAAACTTTTCTCTTTTGAGACGCCTTATGCAAATTCAGCCAGAATCAAGTAACTTGTAGATAAAGGTTTGAAACTGATGTACACAAAATTTTATTGAATCAATGTACATCAAAAATTAATGACAAACAATATTTTGCACACTTTTATGCATTTCTCCAAGACGCTTCACTCAAACTCAAAAATAAAGTCACTGGTAGATCAAGGTCTGATGCCTTGATATGCAAACAAAAATTTCAATTGACACACAGGGCACAGCAGAAATTAATGGAAAATGTTGCATTTTGATCATTTATTTCTCTGAAATGCTTAGATGTATTTCAACAAAAATCAGGTCTCTTTTGTAACTTCTACCTTATATGCCATAACAATTTCCTATGAAGACCAGATTTATACGTGTATGTACAAGAACAATGTCAACGTACATAAACATAAGTGTCCACCTATACACACAAAGAGGGAAGCTATATTAAATTACATACATAATACAAAGTTGTTATACACATATAATAGCATATATCATTTGGATTTTGATATCAACACATATACATGAGTATACTGATCAATAAAGAAAGGTACAATGAATTATATCCATAATACAAAATTATGGAATACATACATATACATACATAGATGCACTCCTATACATGGAAACAAAAAAACAAAAACGGAGGTGTATATTAAATTACATACCTAATTACATAATACAAAGTAGTTATACACATATACTGGCATATATGTATCAAATACATAGAAGACCATAAGCACAATTTCTTTAATATACAAGAATTAAATTATTACAGGATAATTTACACAAATAGGTAGTGAAGCCACAGGTGTGCTATAGTGGGATTATTTGAATTCGAGTAACTATATGAATGATCAATGCAAGATGAGAATGAATCTGCAAGCATGATAGGATGGGGTAACATTAAGGTTCTATTTAATAAGTTGTTTAAATTTATTTTTATGATGTCATTTAAAAATTATTTTATTTCTCTGGTTTAATAATTGGCTAGTTTCTCTGAATGTGATAATTCTTATTTTTTTCATCTAACCATAAATTACATTTATTTCTGAATCTGTTGGAGGTTTGAAAATAACCTATAATCTTCCATTCAATCTGCAAATAGATTTATAAAGAAAAAAAAATTGTTATACTTTGATTTTACTCAAATATAAAAATTTGATTAGAGAAAAAACTCCTCGTGTTCTTGATGTTATCTCAATATTCTGTCCAATTCATTCTTCAGCCACCATCAAATGTATAATCTATGTTAAAAGGAAAACTTATTTCTTCAAAAATATTAGCATAGACAAATGGGTGCTCATATTCCATCCAGTAATGCAAGCTGCACAGACAAAACTATACTGTTACCCATGTACCCAGGTGATTCCCTTTATAGGTGAGTTCACTAAAGTTTCTAACAAAGAAAGAAAAAAAAAAACACTGTGCTGAAGTCTATACAAGTTTAACACATCACTCAATAAGTCCTGGGCCTAACTAATAAAACAACTTTTAGGCAAAATTTGACTTCATTCAACAATATAGTCTAGGGTGATACACTGATTCCAACACTTCTCTAACAATTTGATGAATTTTTTGTAGAATGATTTGTCTTTGGCCTCAAAATACACCTCAGTTTCTGATATCACTGATATTCACTGGAGCCAAATCTCTTTCCCTGGAGCATCCTTTTGAAGTCTACAAGCAGCCAGAAGTTGCCGAGGGCCAGAGAATAGGGTGGATGCAGAAGCAGTTTGAAGTACAATTCATTTAGTTTTGCCAGCATTGCAATTGATTTGTGAGTGAAGTGGTGGATCCATGTTTCATCCATTGTCACATATTTGTGCAAAAACTCCTTGTTGCATTGAAACAGTTGCAAACGCTCTGAATCATGTTGTCTTTGATCAACTGTGAGCAAACTCAATACCCACTTTGAACACAGCTTTCTCATTGACAAATGTTCATGCAAAATGGTGAATACACTGCCTTCCGATACATTCAACTCCTCTGCTATCTCACACAACTTCAATTTACGATCGGCCAAAACAAGTTTGTGGATTGTTTTAGTATTTTGACCTGAGTGTTCAGCATCATTTGTGTCTGTACAATCGCATTTAAAATCAGTATACCACCTCTTAACTGTTGTTTTTCAATGGAACAGAGTTCAAATAACTTGCCATTGCTTTGCTTGAACAGTATTTTTCCCATCAGAAAGCATTGCTTTATCAACACACAAGATTCAGATTTTTCTATTGTTTTGAAAATTTGCAACAGCAACTTCACTTAAATAACTGTAATTTGTAAACTAATAATCTGATTGGGCCCAATTTTGTCAGAAGCCATTTGAAGATTAGTACTTCATAAAAACCAATATAGATTATTTTATTAGTGGTACCATCTATGTGTCAGACCCGGGACTTATTGAGTGATTTGTTATATACACTGCCACTTGCTCACTCTCCAGCAGGGTTTATTGTCTGAAAGAACATTGACAAAACAAACATACGCACACAGAAAAAAGACAAAAGTTCAACTGCTGAAACAAAATTTGGAATGTTAATGTCACTACTCAAAGTTATAGAAAATAAATTATGACTTTGATAATATAACAAATACAAACTGTTCAGAAATTTTATAAAATGAAAAATCTATGCCAATGTCAACAGAAAAATGGATAAAAAGTTATCTATACAATTTATACAGGAGTGTCCATTCTTCACCTCTATCAATGTAGTTGAAGCGGGACAAAAAATAAAAGAGAGAAAGAATCTTGTCTTATTTACCCAGAGAAAGAAAAATAGAGAAACGTTAACTGAACAATGTTAGAGTAAATACTTTTCACTACTGAAAGAGGCAATACGGATTGTGGCAGCATGAGAAAAAGCCAGTAGGGAGGCAATTTCTTTTGGAGGTTTTAAAAGCATTTTTTTTAACTGCTTATGAAACAGATCAGAGGCAAGTGTAGAAAGTAATAATTGGATATCTTGACAGATTTATCTAAAGAGTTGGACAAAAGTATGTCACTTCTCTGTTTTGGATAAAAACAAAAGTAACAAAGGTGAATTTGATTCTTCCATTCTTGAACTGAGACTACTTAAAAAATAATATAGCAAGGTCACAAGAAAAGGGGGAGGGATAAAACAATGAAACCGACCTACCTGTTGAGACATGTCAATAATATGTTGTAAAATATTCACAGCTGAAGCAGTTTTTTCATCAAGTTCTTGAGGTACTAGAATTTAAAGACAATTGTTTTTATTATTTCAAAACATCTTTACAAAAAAAAAAAAATTATACTCATCATTTTTGTAACATCTTTCTTTTTACAATCCTCTACACTGCAGATGGTAATTATTATATGATAAAAGCTACAAGTTTAAGAACTTTTCAAAAACTATATGCAAAATTCAAAGTTTTTGCTACAAATTCATCAGGTTGTCTGTATGTGAATGTTATTGTGATAAATCTGATTAGCCTGAACCAAACAAACATTGAACAGAATCTGTTATAACAATAAAGATTTTACAGATTTACCAAATGCATGTTAACATTTGAACCAATAGTTGATTTTCTAAGCACCTCTTAGATGTAGCACAAGGCCAAAAGTATGAGGTACCCAGTGAGGATCGAACTCACTACTCAGTTATAATAGGTTCTAGCAAGACAAGCTTGCTAACCATTAACCCATGCCAAGGTGCCCACATTTGAACCAATAGTGGTCACAGAAAGATATGTTAATAGTGTAAAGTGGAATTAATGAGGAGTTCCAATTCTGGCCTAATTTATTGCATTCACTGTTAAACTAATGCCCTTGAGAAAGGCATAAATCCATCTCTTCTCCTTTTAATTATGAGTTATCCCTCTAGGGCCATTCGTATCATATTTGATACAGTATTTCCCTATAAGGAAACATTTGGTATTCATTGACTGAGCAGTCAGTACTGCTTTCATTTGAAATTTATAAAATATTTCTCTTAAAAAATTTTTCAGGAAAATATTTCTTTCAAGGCTTGTTTTCATACTGTATCAAATATGATACGAATGGCCCTAGAGGGTTAAACACCAAGGTAGACTAATATCTTTAGCCATTGATTGGGATCCAGTCGAGAAGAACTATCATAGAGGCCACAGGAAACCATTCCACTATTTTTTCCAAGAAAGCATTGCAAGTGTTTTTTTTTTGTTTTTTTTTTAATAATCGTTTCACCCCGAGCAAGGCATTTCACCGCCACTATTGCGCAGGGGGCTACATAGAGGGGAAAGTGTTGAGAAAGAATGGTTAAATGTCAGAAGGATGGTGACAGACGGGTAAGGATACCGAGAATGAGGGTCGGGTAGATGGTGAGAGTGTTGGGAGAATAGATGCAAGTTTGTGTGATAGGAGGTGTCTATTCACCTTACATTTAAACTCCTGGAGATCATAGCTGTCAGGAAAGCAGACATGTGGAAGGGAATTCCACAGACGGGAAGCATGAGAAAAGAAGCTGTTGGAGTAGAAATTACAGTTACATCTCATCAGTTTTACTGTAAAAAGGTGTGACCTAGTTGCTAATCTAGTATCTCGTGTAAATTCGTACCTAGGTGGCACCAATGATCTAAGTTCATCTGAGCAGAAGCCGTGAAAGTTATTTATAGAAGAGGCACAAGGAAGCCATGTCACGACGGTGGGAGAGTGGTTGCAGCTGGTCTGCCAAGTCAGTATCGATCACGTTACAGATTCTACGCTGTATTTTGTCATGAAGCCCGAGGAGAGTAGCAGGAGCACCCAACCAGATGTGGCAGCTGTATTCAATACACGGGCGGATGGTAGATTTATATATGTGCAGGATAGATTCAGACAGGAAAAACTTCCGGGCCCTGCACAGAGAACCGACTTTCATAGCGGCAGATTTGGCAATGGATTCGATATAGTCATTCCATTTGAGGTCCGCCGAGAGTGTAAGACCAAGGAGGCATAGTGTTTTACTCTCTGGGAGGTAAGCCTGTGCCATGCTAATGGGAGGTAGATGTGGTTGTCTATGGTGGTTAGTTGATAGCAGCTTCGTTTTAGAAGCATTGAAATTTACGAGCCATTTCCTACCCCAGTCCACTACGGATTGGAGGTTCTTTTCAAGCTCGGCAGCGAGGTTAGCTTTGTTGGCCACACCAGGTTTTTGATCGAGGCGAGAATAGATTGTGGCATCATCGGCGTACATGCCTACTTGGGATCTAATGGCATCAGGGAGATCATTAATGTAGATCAGAAAGAGCGTGGGACCTAGGATAGAGTCTTGAGGGACGCCCGCGTTCGTATGGTAGTTTTGGGAGGCATGTCCATTTAATACTACCTTTGATGTGAAGTTACAGAGGAATGACTGGATGAGGTCAAACAAATGTCCCGTTATATCGTAGCTCTGCAGTTTGCATAAAAGGCCAGCATGCCAGACTGTCGAACGCTTTGGAGATATCCAAAGCAACGGTTCTGGCTTCGCCATTCTTGTCAAGAGCCTGGTCATTAGCATATCAGCAGTAGACCTGGTGAAGCGAAAACTGTACTGTTTGTCCGAGAGAAGCCTGTGGGCTGTGAGATGCTGAATCACCTCAGTGTTGATAATGGCTTCGAAAACTTTGCCGAAGATTGGAAGGAGACTGATAGAATGGTAATTAGCGGGGTCTGAGGGTTCGCCAGTATTCTTAAATATAGGAACTACAGAGGAGGACTTCCAACAGGCAGGAAAGCAGGAAGCAGATAGGCAGAAGTTATAGAGTTTGGAGAGGACAGAGGAGAGTTCTGGGGCACATTTCTTCAGGACTATGATTGGGATTCCATCCCCGCTGCTCGCTTTGTAAGGATCAAGGTTCCAGTGGGCAAGATTATCTTAGAGACCAGCAAGGGTGTAATGTGGACGTTATTCAGTTGAGCCTTAGTTCTAGGTGGGAAGTCCAGTGTCGAATTGATGGAGAATCTACGAGCAAAGCATTCAGCCTTGTTCGCTGGGGAGGTGAGAACCTCAAATTCATTGATTAGTGGAGGTATTGAAGTCTTACCTCTTGTTGAGCATGCTTTTGCAGAGTCGCCAGTAAACTTTGGCGCCAAACTTAGAGGATGCTATGCGTTGCTTCATTCTGGCAGTAAACACCATCTTAGCTTCGTTCAGTACTTTTTACACTTATTACAAGCTGAGGTGAAAAGGCACCGTTTTGCTTCGACAAGTAGCTTCAATAGAGCCGGAAGAAATGGTTCCGGTGGGCAATGGCGGCCGAGCAAGCAGGTGAGAACCAGAAGGACGAATTTGATTTTAGCTGAAATTTCCTGGCCGGGATGAAAGCATCGATGTCAGCCTTGACCCAAGAGGAGACCTCGGACGCACAGTCTTCAACGGGAAGACTAAAGACGTTGTTCCAAGGGACGTCACAGAGGAAGTCTCGGAACGAATCCCAGTCTGCTCTCTGGTAGCAGTAGGATATTCTGCTGGTCTGGGTTTCTTGGGTAGAGTAAGAGTGGATTGAGATGTTGACAGAAACTACAGTGTGGTCAGAGTTTTCGAGAGGGCAGAGCTGCCTGGTAGTGCAAGAGTCTGGGACGGAAGTGAAGCAGAGGTCCAGTAAAGTGTCCCTTCCATTACGGTTATTAGAGAAATGCGTGGGGAAGTCCACCACTTGCGTAAGAGCTTGGGTTATTGAAAAATTCATGGTGCGGACCCCAGAAAGGTCGGTGACAGAGTTTTCAAGCCACTTGGTGTGGTGGGCGTTAAAATCTCCAAACACAAATATACGGGTAGATGGGTGAGAAGAAATGGCCTTGTCGATATTGATAGAGATGCTATCAAGTACCGAACAGTCAGAGCAGGAGGGGGAGCGATAGAGGAAGAAGAGATAGCTAACTGAGCTTAGAAGTGAGAGATGGAAGCACATGAAAGAATGATCCAGGGATTCAAGAGATGTAACCCTGGCTAGGCTAGAGAGAGGTGTTCGCTGACATAAACACCAAGCCCATGCATATGGACATTGGAGTCCTTCCTGAAGAGGGGAAGGTAACCAGAAACGAAAAACTCAGAGGAGAGGACAGAAAAGGCAAGGTTAGTCTTACATATTGCTAAGATATCAGGTGAGTTAGTTTGGAGGAATGATTCTATACTGTTAAAGTTACTGCAGATACCTCGTATAAAGGAATCCTACATGATTGCCTACATCTTAAAAGGGATATTGCACTTTAGAAAGTGGCCATAAAAATATCATTGGGCTTGTCATTTGATGTTTTTAAATGCTTTTTAGGTAGAAGTCAAGAAAGCTAAGAGAAAATGGTTTCAAAGAGTAAACTATATTGTGTCTAGACAAGAATTTTTTTTCTCTTTATGCACAAAAAGAAAAAAACTATATTGCTAATTATAACCAAAGGTACAGGATGTAAAAAAAAAGAACTTTATCATTACTGGAATTAAATTTGAATTGGTGATATTCTTAGGTAAACCTTTTAGTTCACATTAATAGGTTAGTGACACTTTTTAGTTGTAAATATTAGAAGCCTAATTGTAAAGAAGCTATTGTGTTAAATAATTTTTTTTTTAAATAATCATTTCACCCCAAGCAAGACAAAATACCACTGGTGCACAGAGGGTTACAGGAACAGAATGAAAATGGTACAGAGGATGTCAAAGAAAACATAAAAGATGGATGAGAATCCAGTATTAAAAAAAAAAAAAAAAAAAAAAAAGAGATGACAATTGATGTTGCATTTAAACTTTTGGAGATTATAGCTATCAGGGAAGCAAGCATATGGAAGCGAGTTCCACAAACGGGAAGTGTGAGAAAAGAAACTGTTAGAGTAGAAGAGAGGGTTACATTTAACTATTTTGATGGTAAATACAAGTGGTCAGGGTACCAGAGGAATAAAAAGTTTATCAGAGCAGTTGCCATGAAAATCTTGGAGGAAAAACAGAGGGAAATCATATCATGTTGGTGAGAAAGTGATGAAGGCAGGATACCAAGTCAAGATCAATTATACTGCAGGCCCACCTTTGTATTTTGTTGAGAACCTCAAGATGAATAGCAGGAGCACCCAGCCAGATATGGCAACAGTATTCAATGCACAGATGAATGGTAGATTTTCAAATGTGCAAAATAGATTCTGATGAGAAAAACTTCCTGGCCTGACACAGTGAACCAATCTTCTTAGCAGTAGATGCAGCTATGGATTCAATGTAGTCATTCCATTTGAGGTCATTTGAAAGAGTGAAGCTAAGTAGGTGCAGTGCTTGCATGTAGGAGATGAGTGTCATCTATTCTAATGATAGGCAGGAATGTTTCTCTATGGTGGTTAAAGGAGAATACAAAACTTAATCTCTGATATTCAACATTAAATTCTATTCAATTTTGTACTTTGTCAGTTACTGCCAGCCAGTGGATGCAAGGGGCCTTGGGTCACTCATCCGAAACATAGACCATACATTCTCATCTGCAATGTCAAAGAGACTGCCTTTCTCCTCTCTGTATTACAGTCTTTTGCCTCCTCAACAGGTGTTTACTCGTGCAACCAGATTGGCAACTGGGTCCCACCCATTCACAGTTAGGTTAGCCAAATGCAGGTGACAATTCTACTCCTGCAGCTTCTCTTGCAATTCCCGCCTGTGGAACTCGCTCCCATATTCTTGCTTTCCTGACAGCTACAACCTCCAGGAAGTTAAATGCAATGTCAATACTCATCAATTAACCACTTGACTAGTTCTTTCCCCAGACCGTATATCCTTTCCTTTCTTTTCACCCTTGAAACTGTCATCACACCTGCATTCTCATCCTTCTATTGCTCCTTTCTAACTGATTCGTCTTCCTCTTCACTCTCTTCTAATTAATCATTTTACACTTATGTAGCCCCCTGTACATCAGTGGCATTACTGCCTTGCTCGGGGTGATATGATTAAAAAAAAAAAAAAAAAAATTCCAGATGCAAATCACACAGGTATCCACTCAGCAACCAGAAGGTCATCAGGTCAACACTGCACCTAACTTTTCTGAAGAACAGAGCAAAGTCTATTCTAGCATCACCTAGAATGAGACACATGCTACCCAAGGAAAATCAAACATCATAAATAGAAGGATAACATTTTTTTTTAAAATACCTGTATTGGCTTCTTCTGTATACACAGGAGGATCTTCACTCACTTGGAAAACCTAGGATAAAAAAAAAAAAAGAAAAGAAAAAATTAAACAGAACATAAAAATATAAATCTAATTTTGATCAACTGAAACAAATAAAATAACTATTGTAATCATAAGCATTTGATAAGTTATTGCTAGACCAGCTACACCATTTACAACTCTACATCATAATTATTACGCCGTTTGCAACTCTACATCATAATTATTACGCCGTTTGCAACTCTACATCATAATTATTACAACGTTTAGAATGCTATATTATTCAAGCAACTGCAAGATTCAATTGAAGAAAGAATGCTATATATCATTCATGCTTAATCAAATTATTGGTCAATCATTGGTTGAGACTTATCATATGGCCTTTAACCACCTCAACCATTGAGTCAAGTAGCACAATTCATGGAGCAATAAAAATTTATATATTGATATGCTTGTACCTATGTATGGTGTGTGTTATGCTTAGTATCCCAGATATTTAGAGGGAAACAGAAAGATAGAAAGAAGAATATAGAGTAAAACAGAAAGAAACAAAAAGAGAGCTTGACAAAGAGAGAGACTAGTTTGTTTTGTTTTACAGCATATCAATCTCAATGGGTTATTTAAATGCTGAAAAGATTTTTACAATAGATTTGTATGAATACAATATGTACTCTTTGTGAGAAATTAGTTTATAGTTCAGGTTTTATTGATATATTTTTGTAAAAAGAGTTTGTTGAAAGTCAGATGTATTGCTAGAATTTGTCAGAGTTAACTATTTGCTCATAACTGGGACTCTAACAGGTGTTACCACCCTGGGTCATGGTGGACCTGAGAACAACAGCAATTAAGAGGCAATTCCATGTGCCTCTAAACCTTCCAGTCAGAGGCCTTGCTGCCAAATGCATTTTATTGTCATACACAAGACCCAGATATCGTTTGTCCTCATACCTAAGATACCTCATTAGGAGAGGCGCAGTCAGTGTATTCTGAAGCCCCTGCCAACAGGAGTGGATCACCCTAGATAAAAGCAGTTGTAATAAGGAGTTTTTGATTTTAATTTATCTTTGTGTGTTTGATACAAACTAATGAAACCTAGACTGTGTTGAGCATCCAAGAGCAAGAGAGAGAGAGGTACAGAGCGGTGCAGAGAGAGAGAGGTACAGAGCGGTGCAGAGAGAGAGAGGTACAGAGAGAGAGAGAGAGGTACAGAGCGGTGCAGAGAGAGAGAGAGAGGTACAGAGCGGTGCAGAGAGAGAGAGAGAGAGAGAGAGGGACAGAGAGGTGCGGTGCAGAGAGAGAGAGAGAGAGGCACAGAGCGGTGCAGAGAGAGAGAGAGAGAGAGGCACAGAGCGGTGCAGAGAGAGAGAGAGAGAGAGGCACAGAGCGGTGCAGAGAGAGAGAGAGAGAGGACAGAGCGGTGCAGAGAGAGAGAGAGAGAGGTACAGAGCGGGAGAGAGAGATACAGAGCGGAGCAGAGAGAGAGAGAGGCACAGAGCGGTGCAGAGAGAGAGAGAGGACAGAGCGCAGAGAGAGAGAGGCACAGAGCGGTGCAGAGAGAGAGAGAGAGGACAGACGGTGCAGAGAGAGAGAGAGGTACAGAGACGGTGCAGAGAGAGAGAGGAGAGAGGACAGAGCGGTGCAGAGAGAGAGAGAGAGAGGTACAGAGCGGTGCGAGAGAGAGAGAGAGAGGTACAGAGCGGTGCAGAGAGAGAGAGAGAGAGGTACAGAGCGGTGCAGAGAGAGAGAGAGGTACAGAGTGAAGCAGAGAGAGAGGTACAGAGTGAAGCAGAGAGAGAGGTACAGAGTGAAGCAGAGAGAGAGGTACAGAGCGGAAGCAGAGAGAGAGGTACAGAGTGAAGCAGAGAGAGGTACAGAGTGAAGCAGAGAGAGGTACAGAGTGAAGCAGAGAGAAAAAAAAGAGTGCAATACAGAAAGGGAGTGGAGATGGGATAATCTTAGATAAATGCAGTTATTTATAGTATCATGTTTTATGCTCAAATGATTTGTTGGACATCTTAGCTTTTTTAAGAGAGACTAAGTCACTTTTCTTATAACTAACTGGAAGTGGTCATTGGCTGCAGCATTAGAAAAGTTATTAGTAAATCTTTGTAATATTTAGGAATCCTGTATAGTAATATATGAATCCAAGTACTCTTTAAAATCACCTTTGTCAGTTATGACAGTAGCTACAAATAAATAACATAACCAATATAAGGTCTTCATCTGGATCAGGCGTTAAATATTAACGTAGAACAAGCAGCACAAATATTTTAACACTGACAAGATAAAAAAAACAAAAATTTAAATTTTTTAAAAACTTGTCAAGGAAAAAAAAAAAGTAATATTCTCAGCTACATTGAAGTGAGAAACACATAGATATTAGATATTTTTTTTTTTAGAAGAAAAAGTTTAAAAAAAAGTAAAATAAAAAATTTACCAATTCTGATGCTGTTGTATTCTCCAGAGTTTGAATATCTTGCACTTGAACATGGTGTCGAATCCGTAAGTGCCGTTTCAGATCAGACAAATTACCAAATAAATAATCACAGCTAAGGCAACGATAGACTCTGGAATCAGATGTGTTTGTACTCTTCTCAATGGCTGTATTGCAAGTGTATTGCATGCCTTTGTGATTGCGAGTGTAATGAACTTTCATATACCCTAAGGTATTAGCAGAATAATCACAGTGTTGACATACATAACGTTTCACAATGTCATGCGTTTCCATATGTCGCTTCAAGTGGCTCCTCTGAGTTGCTTCATAGGAACACCTGTACCAGGAAAAGAAAAAAGAGTTAAATGCAATTACATGATAAAAGATGTTTCTTTGAGAAGATTACCCATCAAAAATACCAAAAGTACAATGGAGAGAGAGAGAGTGTAAAAATTTAATGAAGACATTTTTTTTTAACTCTACATTTTCAGAGTAAAAAATAAAATAAAATTTATTTACTGTAATTTCTTATATATTATTTAATTTGTATGTCATGAAAGAAATTTTAAATAAGAATCAAAAAGTAAAAGGTGAATTTGCATTAGTATCATATTATTTTTGGCAATTTTGTTTAATTGTATCATTAATTGTATCATTGAAGTAACTGCAACACTGTCTTTTGAGCAGGATTATCCCTTGTTTTCTGTTTAGGATTGAGTTTTCAATCCCTTCTAAAGTCTTTCTCTTTCACTCCCAGTAGCCCCTTGCATCTTAGTGGCATTATCTACTTGCTTGGGGGATGAATTGATAAAAAAACTAAAATGGCTTCACTCATATTCAATCATTTTGGTTTAATTAGAATTATTTTAATATTAATTTATTTTCACATGAATGGGTACCCTCTGTACCCAGCCATTTCATACTTTTTCATGAGAGAAATATTGATCTTTATCTTAGGTGGTCAAATATACTGATAGAAAATAAAATTGCAACATCCTGCATGAAATATTTACTAGTTTATTTGATAAATATTCAGGCTGGAAATACAAACCATCTGAATAAGACATTACAGATTAGTAGTGAGAATAAAGAATACAGAAAAGAATTCTAACCAGTACTTTGTGTTACCACAAAGGAGAGTGGGGTGTTGAAAACTAAAAGACTTTCTAAGAAATTCTAGTGTTTAGTTATATTTTACAAAGTGAATTCGGGAGAGAACTTTTCTGCACTTCCTTGTAGAATTTGCGATTAAAAAGTATTTTGAAATACAGTTTTAAAAAGAAACCAAGCCCTCTCACTACACAATCTTCCTTTTCATATGCAAAAAAAAAAAAAAAAAAAAAAAAAAAAAAAGTAAAATAAAATAAATAGACTTACTTATCACATTTGAAGAGTTTGCCATCTTTGTGCGATCGAACATGCCACCGGAGAGCAGTTTTAGATTTGTATGCTTTGCCACAGTCATTGCACATAAATGGCTTTTCATTGGAGTGACGCAACATATGTGCTTGCAAATTGTTTTTGCTACGACAAGCATGTGGACAGAGAGGACAACGAAATGGCTTGATTCCTTCATGTATCCAGATGTGTTTACGCAGCTCAGAGTTGGCACGAATGAAAACACGGTCACAGTATGGACACTTATATGAACGGCGACCTGGGGTCAATTTAAAAAAAAATTGAAAAAAAAAAGGATAAATGAGAAATTAGCAAAACTGAAAGAACATGGGGGTGGGAGACAACAACAACAAAAAAAATCATGATTTATATATAAAATACAGTGTATTCACACACACACATACAGACAATATATTTTGTGTATAACACATCAAAGACTACATAGATACAACACTGATCCTTGGGAGAAGTGCTAATCCTGATGTAAATAATCCTGTTAATTTTCTTTATGACCATGAAGTTATTAAAAAAAAAAAAAAAAAAAAAAAAAAACTAAAAAAACCCCATACATATTACAAATAAAATCTTTATCTTTTATAGTCATCTTTATTATATAAATTTTATAGTAATCTGAGCTGAAGCCTATATCTAGAGAATAGAGGAAGTACTAACTAAAAATAAAAAGTGCATCATTCTTTGAAACAACTAAGCACATTACAGCTGTAATCCACTACAAGACTAAAAGTTAGTTGTTTTTCTCTCTCTCTCTCTTTTTTTTTTTTTTTTTTTTTTTTTTACAAGAAAGAATGCGTTTTTCTCACTGGATGCAATTAACGTGTAACACATCACTGAATAAATCCTAGCCTTCACAGATAAAGCAACAACTTTTAGGCAAAATTCAACTTTATTCATCAATGCTTCTTTAACAATTTGATGTCTTTTGTAGAACGATTTGTCTTTGACCTCAAAATGCACCCATTTTCAATAGCATGTCTTCATTGGAGCCAAATCTCTTTTCCTGGAGCATTCTTTTGAAATTTACAAACAGCCAGTAATCACAATTCATGTAATTTTTCCATTGTTGCGGTTGATTTGTGACAGTGTGAGTTGTCTTAATGAAAGATCACTTATTCTTCTTCATCTGTGGCTGTTTCTTGGCAATTTTTTCCAATGAACCAATAATGCTATATAATATTCACTATTGATGGTTCTTCCTTTCTCAAGGTTTTCTTGTGCATGCCAAAATATGGAGACCAAAATCTTGCCTGCTGATGTTTGCATCATTGGTCACTTTAGATGGCTTTCACTTGCTGCTGTCCACTCAGTTGACTGTGATTTGACTCCAGAGTGAAGTGAAGGATTCATGTTTTACCCATTGTCACATATTTATGCAAAAACTTTTTGTTGCATTGAAACAGTTGCAAACAATGCTCTGAATCACTGATGCATTGTTTTTGATCGACTGAACAAAACATGGCACCTGCTTTGAACACAGCTTTTTCACTGACAAATGTTCATGCAAAATGGTGAATACACTGCCTTCTGATATGTTCAACTCCTCTGTTATCTCATGTAACTTCAATTCATGATCAACCAAAACGAGTTTGTGGAATTTGGTGTTTTCCTGGACAACTGCTGATTTTGGGTGACCTGAGCGTTCAGCATCATTTGTGTCTGTACAACCACATTTAAAATTAGGTTTCTGATAGAGAATAGTCTGAATAACACTTATGAAGCCATTGCTTTGCTTGAACAGTATCCCCCCCCCCCCATCTGAAAGCAATGTTTTATCAACACATGAAATTCAGATTTTTCCATTGTTTTATCTTTGTGTCAGGCCTGAGACTTATTGAGTGATATGTTACAAAGCGACATTCAAAGAGAATTAGAAGTCCTACTAGTATTTATTATTGACAGACTTAACCTAAAGAGCTTGCATTATGCAGATGACTGTTGATGTTAAATTTAGAAGAAAAATCAAAAAGAACTGTTAAACAATGTAATCAGTGAAAAGCAAGGAGAAAAAAACTAAACAAAAATTGTAAAAAAGATGGAATGCATGGTTGTGTAGAAAAGGGACAGCCCAGATGTGTGTTATACACTGGGGACATCAAAATCAAGCTAATGTGGAAACGGAACAATTGGGTAAAGTAAAAATAAACAACAGATAATCGAACACAAAAATTCACAGTTGCATAGAAATATCAAAAGATACATTCCAGTAACTGATTAAGGTACTAACAAAAATATGCTAGATGATTATGTAATATCTACACTTTTATACAGCAGTGAACGCTGGACAATTTCATCAAAATTTAAGATTTGATGCAACCAATTGATTGATTCTATGGCTATCAACCTTTTACAGGTTTTTTAAATCCAGAAAATATTTTTAGACTTTAAGAAATTTTTTGGGAGATAATGGTTTAGTGATACAAGTCTTACTAATTAACCCATAACTGAAGGGAGAAACTGTGGATTGTCAAGGATGTTTGCACATAAGTGAAAATAACAAACTGAACATGAATTGGAGCTTGGCTATGATTTAAAGTTCTGAGCCCTTAATCATTACACCACCCACATATCAAAGCTTACAATACCTGGCATTCCCAAACTGTCACCTATCTAGCTACTGACCAGATTCAACATTGCTCAACTTCAGTGATCATATGGAAACTGGTGTTTCAATGTGAATTGAAGCAACCAATATTTGGTTCTACCAATGAATGTTGAGAATACCATGAACAGAGCATGTGACAAATATGTAAGTTTTAAGGAGAATGGGAAGTACAAATAAACTGCTGATGACAATCAAAGATATAACTGGAATTCTTCAAGATATATAAGGAAAGAAAACTTGGAAAATTTAACACTCACAGGGATTCAATGAAGCAAAATAAAGCAATGAGTAAGTTGCTTGACAAGTTTGAACAAAATGGTTGATGAATAAGTACTGCAAAGACTGTGAGGGGTCATAAAGGAGAAAGACAGGAAGCTGTGCAAAGCCATGATCATCCATGTTCTGATGAAAGGTGTGAGAGAAATTCCCTCACTGTGTCAAATCTGATTTTATATGAAAAGTGGCTTAATTTTGTCATTAAAATAAAAAGTAAACATTTATTAGAAAAGTCAAAGCCTTCTGTCTAGGTTCCCACTAGCAGTATAGCCCGACGATGCTCGGCTTTAATGAAAGATTTAAAACTAATCCATGGTCTTGGAGCTCAAATTTTGGACATTAGCACAAAAGACTAAAAAGCAATAGTTGTTTCCAGTCAAAACGAAACCAGAGATTGAAAGAAAAATGAATGGATGTAAGTCAAATTTTGATTTTATGGTATCACTGTCAAATAAGTTTTCCGTCACAAACTGAATTTTGAAAGCTAAATAAGTCCTCTGAGTAATTCTTTTTTCTACTGGCTTTAATGCATGCGTGTTTGGGATGAGCACAGCATTGAAATATTCTTAAAGTAAGTTATGATTTTGCTTTGATTTTATTTTGGTGTGGTTAATTTTTAAAAGTTTCATGGTTATTTGAACGAATATTCTGTCTTTTTTCAAAGAAATTTCTTCGATTGGACTTTAACTAAGTTAAAACTTAGTTAACTCACCACCCTTACCTTTTCTTTTCCTCTTTTTCAATTGGAGTAGATAGACTAAACTATCGCCCGGTTCACACTCCACCCTCATCTATTGAACAGGTGTATAGGCTCATCCCTTGTTCCCTGTTTAGGATGTGGTTTCCGGCTTTCTCTTTTCCAATCTCTTCACTTTTCTTTTTTTTCTTCTTATTTTATTTTTTTTATTTATTCATTTTTTTTTCTTTTCAATTGGAGTAGATAGACTAAACTATCGCCCGGTTCACACTCCACCCACGTCTATTGAACAGATGTAGAGGCTCATCACTTGTTCCCTGTTTAGGATGTGGTTTCCGGCTTTCTCTTTTCTAATCTTTTCACTCTTACGTAGCCCCCTGCATATCAGTGGGGTTACCAACATGCTCGGGGTGATATGATTAAAAAAAAAAAAAATGGTATCATGACTAAGACTAAGAACTACAATTATACCTACTTAGGGCAAAACCCGAAGCAAAAACCAAAATAAAAGGGCTGAAAATCTGTTTTTGATCAGACCCAACAGGATATCGGGGTATTGATTTTCAATATCGGAGTCAAATAAGTCATCCAAGGATAAACTAACCTAAGTAAGTCCATGAAAACTTATCGTACCCATTAGGAGTAAAATTAGAGAAAATGAGCTATATTGTTGGCTGAATATTGGTTTTTGATCAGATTCAATAGAATATCAGGTGTATCGATTTCCAATATTGAGGGAAATGAGTTGTCTGAGAAGATCTACTAATGTTTAAGATTAAAAACTATAATTTTGCCAAGTTAGAGCAAATTCTGCAGCAAGAACCATGATAAAAGGGCTGAAATCCTGATTATGATCAGACCTGATCGGATATCAAGGTATCAAGTTCTGATATCAGGAGAGGGGGTCAGAAAAAATAAGCAGCCCATGACCTGACCAGAAGCCTAAAAAATATTTGTTTGAAGTTTGGTGAGAATCAGATAAAAATTGTGGATTTGTATAAAGGACATACAGACAGACAGCCACACAAAAGAGAGAGAGAGAGAGAGAGATTCGTAGCATTATACAGACTGTATTAACTGTGACTCCACAAGAAATTCTTGATAACTATCAATGTAGTATATATAGTCTTTTACATTTAAATTCAAAACTAAGTATGCTGTTTCTGCTACTACAAGTCAGTATATATGTTGAAGTGTTTATATTGTAAAAGAAAGCCAAGTTCTATTCTTTTACTGAAAAGACCATTATATTTCACATGAGTATAAATTGAAAACTCACCCATCTTTCTCTGTATTCGATGTCCCAGCCCAGTTACCCGTTGTACCTCTTCTTTGCTCATCATTGGATGCTTCAGCAGAATATGATTACGTAACTTCTTCAAGCTGAAAATTAAAATTAAATTACTTAAGAAAGGTTCTAAATTGAATCAACAAATGACAAAAAGAATCAAAACTCAGTTCATTTTAACACTCAAACAAGTAAAAGAATGGCTATGTAATGTTGATACTAATAGAGACAATGTGACGCAATTCATAGTTTTTGTCATAATGAAAAATGAACTCTATATCAAGTTATTAGCTTATTTCATATTTGTTGCTACAGGGTGCCCCACAAGAAAACAACCTTTTAGATATGATGGAAAAAAAAAAAAAAATTATTATGTTGGGGTTTACTGTTACATCAACTTCAATTACAGAGAGAGATCACAGGCATACAATCCTTAAAACTATGTTGATAGGAGCTTGGAACAATATCCTTCAAAAATTTCAACTATTAAATAAACAGCCCAAAAAACAACACTACAGAGGAGTTTAAGGAGCCAAGAGGCAGGAGATAATTCCAACATGTTTGGAAGTAACTATATTAATCAACTAGCAGTATAGCCCGGTGTTGCTCGGGTGTAATGAAAGCTTTAAAACTAATCCATGGTCCCAGAGCCCAGACACTTTGGACGCTGGTACAAAAGACTAAAAAGCAATAGTTGTTTCCAGTTAAAGCGAAACTGTAGACTGAAAGAAAAATGAATGGATGTAAGTCAAATTTTGATTTCCTGGTATCGATATCAAATAAGTTTTTTCGTCGTAAACTGAATTTTGAAGGCTAAATAAGTCCTCTGAGTGAATGGTATCATGGCTGAGGCTAAGAACTACAATTATACCTACTTAGAGCCAAACCCGAAGCAAAAACTAAAATAAAAGGGCTGAAAAAATACAGACATATAGGTAGATAAACAGACACCCACACAAACATCTTGCCATATATATATATATATATATATATATATATATATATATATATATATAAAATCGATTTCCTGCACTATTGTAAGAACTGCAACCTCGAAAATTCTGAATATCGTTTGTTATGTCTTTGTCTAGGAGTGTATCAAATTTGATTAAAATCAGACCACTCCTTCGATAACCCAATTTTTTCGATTAGCGATTTTTATCGGGGGTACCTCAACACAAAACCTAGCTAAGAACATTCGCAGATGCTTATAGTACAACTGTGTAAATTTTCAAGAAAATCAGTTCAGCCATTTTGGAGTCTATAGGTAACGGACACACACAAAGTTCCATTTATAAATAAGTTTAGATTTAGATTAGATTTAGATTATTTTATATCTTCATTTTTGTTGTTATTATCAGTGATAATAACAAAGATGGGAACAATAGGCCAAAGGTAAACAAACAATTGGGCTTTGTGTGAAACCTAAACTACCCTATAGTTCTCTATACAAAGCAAAAATCAATGCCTGATAAACACACAATCTGGACAAATATTTTCACTTATTACTCAGCTCATAGGGACATGTGAATTTATAACCTCTATCTTTGGACAAGAATTCTCAACTTAATCTCTGTACACACGGAACATTTTAGCAAAAATAATCTGTATAATTCAATAAAGGAATAAAGCTAATAAAGGGGCTTTTGATGTTAGTGAAAAACCAGAAGACTTAAATTACAGCAGCAGAAACCAAAAAATCTATATTTCATGGTGAATGTAAAAATTGTCAGTTAAGTGCTGACTATAACTTACTTTTCAAACTTCTCATGGCACTGTGGACATTCCAAACCAGAGATACCTCGATGTTTCAGCTGATGGTTCCATAACTGGGTTCGACTATTTGCCACAAATTCACACTCTTTGCAAGGGAAGGTCACCTTGTCATGTTCCCGTTCTACATGACGTTTCAAATTGTCACGAGTGATGGCTCGATAATCACAAACTTCACACTGGAATGGCTTATCTCCTGTGGACAGAACATAAAAACAATATGATAGACAATAGATGAAAACAAAGTAGATAAGTTTGGGTTCAAGGCTAGCTGAAAAAAGAGACAAAAACAGTCATCTACTAACAAGTGTGTATTTTAGACAAATGACAGTATTTCCTTTAATCACCTTGATAATCTGTTTGCTGGACCATGTCCATAAATTTTTTTACATTGTATCTTTTCAAAACTAACTCAGTCAACTGACCTAACTTTCATATTACATAGTGCTGTATAGCAGGATTTATTTGTTTTTACACTGAAATATACTCAATGTAAGAGTATATATTCAAACAAAAGGGGTGCTAAAAAGTTCTTGGTTCAGCCAAAAAGTACTTCCCCAAAAATGTTTAGAAGATAATACCAATTTATTTATATACAAGTTAAAAGATCAAATATGAAAACCTGAATCTGACAGGATGATAAGATAAAGAAAAAGTAGGAAATTTATATCAAGCAAACATTTCACTTTTATTAAAACTTCATCAGAGATTGAGAGAAAACAGACTAAAAAAAAAACAAAAAAAAAAAACAGCAGAACTTTGGTATTTTCAATTTTGTTTCAGTCAATTCTTATTGGTCAGTCACCTATCATATGGATTAAAACTTATGTTCATATGCCCAGGTTTTTACATCATAAATCTACATTTATGATTGTAATCTAAAAATTAGTGTCATCAAGTGTATCCCAGCAAATGAACATATTTACCCTCTTGGAGACTTCAGTGTGGATGCAGATTAAAAGTCCTGGCCAAACATGTTAGGTCACCAGAGTATAAGAAAAATAAATGAGAATAGCCAAATACTTCTAGAATTCTGCTGCTATCACAAATTGTATAAGACAAACACCTATTTCCCGAACAAGGCTTGCCACAAAGCATCCCATAGACACCAAAGGTCAACTCATAGGAACTGACTATTCCCTGTTCTCTTAACAGTATCTAGATAAATCCAAAAGTTCATAGAGAGCACAGTGTGTGGAAGGCAGATGGCAAGAAGGTTCACAAGAACAAAAACTGATTACATTCTATCCAGCAATATCTGTAGGCTCTGGAAACTGCTTACAGCAAGGTCCAGCAAACTGCACATCACTAGGCTAACGACTACTGGTTCCAACAATCAGATAGCATCCAACATGAGTCAGACACTGATAACACCTGGAATTTGTATGAGGGCATTAAATAAGCAACTGACAAAATATAAATCTGTGATGGTTAGAGTACTACCTGTAACTGTAAAAAAATTCCCTCACCAAAGAAGCAATGATATTGAGGGTCTACTGGTTTGAGAAGAGCTGGACTCTGAAGCTACAGAGAAAGAATTCAATAAAATCACTCATTCTCTAGTTTATGAAAAAGCACTGAGTGAAGAGGGTATACTGCCAGAAATTATTAAATGGGTTATTCCAATTTTACACTCCATGGTCTCCTGAGCCTCTGCTGAAAATAAAGCAAAGTTCCTCAGGACATTGATACTACCAAGATTATTACCCTGTATAAAAAATGAGGACAACTGCACTAACTACATTAATTACTGTAGTACCTCCCTGTTAAGCACTGTTGGAAAAGTCTTTGCTTGAGTGGTTTTAACTTGACTTAAACTCCTTGCTGATCACATTTATCCAGAATCCTAGCATGAATTTAAGGTTAAGATATCCACAATTGGATCTTCTATGTCAGCTCCAGGAGAAATGTACATGACAATGTATAGTGACAACAAATGTCACTATACATTGTCTTCATTGATCTCTCCCAAAGACATTAGACTTTGTTAGCAGAAAACCTCATTTTCAGCTATTAAAGAAAATTAGATGTCTCCCATATTTCCTAAGGATCATCATCTCCTTTCACAAGAACATGCAGATGAAAGTTCAATGCCTTCCATAATTCTCAGTGGTGTAAAACAAGGATGCATTTTAGATGTCAATTAAACTATCACACTGATCCCTGAATAACAAGCTTGCTAATCATTTTTCAATGGAAGATGTCCAAATTGTTTTACTAGGTATAGCATGGTCTGACATAGGGTCCCACTACAAGAACTGAATACACAGAACTATTGAATTGGTTTGTAAAATGAGCTTGCTCACCATTGCACTATGGTAACTACAACTTATTAATTAATATGTCATGAAAACTAAAATAGTATTACTAACAAGCCTGGTTTTTAAAACAATAAAATATGAAGATATTAAAGCAACCTTTTTCTCTCTCTTGCAGTCAGTCTTGCATATCTACATACATATTAAACTCAAATATTTGCCAACAGCCATAAACTGCACTTACCTGTGTGAGTTCTCACATGTGGTTCATAATCAGCACGATTGTAGAAAAGACGTCCACAGAATTCACATTCTTCAGTTCCAAACGTTTGCCTCATCTTTTGAAATATCTCCAAAGAGAGAGGGCGATAACCAAGCCTCTTGATAATGTCTGAGGCCTTGGACGATTTGCCTGCATCCTCATCTTCACTGGGCAAATCTTCCCCATTCTCGATTTCTCCTGTCTCTGAACTATTGTTTTGAAGCTTCAAACGTTCTTCTCCCACCCTCACTGTGTTTGAAGCAGATGCAGAAGAATCCTTTTCATTTTTGGAGTTTGGAGTTTCCTGATCAATCATAACATTTCCAGCAGCAGCATCAATCTCACTTGCTGCTTCAAGTTCATTTTCATCTGTAATAGTCAAGGAATTATCATTTTTCTCTTTCGCTTCTACTTTGACCGTTACATTCTCACTGTCACCATTTTCAAAAGTATCCATTTCACTTACACCCTTTTCATTTGTTTCTTGTAATTTCTCTCCCAGGGTCTCAATGTCCTTTACAACATTAGAGGTCTCGTCATTCATTTCTACTTCCATGGGATCCTCAGATATATTAACTCCGTCTGAAATCACATCAGAACTTGTTATAGTGGTGGTAGTTGTCGATCCTGAAGATACTGGAGCAGAATTTGTTTGAGTGGAAGATGTTGTCAAAGATGTTTCCATTGATTCCGTCTCTCCACTATCTTTGGTGTTATTCATGGCAACAGCAGACAACTCCGGGGGTAAATTGTCAAACTCCTTGTCCTGGTCAGGTAAAGTATCGTCAGGCTCAGGTAAGTAAAGAGATGAAGCAATACTTTGCTCAAAAATACTCTCACTTGTTCTTTCAGCAATATCATCAACATGAGTACTGTTAATATGTTCTAATAGTCTAACAGTGCTCAAGAACTTGTCCTGACACAAGCAGCAGCAATAAATAACCCGGTGTTTAAGGAAGTGTTTTTCTAGATAGATCCTTCGACTAGCTGAATAGTCGCACAACTCACAGTGTTGCACACTGGGAATGTCTTTAATGTCATGAACAAACAAATGCCGGTCACAGTCAATCTTCTTCTTGAACTTACGGTTGCATACATGACATTGATGAATAACTGTGGTGCCACGATCTTGGCGCCCTTGCAAGAATTTTGCTAAGTATTCTTTGCCTTTCTTCGATGAGCTATGATACTTGCGCACATGATTGACTAGTGACTTGATAGTATTGTAGTCCTTTTTGCACATTTCACAGGGGTGGCGAACTTTGCTATGGGTTGCTTCATGCTCCAGTAGATGACTCTTGTTGACAGTCTTGAAAGGACACTTGGAGCAGATATAAAACTGACCTGTGTGTTTACGCATATGAGTATACAAGTTACCTACAAATGGACAAGAATTAAAAAGAGTTTAAATAAATTCAGAAAAAAATATAAAAATTCATTGCTCCCATTTAAACATATAAGAATTTAATATTTTCAATGTACAAAGGCTAGTCAAAAAGCAAAGCTTGCTCTAATTTAATTCTAAAAGTATTTGTCAAGATTGGAGCTGTTTAGCTGTAAACCATAAAATATCTTGAAATCTGAAGATACCATCTCTTTTCCTAACCACAATCTTCTTTCAAAATGGTTCATTCTTTGGAGACATGTAGAAAACAAAAAGCTGTCATAGAATTTTTGCTTTTGAAAGACGTGCACTTGATATAATCACAGTAAGAAGAGGATTCAGTAGAATTAATGACAATCCTCAAGAGAAAGAAGAAACCAACCATAGTGACAGACACCACAGTGGCAGGTCAACTGCTGCTGTGAATAAGGCCAAACATGTTGATACTCTTATAGATAGAAAAATAACAAGTGCAAAATTTCAGGCAAGCTACTCTACAGTCTCTTAGTAACTTAATGGTCTGTTCAAAGTGGATTTCCAAAATGCTGACAGACTTCATGAAAGAGAAGAGGATCCAACATGATGATGAGGTGATATGGGCAACAGGGTTCAGAAATTAGACAAGAAGCTTCTCTAAAATGGATTTGATATTTCCTCATTCAAAAGTGGAATGACACAATGGAAAATGAAGGAGACTATATGAAAATCAAGATTTGAAATCTAAAGACTTTGGTATTCTTTTTCGTATGCTTTGCATACTATTATAAATATGTTGTAATTAAAAATTAATTTTTTTTGACTGGCCCTTGTATGTTTTATGATTTGTCTGGCTCATTGAACTCATTGTGTTGGTTTAGTCATTACCAGAATTTTTCAATTGATTCATTTTATGGCCTTTTTTAAGTGAATCATCAATCAGGAAAGAGATGCTTTTTTTCAAGTTGTACACTTGAAGAAAGTTGCAGAATGGATCAGCCAAAATGTGGTTAAGAACAAGAATACATACAAAGAATGAATTCAATGACCCAACAAATTTTTAGAATAATAACCACTCTTCACAGAATTATAGATTTACTTAATCTGTATAAATTTAATTCAAATTCTTCACAAATAATGATAATTTTTCAATTTAGGATACGGCAAAATATCAGACTATAATGCAGACAAATCTTACATACCTTTAGAATTGGATGCATATGAACACTTGGAGCATTTGAATGGTTTTAGGTTAGTATGAATAAGACAGTGTAGTCGCATATGTGACAAGGTTTTGAACACTTTGTCACATGTGTTACAGGAGTACAAGGATAGGCCAAAAGTCCCTGCACGTGGTGCAGATGGTGCATTCTCATTTAAGTCCTGCTCAATAACATGCACACGAAACATATGATCTACTCCACTCAAGTCAACATTGAGGCTTCGCTCAAAAGCTACTTTCTCTTCTTCAGTATTAAAAACAGGGATGTCTTGGATGTGGTTCTTGGACTTGTCCTCATTGCTATCTGTGTCAGCATTGGCTGACATCTGTACTGAACACTGGCTCTCAACACTAGCTGTGTCATTAGGGTGTATGCTTGTGGCAGCAATAGCAGCTGCAGTAAGGTTGGTAATAGCACCATCATCTTCTTCTGAGGTATGGGCTTCATACTCTTCCTGATCTCCAACTGCTACCACTTCTTCTGGTTCCTCTTCACTCTCATCACCTTCACCCGAAAAAAAAATAAAATAAAAAGTTTTAATAAAGCAGCATTTCATTGATTTTTTTATTATCATTATCTGAAAAGATTTCTCAGACAATATCATTTAACAATAATTAGTTTGTTTAAGGTTAATGAAAATACTAGTTAAAATTATTAGTTGTAAAATACCAATTTGTAAAGAAAAAACTGGTGGCTATTATGCAGTTATAGTGCCTTAATAAATATAATAGCAGCAGCTCTGAGAGTATAAAAACAAGCAAAGCCTTAAGTAGCTCTCTTCCAGATTTTACTCTTTCAAACTATGTGACATGAACTTTTCACACTGAAGCTAAAAGATCTATTAATGTTTTACCCACAAACACATTCACACAGTAAATCCCACTCAAATATATTCATGAACATTATGTGGTGTATGCAATTTATTTCTAGGAAAAGAAACTCTCGTTTTAAATTTTATTTTTAATTTTGTTTAATAATTGTTATCTTTCATTGCAAATCAACTGGTCTGTTATTTTGGGAATGTACCCTTTTTTGCGACTATTATTTCGTGTACTGTAAAATGTTCTTGTAAGAAACCTTATATAAGTAGTTCACACACTAAAAAATTCAAATTCATATTGAATAGCAAATATAAATTTATCACTGAAAACATTTTAGAAAGGAGCTTTGAATAAAGGATTTACAACAAAGAAAGTCAAAGACTCATGTAGTGTCAATATTTCTTCATAGTACAGTATTTTTCATACACTGACATTATCATTATACATAAGATTTAATCACAAGAGTCGTTTGAAATATTGATCTCATTCTTTGATTTACTAAGCATAGTTCAAATACAAGGCCACGAGTATGGAGCACCCAGTGCAGATCAAACTCTCTACTCAGTTGTAATGGATATAGTGAGATAAGCTTGATAACTATTAAACCATGTCAAAGTGCCCAATTTAATTTTTTTTAATGTTTTAGTTCATCCATTCATCAAGTATGGAAAGATGATAGGAGGCCTTTTTTTCACTCTCTCTTTTCCCTCCCATTAGTACAAAATAGAAATATATCAATCAGAGCAAATTTGGTCAAAGTGAGAAAAAAAAATCTTCCTATAAGGATTATCCAATGTAGAATGGATTGAAACATTGTGTTTATAAAAAATAACAATTTCAAATAATGACTCATCTCAAAATTACAAGGTATATATTAAAATATGAAGATTATAAATATAATACTCCTGTTTTTGCATTATCATCTGTATCAATTAATGACAAATAATAATCGTTTACATCTCATTTTCAATGCTGTGTGTGTGTGTGTGATTAATATAGCAAGAAACTATAGTTCTGCAAATTTTTAAGCACAATGTGAAATCAAAGATCCAAGCTCAAATTCCAGTTGAATTCATTGTATTCACTTATCTGAAAATACTCTTGGAAAAGGTATTAATCCATCTCTTCTCCATCCAGCTAGGGATTGAATAGCAGGAGAGATTAGGTTCTATAGCCTTCATTGCCTACCAGTCTACCACAAAAAGAAATGGTAACCTACTGTGTGAAAATCTTCTGCTTAATCAGTCATGGATTGAAAGAGACAGGATTGTCCAAGTGTATATCACACATGGCACTTTACTGACTGATTAAATTACAAACACAAATTCTTCTATTATTTTAAGTAATAGATGTCATTAATTCTCATCAAGTTATGATTTTCAATCAGAAACAGAAAAGAAAAGCAAATTATACTAACAAGTATTTTGTTACTTTTAATACACCCATATTTTTAATATGAATATTTTGAAAATATGAAGTTAGAGTTAAGAAATAATAATCTAAAATATAAAGAATATTAGGAAAAAAAATTAAATCAGATTTATAAATATACCTTCAATTTTGACCACATCTTTTTTAGAGATATCAACATAATCAGAAGAGGCTAGACATTTGTGTGTGATAAAGTAACGCTCCTTGGGGAAAGCTCGCTTGCATCTGGAACAGTGATATCTGCCATCTTTGCCTGCAGAAGTAAAAAATTTAAAAATAAAACAGAAGTGACATTATTTAAAAAAATTATTTCTAATTTTGAAAATCCTCATAAAGAGAACATCACATAAGATGGTCTAGATGAAAGTGATGCCTTAAGTTTTAAGAACAAGAATTTAAGAGCATTATTATTATTATTATTTGAAGAACAAATGTTTAAGAGCATTATTATTATTATTTGAAGAACAAATGTTTAAGAGCATTATTATTTGAATAACAAGAATTTAAGAGCATTATTACTTTTATAAATATGTACCTATAATTAATTATCCCTCCAGCTATTTAACCCATAGCTGGAGGGATAAGTAGTGGATTAATACCTTTCTCAAAGGTATTTGCATTCAGTTGCAGGCAAATAACCTTGGGAAAGGTATTAATCTGTCGCTTCTCTATCTAGCTATGGGTTAAATAGCAGGACAGACTGGGTTCTATAGCCTTGGTTGGCAGCTATTCTACTACATTTATTTTGGAAAGCCAACCAAATTTTTATTTATACATAGGTTTAGAAGTTATAACACATTGTGTGTGAAATGTTTCCTGAGAAATAGTCGATGGCAAAAAGCTAAAATCTCATTTAAGAATTATTTTAGTTATTTGCTGTCCAACTATCAATATTTTTTTTTATATTTATAATTTCAGGTTTCATTTTTTAATATTCTCCTGCGGAATTTAATCTTATCTCCTTTAGTGCAGTGCAGTGCAGAGAGGACAAGACATATATATATGTAAATCAAAAGCATGGATAAAAGCAAAAAAGGTTAATCAGCTTAATTTTACCTCAAGCTGGAACATTGACATACAAACTCAGTTCACAATCTTACAAAAATTTTAATCAAATATTTCCTCATATTTATGTCCAAAATAAAAATAGAAGAAAACTGACCTTTATCAGGAATTGGTAATCTCTCTGGTTCTTTAGGTACAGCATCTCTCTGGACATTTTTCTCTTCTCCTTTGCGGGGTCGACCACGACGCCGACCTATAAACATAAACAAACTTTAAATGTTTTAAAAAGTGTTCTTCCTAAGAAAATAATCATTACCAACAAAATTTAAATGAACTCAAGAAAAATAAAAACCTTGCACCATTAAAGAGGAATATGGTAATAAATTTATACTGGTAGGTTTTTTTCTCTCCGGTGGAGTTCACATTCCTTTGTACTTGGCTTTTTAGGCAGTGCTATGAAAATCAGTCTACTTAGGTCTTCTAGTATATCGCCAATGTTGTAGATTTCATTTATTATTTGTGTAATTTTGTTTATGCCGAAATTGTCTAAGGCTGTCAGCGTCTCCATTACAATGCTGCCTGGTCCTGCTGCTTTGTTTCTATTCAGTTTGCCCAGTGCAACTTCCATTTTAATATTTTCATTCTGTCAGTATTTGTGTATTGTCAGTTGTTCTGTTATTGTGGAAGAGATCTTTTACATCTTCTAACTATCACTGAAGTATGTTCTCTTTCTCTAACATGAGCATTCCATCCTTGTATTTTATACATCCTGTTGATGAGTATGTCTTCCATCCTGTTATTTCTCTTATCTTTTTTATGCAGGTCTCCTTTATTAATCATGCACAATCTCTCTATTTCTGCATATTTGTTGCAGAGCCATTTCTCTTTAGCTTGTCTGCATTTTCTCCTTATTTCCTGTTGAAGTTTTCTGTATTCTGTTCCATGTCTTGGCATTGTTTCCTCTCTCTTTTGCCATATGTTGAGAATCATCTATGATCTACTCATTTTCTTTTCTTCTATGTCTGTTTTCCTTTGGGGTGATGTTTGCTGATATCACTAACAGTTCCTTTTGTGCATTCCATTTAGAGTTTCCATTTCCAATTTGTTCCTGGTATTTTTTTTCACATTGTCCATGTATTTTTCCTGCAGGTTGAGACCATTTAAGTGTTTGTTGTATTGCAGTCTGGGTGCTGCATTAGGCTTCTTCAATCTTCAAAAATCTTCAAATATTACTCCAATGGAAAACTTGTGAATCATCATTAAAAGAAATATATATGAGAATGGAAAACAATATTTATGCAGATAAGATTGTACAGAAGCAATAAAAAATAGTGCAAGTGAATGTTAAAATTGGAGCAGTAAAAAAACTAAACAGAAGTCAATGATTGAAAACCTGATGAAGGTTATAGAACATCAAGAGGCTCATATTAAAATGTAAAATAACAAAATGATTCATTCGGCTATCTGGAATATTGCATAGATTTCTTTGTCCTATATTTTTTGTATATATTTATAAATGTTTATGAAGCATTTAGTTTGATAACAATCTCCCCAAAAGTTATTACCAATATTTTTAGCAAAAGTAAAATAATATATTTCTCATTTAAATATAAGTACATTCTGAAATGTTTATCAACCTAAGTTGATTAATACAAGATTTTTGGTGAAAATATTATTTTGTATAAAATTTGAAAGTGAAAATAGGCAGTAAAAGCTAACTCTCTTCATAATGATAATGTGAATAAACATTGGGCAATGTTTAAACATCATAGCCACAAAAAAAAAAAGAAAAAAAAAGTGTACCAAAAGGATGATTATTCTCTTGACACCGCCATTACACAATTTTTGTTTCACTCTTTTGGCCAAAGTTTACTGCTTTAAAAAGTGACAATTAGAATTTTTAATAAACATCAAAGATATGAAAATGGATTTAAACATTTTTCATTCTTGAAAATTGACAACAATGTCATTAAATACTATTTATTTATTAGACTGATAATTTACAAAAATAATCTTATATTTACAAAATTATAAAAATATATGAACCAACTATAATGAAATATTTATTTCCAATTTTGCAAAGAAATAAATAGGAAAAATTTTTTTATTCATAAATTTATAAAAAATATCTGAACCAAAAAATTAAAAATTTAAATACATAACAAGTAACAGTAATTATGAATTTTGAAAAAAAAAAAATGCATTTTCTAACCTTTTTTTCCATTTACTCTTATCATAAATTCATTAAATAGGTTGAGAGCCTATCTTCCTCAGAACTAAACATTCCTTTTAGATTTTCAGCAATGCTACAAACACTTAATATTTTGAGTGTGTATCTCCTTATTCATTGGATTGATAAAGTTTTCCTTGTGTTTAATTCCAGAAGGTCTATTTTTTTTTTTTACTACAATTATTGCACTGTCATTGGTTTACATATTCTGATAATTTTGTAACTTTTTATAAATATTTGAATAAAAAGATTTTTCATATTTGTTTATTTATAAAATGGTAAATGATAAATATTTGTAAAAGGTAAATAATAAATATCCCATTGTACTTGGTTCACATATAATCTTGTAAATAAACATTGCCCAAGAGAGCCCCAAAAACGGTGTAATAGTGGTGTCTTTTTGACACACTGTTTTTTTTCCTGCATAACAGTTAAACATTGCCAAACATTGAAATAATAATAAAACCAAATCATAACTGGTTTGTTAAATCAAATTTAGATTATATGTAGGCATGCTTTTAAGGAGTTACTTTCATCATTTAAGAAAGTTTTAGGGACAAGGTCTTCTTTGTAAAATCTGTAAAAAATATAGTTTGTATGCTTGTGTCATAAATAAACAAACATACTGAACTGGAATGAAAGAAAAAGTATAGATAAACAAGCAATATACTGTCTACTTGATTTCCAGTCATAATTTCACTCTCAAATTATGATTAACAAATAAAGTAATATACCTGTTGAAGTAGAGGGCGTGGTAGTAGTAGTGGGAGTGGTAGTCGTAGTAATGATACTGGTGATAGGTGTCGCAATAGTTGTAGCAGCAGTAGTAGTTGTGGAAGTTGCAGTAGTTACAGCTGCAGTGGTAACAGTGCTAACAGTGGTAGCATTTGGTATATCTGTCTTCGGTTGCAGCTGATCGACACTGACAGATTCCAAGGCTTCAAGCAGTGGCTGCACGGCAGCTGTGGTGTCGGCAGCCTGTGGTGAAGTGATGATCACAACAGCTTTTGTATTAGATGAGTCGTCTCCAGTTACCATGGCTGCCTGAGCCACTTGAGAGAGTAAATCAGCAGAATCTACATTAACGTTTACTGCACCCTCAACTACAAAAAGAGAGAATGAAAAAAAAAAAAAAGGTACAGATATAAAACTAAATGACAAAAGGACAATAAGAGTTAATATTTGTTTACATGTAATTCTATAAATGTGACTGCACCCAATTTCAATCAAACCTTATATAATTTACCCCCCACCCATCCAATCTAACTCTTTTTTTGGCAAAGACTGGATTCTTTCAGGTTAAGTAGTTAACAAGAGTTAAATCTAAGAAAGATAAAATCCATGAAAAATTACAATACCAATGTCCTGGCATCAGTGATTTCAAAACATTACCATATTAAGGATTTTACTGGATTAACTAAAGCAAGTAAATTTTAATTTAACCAGCAATGTAAGATTTCAGGTAAGATTTATTAAACAAATACATCAAATCCTAATAATCATATATATTATTAGTTATGTCACTATGCAAAAATTACCATAGTACATTTAGTATATGAATGACTAGAACAAATAATTTTTTTAAAAATTGTCTTAATGATATCAATGCGTTTGAGCTCTAAATTATTTTTTCTTCATTTTTTACTATAAAGTGCCCCCCCCCCATGCTATATGTTCAGATCATGCCTTTAATTTATGAATGAAAGAGATAAAACTGATTATAATATTATCCAATCAAAGCAAATTGTTATTCCCAAGTAAATAAATGAATGAAAATCAAAATAGTAATTAAAGTACAATTCGATGACTTCCTTTTAATTTTAAAATTTAATTGAATTTCAGTATTTTTTATCATTTCACCCTAAGCAAGGCAATAAAAGTACAAAGACATTACTGAGAATGAAAGACAATAGAAATGTTACTGAGGGGGAAAAGACATAAGGAAACAAAAGATGATTGACATTACAATAAAATATTTGAACATTGTAGTTGACAAAAAAAAAAGAGTTGTAAAAGAGCTCCATAGGCTAAAATTGCAAGAAGAAACTATTAGAATAGAAGTGACAGTTACATTTAGCAATTTCAACAGTAAAACAAGGAGACTATGCTACTGATCTCGTACTATAAATAAATTAATGAAGTTGAAGTACCTATAGAAGTTCATCAGAACAATTACCATGAAAATATTTGTAGAAAAGACAGAAGGAGCCTATGCTACAGTGGTGAGAAAGAGGTAATAGCAAATTCTTTAGATTTTGTTCATAATCTCTAGATACATAGAAGCACCAGATGTAGCAACAATTTTCTATGCACAGACAAATGGTTTACTTATAAAAGTAAAAGGTGCAAGATATCTTCAGTTGAGCAAATAAAAAAAGAAACAAAAGGGCTGTACATGGTCATTTTGAGACTAAAAAAAAAAAATTTAAAAATACCACCTCCCTTAACTTTGGAGTTTAGCCTTTGAAAAATAGAACAATCAAAAGCCTCATGTAATTATTCCACATCCATGATATAGAACCCAAAACTCCTTGAGTGCCTAAATATGGCTTTCAGTGAAAATACGTTCAATCTAAATGAAGATAAATGTATTTGTTGTGACATACTAATTTCTCCTAGTGGCAAAAATGAGTAACAAAAATCATTTTTTACTAGCATTTCAATGATTTTAATTTAAATAACTTTATCACAATTCTCCATGACTGTAGTAAGAAGTTGGCATAAGAAACTAGAAATTGGGATCTCGGCATTAAAATAAAATCAATTGAAATGAAAATATTTACAGAAAATTAATAATAATTAACAATACTTCACCTAGGATATAAAAATATTATGAAAATATAATTACTAGAGAAAAAATATCAAACAAATATCTAAATATTAATATGAAAGAGAAAAAAAATTAATTTTCATTTGCTATAGAAACAGGATTTATTATAGTCTACTGTTGAAATAATGAGAGCTTGTTGTACTATTCAGATTTTAAACAAAATATCTACCATTTTTGTTTCCCTAAAAGATAAAGTTGTTTTTTGACTGCTCACTAAAACTTATCCTAATGCACTTTACATTTTCTGAGCTTTCTAATTAAATTCATTTTCTTATAACCTTTACTGCATTTGATACCATTTATTTTCTATGTATTACAAAAAATAGGTAACAAAAATTATTCATGTTGTTCTGAAATATTAATAAAACCAACCATATCTTGAGTGTTAAATCAATGACTCACTGTTGACTTCATATCTATAATGACAACACATTGGATATAGCATAATGGTAGGATATTTTTTATGTGCATTTTACAAGACTTTCAAATACAGAATATATCAATAACTATCATTAACATTTTGTTTTTAGAGTTCAAAATTCCAATAAATATGCAAGTAAAAGCGAAAATGAATTTAAGCAGAGTTAAAAAAGAAAAGAAGCTTTACTTCCCAACCCCAGTAACAATCAATCATGCACCACTTTCCAAATTATAGAAATTTCAAGAAATAAAAGTAGATTTTTCTCAAGACTTGATTCTTAAGCACGAAGCTCAGGTAAACAATTAACCAAATTTACCTGCTGTATAATCCAAGGCATCAGCAATCTGGACAGCTGTTTCTTCTGTTGCAAGGGATGGTGTTGAAGGTGCTTCAGCCACCATCGGAGCTGCTGAAGTGGTGATAGGAATGCATTCTTTTTTGTGAATAATGAAAAGTTGGATGTCATTGAAGTTCTCCTCACACTGGCCACAGATAAAAGTGTCCAGTGGCATTCTTCACCTACCTTTAAAAAAAAGTAAGGTATAGTTATAAAATTAGTTTCATTTGTAAGTTTAAAGATTTTTATTATTAGCTTATAGCTCATGTATTATAATGCATAGTCCACAACAAAAACAAAATAATACTATCAATTATTTCTATCCAAGCTTCTATCAACAATGACTGACAAGTTAGTAATATTCATCTTTGTTGTATCCTTTAAAGAAGTTACAAACAGACAAGGTGGTACTCGAGTGAAAGAACAGTAATACATGCTTAGATGAAAGAAGAGAGGTTTATTGTAAAAAGAATACTCTACAGAAAGACAAGGTATCTGGTTGCAGGCTTGTAATTGCCGAAGCAAGACACAGGTATCTCCTGTGCTCACTATATATGGCTACTAATATAATCAGTCCAGATAGGTGATAGAGAGTGTAGGACATTACAACAACTCCCCCTGAGCTAATTTCCCCTTTCAATTTTGCTCAATACATTTCTTTTTAGGGTCAAGACATAATTGTTTAACTTTTTTCCTCTTCCTAGTACTTTTACGTCTCACCAATTTTTGTGCTGGACAGATTTGAGGCATTAGTGATTTTCGGGAAGGTGACACTTGGCAGGGTTGGAGATATTTCCATCGGTACTGGTGGTGATATGGGAACTGGTGTTGCATCATATTACCTCCATTGATAATTTTTCACTAGGCGTGACATCTTATGTATGTCTTGAGCTTAACAGATTTAAATGTCTCTTACATTCAAATCTTTGTTTGAGCATGTACATCACTCTGCCAATTTTTTTTTGGTGATAATTCCATATTCCCAGAAGCTTTTACAATTTCTGAAGAAAACTGTCTCTTGGTTTGTAAAATTTGGTCACAAAGTTTGCTTTTTCTACCACTCTTGTCATTGTACTAGGCAACAACCTGTCAAATACTGACAGAATTTTTCTCAAACATCAATTCAGCTGGTCATAAGCCTGAATCTATGTTCTGATTAGGAGTAATTAAAAACTAAAAACTCATGTATACTCCTTGCATCAGTGTCCATGCCTCATCAGTAAAATGCCTTGCTTGGGGCGATATGATTATAAAATATATATATATATTTTACAATCATATCATATATATATATATATATATATATATATATATATATAGATATGTTGTATCCTTTACAAAGGTTACAAACAGACAAGGTGGTACTTGAGTGAAAGAACAACACATATGTAGATGAAAGAAGAAAGGTTTATTGTAAGGAAAATACACTACGGCAAGACAAGGAATCTGATGGCAGACTAGTAATTGCAGAAGTAAGGGTAAAATATCCCGTAGACCCAGGGGTCAGGCTCTTGTTTTTACAACCCAAATGGAACTCTACCCTTCAGCAGAGCCTCATTTGGGTCCCTTTCCACTCAGCTGCAAAGAGGTGAACAAGAGTACTTGCTCAGGACTGATTGCTCAATCCATACGCAAGCCTCGTTGCTGAAGCGAGTCACAGGTATCTCCTGTGCTCATTATATATGGCTACTAATAGTCAGTCCAGATAGGGAGTGTAGGATATTCCATTACAACAATCTTAATACTTTCTTCTAATTTTTGAAAGCCTCAAGTCAAAGATTCTATCAAAAGGCATAATTAGTTAAGGTCAGTAAAATTTATTAGGTACATATAGCCAAATACCTTGATAACTGTACAGTTATTGATATCTAAAAAGACCCTTGACATGGTGTAATGGTTAGCAAGATTGTCTTGCTACATCAACTATAACTGAATAGTGAGTTTGATCCTCACTGAGTGCCCAATGCTTTTAGACTTATGCTACATCTACGCAACACTTACAAAATCACCTTAATGACAAAGGCTCAATATTTTATCTATCTTTCCAAACATTTTTAAATTCATCATGATGGTCTTTCAAAGGGGTTATTTATTCTTGCCTCACGGGAAAACTATAACAGCAAACTTGTATTGTGGAGAAATTGAGTGCATGCATGAAAAATTGAAAAAGAAACATCTTAGACTTGTGAATAGGGATAGCCCAATTTTGCTGCCTGCTTCTCTATCAAATGTCCAAAAGCTGCATAGCCTGAACTATGAAATGTTGCCTTATCCTATCCTCCATATTCACCTGATACCTCACCTTCTGATTAGCACTTATTTAAGCATTTTGAGTTTTTCATATGCAATAAAACATTCTCAAATAAGGAAATAATCAAAGCATTGGAATTGTTCATCACATCAAAGGATGAGAATATTTTTAAAGATGGGATCAGGAATTTAGAAGTGTGTTGGAGAACAGTCATTCATCAACATGGTGCCTATTTCAACTAAATAGATTAGTTATTTAACATTTCAGAAGTGTTCAATTCATTTCTTATAGTGTGCCATTTCATGTGACAACCTAATAACAAGTAAGAGGGTGTGAAGAAGACTGTCAGAAAAAAAAAAAAAAAATCTGATGTTTGGTCATATTTTGGAAAGTCAGAGTGAGAACTCTTCAGCACCCCTTTATATTTACAATCTGGGAAAATTTCAAAAATTTAACAGAGTTCAATATACAGAATATGTAGCAAATTAATGACACTGATGAAAGTAAAAAAAGAAAAATTAAAATAGAATAAAAAGAGTAAAATTGAATTTGAAATATTTCAAGGATTTCATCGTTTATCATATTACATGAACACATTGCAAAGAAAAAAACTTAGTTCTCCAAGACAAGTACATTTACTAATGTATGTCGCACAAGTCACTAAGCTTAGTCTTTAATAGATTCTTTTTAAAGTGACACTTTTTAGCCCAACATAAAATTTAATCGAGGAAAAACAAAACTAAAGTGCTTTCATTATCAAGAGATCTCTCTTATTAAAAATATATTGCTGTATAATATCTTTAAGTAAGCATGACATGAATTCTGATGATATATCAACCTACTTAAGCCTCCACAAAATCATTAATAAACAAGTAACAAAAATTCATCATCTTAATGTAAGCACATTGGCTTCATTTTGTGAAAAAAAAAAAAATGCTTGAAGGTAGAAAGAGTTGCAAACACATTTTTATCTCATAAACACCCATGAATGTTAACTATTTTATATTTAGTTTTATTGTCAAAGAATTTTCTTCAATTTGGAAAATTTTTATTGATAGTTTATAAAGATTGTGAGAGACAGCAGAATGTCCAAGAACAATCATTCAACTTATTTCTCCAAATCCAACAACCAACTTGTAATTGAAGAAGACAATTTTTTATCTTATCTATCAAAAACAATAGTAATTAATCTACTAATGAACCTAGTTTTAGAAATTTATAAAACAGTCACAGTAATCTTTCTAAGCTTTATTCTTCCATTCTTATTCCATTTTAAGAATGGGGTGCTTGTCCATTGATCTTCATGGTTAAAGCCAAAAAGCTAACATTTAAAATCTTATTTTCTGTCTGATATAGTCAATCGAATATTATCACCACCCAAAAAGAATGAAAATGATCTTAAACCAGGGTAAAGTTTCTTTTATAATTTAGTATTTTCAAACTTTTGGCACATTGTGGTATAATGGATATCGGCTTGGAATGAGAAATTGGAGAGGTGAGTTTGAATTCCAGTCAAAGTTGTTTCATTCCCTGACACACAAATACCCTTCGAAAAGATATTAATCTATCTTTTCTCCCTCCAGCTATAAGTTGAATAAGGACAGATTGGGTTCTATAGCTTCGGTTAGCAAGTGGTCTTGTGCAGAAAGTAATAGCAACCTACCATGGGAAAATATTCTGCCTAGTCAGTCATGTTCTCTTTTGAGACATGATCATTCAACTGTGTTACACATATGGCAATTAACTGAATGTCTGAATTATAAGAGTGTTACTGGTACCATATAACCCATTGCTATCTGTTGCATGATTGGGTCACTGGCAATTAAACAGTTGCTTCCAGGAAGATTAAAAACAAGACTGGTGATGAGGCAGATGTACGTTCTTGCAGGGTTAAAACCATCTAGCACAATGCAGTATACTGAGCTCCATAGTTATGGGTGCAGACAGTATAGTAATGACAGAGAATAACCAGGTAGAGGACTTCCTAGACTGAAGTCAATGGTCAGAGCAGATGGTCCATTGAATGGAATTAATATCCATATGCTGGTGACCAAGGCAAACTTTCAAGTTGGAAGACATCAGCTGTAGTTTGACCTGGGAAGGAATGGATTCCATCAGATCAACTTTCCCAAAATATATGAATGATTACCTCTCCATCTTTCAACTTAAGTACATGAATGGAAAAAATGGACCCTATGCCTTACAAAATCTAGGTGCCAATTATTACACCCTATGTTTAGACAGTGTATTCTCAAGATGGAAAAAATTTGAAATAAAATTGAAAATATTTAAAGATACCCAAATGGAACTTTGGATCAACATTAAAATTATTATCTTTAAATAAAATTAGTGAAGGTCTTGCAAATTAAAATAAAACTAAATCACAAATCAAAAAACAACCAAACCTGTCAACATCTCCTTCGCAAACATATGAGGTATACATACTAACTTTTACAGCGTTGAATCCTTCCTCCAAGTAAACCTAATATCTTAACTCTCTGTGAAATAACCTTGGCTCTTTTATCCCCTCTTCAGGAAGGATTCCAATGTCCATATGCATGGGCTTGGTGTTTATGTCAGTGAACATCTCACTCTAGCTAGAGTGATCTCTCTTCAATCCCTAGATCATTCTTACATGTGTTTCTGTCTCTCCCTACTAAGCTTGGTTAGCTATCTTTTCTTCCTGTATCACCCCTCCTCATCTCCCGACAGTTCCGTACTTGACAGCATCTCCAATAATATTGATAAGGCCATTTCTTCTCATCCATTTGCCCATATATTTGTGTTTGGTGACTTTAACGCCCACCATGCCAAGTGGCTGGAAAACTGTCACAGATCTTTCTGGTGTCCACACCATGAATTTTTCAATCACTTGGTCCCTTACGCAAGTGGTGGATATCCCCACGCATTTCTTTAATAACCCTAATAGACCTGACTCATCGCTAGATCTGTCCTCTTGAAAACTCTGACCATGCGGTGGTTTCCATTAACATCTACCACTCCCACTTCACCCAAAATCCTCAGACCAGTAGAATATCTTACTGCTACCAAAGAGCAGACTGGGACTTGTTCCACAATTTCCTGTGTGACGTCCCTTGAAACTAAGATTTTAGTCTTTCCTTTGAAGACTGTGAGTCTGAGGTCTCCTCTTGGGTTAAGGCTAGCATCAATGCTTTCATCCCAGCCAGTAAGTTGCGACTCAAATCCCATTCGACCCCTAGTTTTCTCCTGCTTGCTTGGCTGCCGTCACCCAACAGAATCACTTCTTCTGACTTTATAGGAGCCATGCGTCAGACCATAACAGGTGCCTTTTTGTCTCTGCTCATAAACAGTGCAAGAAGATACTTAATGAAGCTAAGCTGCTGTTTGCTGCTAGAATGAAGCAGCACATAGCATCCCGTAAGTTCAGCTCTAAAACTACTAGCGGCTCTGTAAAAGTGTACTAAATAACAGTAAACCCTCAATCTCCCCACTAATCAAGGAATTTGAGATCCTCACCTCTTCAGCGGACAAGGCTGAGTGCTTTGCTTGAAGACTCTCCACCAACTCGACACTGGATTCATCTGGAGCATCTGTACCCAACTTCCCACCTAGAACTGAGGCTCAACAGAATGACGTCCACATTACCCCTTCCCTGGTCTCTCACAATTTCAAAGCTTGACCCCCATAAAGTGAGCGGAGGTGACAGAATCCCAATCATTGTCCTGAAGAAATCTGCCCCTGAACTCTCATCTCCAAGCTCTCTAACTACTGCCTATCTGCTTCTTGCTTTCCTGCCCACTGGAAGTTCTCCTCTGTGGTTCCTATATTTAAAAATACTGGAGAACCCTCAGACCCCTCTAATTATTGCCCTATCAACTTCCTACCGAAAGCCATTATCAATGTCAAGGTGGTTCAACATCTCACGGTCCACAGTCTCTTCTCTGACAAACAGTATAGTTTCGGCTTCACCAGGTCTACTGCTGATATGCAAACGACCTAATCCTGTCATTCCTTTCAAATCGCACAATGAACAGACATACCTCCCGATACTATCATACGAACGTGGGTGCCCCTCAAGGCTCTATTCTAGGTCCTACACTTTTCCTGATCTTTATTAACAATCTCCCTGATGTAATCAGATCCCAAGTAGGCATATATGCTGATGACATCACCATTTATTCTCGCCTTGATAAAAAATCTGTTGAGGCTAACAAAACAAACCTCACAACTGAGCTTGAAAAGACCTCCAATCTGTGGTGGACTGATGTAAGAAATGGCTCATGAATTTTAATGGTTCCAAAATGAAGCTGCTGTTAACCATCACAAACAATCACTCCTACCTGCCCATTAGCATGGATCAGGCTAACACTGCACCTCCACAGGTTAACTCTCTCATCAGACCAAGTGGAATGACTATATCGAAACCATAGCTAAATTTGCTGCTAAGATGGTCAGTTCATTGCATAGGACCAGGAAGATTTTCCTGTCTGAAACCATACTGTACATATATAAATCTAACATCTGCCCGTGTATTGAATACTGCTGCTGCATCTGATCGGGTGCCCCTGCTATTCACCTCAAGGTTCTTGACAAAATCCAACAGAGAATCTGTAATGTGATCAATCCCAACTTGGCAGGTCAGATGCAGTCACTTTCTCACTTGTGTAATGTGGTTTTTCTGTGTCTCTTCTACAAATACTTTCACAGCTTCTGCTCTGATGAACTTAGCTCACTGGTGCCCCCATGTACTAGACTAGCAACTAGGTCCCACCCTTTTACAGTGAAACCAATAAGATATAACCGCAACTTCTACTCTATCTGCTTCTTTTCTTGCACTTCCCGCCTGTGGAATTCCTTTCTATATACTTGCTTACCCAACAGCTACAATCTCCAAGAATTTAAATGTAAGGTCAATAGTCATCTCCTATCTCGCTGACTTGTATCCTTTCTCTCATTCTCTTTTCTCCGTCCACTCCACTCACATCACACCAATATTCTCATCCTTCTCTTACCCATTTTCTGACACCAATATGTAACTTGGAGAATTGATAATCAATTTTTATATTCATGATGTCCCCCCTCCCCCCGGGGGGCGGGGGGGGGGCAGAAAGTTTTGAGTTTCTATGACATCAGATTTTCTCTTATAGACAAAAGGAAATTCATATTTAGCACAAGTTCATAAAAGAAAGCACTATCTTCCTATATGGAAAATCCTGAAGTTATCTAATGAGCCAATATTTTACACAATTTAAACTGAAAATAAAATCAGTTGCTGAAGATTTTTTAAGAGCTTTCAGGTTATTTTTCTACTGCTATACACATTTTTAAGCAAATACTCTTTATGAGCTTTTTTTTTTTTTTAAACTACAAACCAATTACATCATTTAGCTGAAACCATTAAGGTGAAGACAATTTTAGCAAATTGTCTACCTTTGAAATCTTAAAATTATTGCATTTGTGCATACAAATGTAAAATTACCATTTTAGGTAAAATCATTGAAATTGTATAAATATTAATATTTTAACTAGGTAATTCTTTAATAAACAAGAGGCCAAATTACTAATTTGTATATTTTAGAGAGTATATGTACAAAAAATTTATGATTACAAAGTTATAAATATGAGGCTGTACTTAACTTGGTCTATCCAAGTTATTAACAATAGCATTTTAATGAAAATACAGGTGATAGAAATTAGTTTGTATTCAAACTGATTTTCTTATCCTTGGGGTTATGGATATGTTTTGGCCATTGTACCCTTCCTCCATCTATCTTCAGGTGCCTGCCATCTTCATAAAGGTTCTTGGAATTTCAAATTAAATCCATAATGAGAGTAAGTTATCATCCTGCTGCCCAGGCAAGAAGATATCTGGTATTAGTTAATTCATCATAGTAATGCCATTTCTACTTGATCAACTGAGAAAGAGGAATTTCACTACTTAACAGAGATTGAACACCAGCTGAAATGCATACACTTCTTAAACAATGCTTCCATCTATGGGGTCATCCCAAGACAGACAAAGGATTTAATGGATGACACTAGATAAAAGAATAATGAAGACATCAGGCCAAATAAATCAGTGTAATTCATCATTTGTGAAATTCAAACTAAAATAAAATTTTCAAATAGAGATCTATAGGATTTTAAAAGCAGAGCTCACAAATTGAGTTTTTTTAAAAAATCAACTTTTCATTCATTAAAACTTAACAGTATCAATTATTTTTCCTGTTTGTGTCTTTTTCTCTCTAAACCAACAATAGCTGCATCACTATAGCAACAAAGAACTTCATGCAAATATTGACAGATACCAAGACGATACAGTGAAAAATGAAATTCCCCCTTAAAACACAAAAAAGTATCTCCACTTTATGATCTTTAAATTTATTAAAATATCACAAACATTTAGAGATTCAGATATAAATCTTTCCAGGAACATTGTTGGAACAAAAAAATCCTTTCAAATAGAACATTGTTATAAATCAAAAGTTGCATTTTTTATCACCATGTCACCAGTGCATGGTCACCTATATTTAGGCTATAATAAAACCTGTAGGTATCAATTCTTTTTCTTCTTTAGACAAAATTGCCCTTTCTTAATATATATAAAAAGAAATTAAAACCTTATCTAATCAAATAATGTCATTGTCATAGTTTTATTTAGGTACCATCACTAAAATCACTGAAAAAACAGCATAGTATGAGAAAAAAAAGCCCCCAAAAAGCCCCAAACTTAAAAACAAAGTTTTTACATCAAAATGTTTATGATATTAAGAGGAAAGATCAATGTATTATTTTAAAATTTTTTAATGATTTCTAACACATTCAAAATTTTGATAAAAAAAATCTTGTTTTGATTTTTATTAGTGGGTAACCAAATCGTTATGAGAGTTTACAATGGATAATGCATAGTTTTTTTCCGGTGAAAAACACATCAATTTGGAAATTCTTGCAAAAATCAAATAATTGTTAGATCTTAATGAAAATTTCAGGACTTACCCACAAATTATGTAAAGAAAAAGAAAAAATGTAAACTCTGTTGGGAAAATTGGTTTTATTAGATAAATGAAGGACTCATTGGGAGTTTGTAAATCATCCATTTTTTTTTTTTAAACATTTTGCTTTTATTTCTGAAAATCTGATCCCAATAGTAAAATAAAAATGCAATAAAACTATGACATTAATTAGATAAGCTTTTAATTGTTTTAATAAATAATATAAATTAAGGACATTATAGTCTGAAGAAAACATTTTTTAATTAATAATGAAATTTTTAAAAAAAATGTTCATTTTTTAAATTATAGTCTCAAAAATATTTTTTAAAATACTTCAAAGATTTGTTGGCATTTGTTATTAAATGAAAGACTATATTTACTAATCAAAAATTGTAAAATTCAATACAAATTGTTGTGCCTTCGTATTTTTAAAATAATAAATAATTTCTAATTTAATTTTTTGTGTATTTGAATTTTTTTTTTTTTTCTTATGGTAATTTTTATATGTACATTAAAAGGTCGTGTTTCTTCCCCTTACAGGAAAAAAAATTGGACAATTATGTAACTCGTGATCACCATAGACACTTAGCTGGTCTCATATCTGGAAGTTGTCACATATCAAACATGGGAAAGGTCAGAAAGATCAATATTCCATGATTAAAAAAAGTTTTAGTATAATTTCATGCTCTTTCTTGTGTAAATCAGATTAATTAACATTAATTTTGCTAATTTTCAAAAAAGAACGTGTACTAGATGCATATTTTATTTTTACTAGGATTTGTAAACCGAGAATTAACTTTTATTATGTGATGATAGTTAAAAAATATGTCCAAAAAAATCTCAAAATTTTAGATTCCAATCAAAATAGTTTGCTTGAAATTACACCAGTATTTTGCTTAATGGAAATAGTAAATAAATTTAATCATTTAGCTTTCAATTAAAAAACAAAAAACAAAAAAACACTAAGATAAAAAGTTTCAAGAAAGAAAACTTATTACTTTCAAAAATTCAATTTAAAAAGTTATTGAAAATGAGTGGAGTTACCTAGTTTTATTTCATAATTTTACTATTCGTATCAGATTTTTCGGGAAAGTAGCAATGATTTGAAAAAAGTAACTACAATACTAACAATACATGCGAAATTTTAAAATAAAGTTTGCAGACAATAATTTCTAGAATTTCATGAACAGTGTGTAAAAAAAAAAAAAAAAAAAAGTTTTATAAAAATAATAATTTGATAAATAAATTTATTTGTGAATAAGTCCTGAAAGTTTCATTAAAATCCAACAATTATTTGATTTTTGCAAGAATTTACAAATTAATGTTTTTTCATCGGAAAAATAGTCAACAACTCTGATACCACGCTGACGGGGAAAAGATATTTTGTCTCAAGACTAAAAAAAAAAAATGTATACAAATATTTTTTTCTTAATTTTTGTTTTGACGATAAAAGTTTTAAAACTTTTTTGTTTTTCGGGTCGTTTTCTTCATGTGCTGTTTTTTAGCGAAAAAGTGGAGATAAACTTATAAAACTTTTTGAAGTTTATGTTGTGTTTCGTACAATTCCAGCATTGTTGAATTTTTTAATTTAATAAAAAAAAAATCTACTTGCAATAAAAGAGAAAACAAATAAAGCATTTTAAAAGTTTTTATGACATTTTTTCAAAAATAGTTTATTAATTATTGTGCCGTGTAACCTGTTCAAGATCCCCCGCACTAAAGTTTGTTTAAAAACAAAAAATGTTTTTTTAAAAAATAAAGATACAAGTCGTAGTACCGTAAGAAAAACAATAAGTCAAAAAGTGGCAAGAAGTCATTTAAGAAAATCAAAAGCAGTAATTCAGTAATATTACGAAATAGAAAACAGAAGTGAAAATAGACTTATGAGAGTGACTAGAAAAGTTTTTTTTTAAGCAAATTATTAAACCTGAACCATACGGAAAGAAATTAAGATGTATTCTAAGTAAAAAAAAAAAAAACATCACAAGAAGCCTGTTGATAATAAAAATGTGAAACTGGCGTCTCGCTTTGGTTGGAATAGTAGTGGTTAGCAAACTAGTGCAACAATAGAAAGAGTTCAATCCTCACTGAATATCACCAAAACAACGGCCTTGTACCAGACTATGCTAAACTCAATAAATATTGACAACGTGAAGAGAAAGATCAGTCATACCAAACAGCTGACATTCCTTTAACGAAGAGACGAGGGTAAAATAATAAAACAGAACATACTGAAACTTTAAAAAGATGCAAAGAATGCATCTTTTAGTGACTAAACCAGGTGACGATACATTAATAAACAGAATAATCTAATTAATTTTGCTTCCTTTTTTTGTCATGTAAGCATCTAATCCACAAAGACAAGACATTTTATATTCATCACTGACGAATGAAAAATAAATGTCTGCTGAATTGATGAAGTTTCAAAAAACTAAAAGATTTAAAAAGTCAAATTCCATCATAATAAAATCGAGCGAAAGAAACCAATTCAAAAATCAAATTTTTGCAAAAAAATACAATTTTCTAAAAAAAAAAAAAAGAAAAATTTATGGCATTGAAACTTATACAATCAAATAAAAACCTTTAACCAAAAGTAATCGGTAATTATCACTCAGTATTAATAACCATCTTAATTAGCAATGTTTACCCACACTAAGTATGTTAAAGTTAAAGTAAAAGAAAAAAAAACATCGATCAATGTCACTTATAAATATAATAAAATGACGTCAAAAAGAAACCTTAAATAAAATTTAGCTCCCCAAGATAGAAAAAAAAAGACGAGCCAGATGATGATTACTTGTACACAATCTGCATCTTTCTTTTTCCTAAAGAAGTCTCACTTATGAAGACAAAAAATCGAAACAAATAAACCTTTTAAAACTGATGGCACCTAAGTCGTTATGAAATATTACCTTCGACAACAATTGAATAACTTAAGAGAAGTCGCATGGAGTTAAAAATTGAGATCTTCAAGATTACAAAATGCCCTGAAATATAGAAAATGTCTTAATAAAATAAAAATATAGAAAAAAAAAAAAAAAAGCAACGATGAAATAAAATTTTAAATTTAAAAATAAGTCAGTTCAACGTGCATCGGATTCAACATAGGTAGGAAAAAATATAAATTTTTAAACTGTACAAATTAAAGACATTATGCGCTTTGAACAATTTTTAGAAAAGGAATCAGAACACAACATTTTAAAATGAAAATATAGAACTAACATAACCCGAATCAGTAATGTTGTGAATAAATAAAATAAATAATTTGGTTTAGGCAAATAGAAGAAAAAAGATTTTTCACACATTAACCCGAAAGAAAATGAGGACAACTGAACATCCTTGAAGGTTTGAGAACACGTTAGCATCGATGCAAATAAATCTTTTCTTTTATATCTAAGGAGTAAATAAAAGTAAAATGATCCAGTAGGGAGGGGGAAAAAAAAGAGGCCAGTCCACATGTCGTCGACGTCTTCTTAAGGTCTTTATAAAAATGGGAAGTCAAGTAAAGCTACAACATCACAAACACAAGATCCTCGTAACAATATCGATGAAAACAACAAAAACTAAATATTTTCTTAGACTTCCAATTTCAATTCACAACAACAAACCGAGCATTTTTATCAAGAGATAATTATTTTTTCTAATTTCCTTTATTATACTTCGAGGAGAAAACAAGAATCCGAAACCGCCCGTTTCTCACAAAAGGAAAAACCAACCAGCTCAGTTTTAAAATGGCGAGAGCTAGGCTCCACCAAACAAGCCAAGAAACTTTCAACTGCATTGGAAAGGCGAATTAACAAAAACAACCAATTACTGATCAGAAAAAAATGCAATTATATTCTTGTGTCTTACCTCAGAGTGCTGCGGCAAAGTTGATGATTTTTTTTTTGAAGCAATGACGATTCGGTGAATTAGTTAGAAGACCCGTCGCTCCGTATTCCTTTCTAGTTGCGGCTAGAAAATGGCTTCCACTTTGTTCTCGACATGTAACGTGTGCGTATCACGTGACCGGCCGCCGCGAGCGGAACAGTACCTAGTTCGAACCCGACGAACTGCATTCTTCTACAAAAGTTTTGTTTGTTTCTGTATTTATTTGTACAGCGTATACCGAATAAAAACGATAACTGTCTTTTAAGAATGTTAATTAGTGAAAATAAAGTTAGTTTGACTAATGCATTATTAATTAATAAATCAAAGTGCATCGCATCACACGCGCGAACATAAATGCGTGTATAACGCCTGTCCGAATAGACTCATATTACAAGATGACGTCATTTGTATCTTGATGCAGCGGTGACGTTATGTCCTAATTTTTGGGGCCCGAAATTATTGTTATTCTTTAAGAATTATTGTAGAGACAAAAGCTGCATAACAAGTGTTTTTTTGCTGAACTTCATTCAGGAAGAAAGGAAAGAATTATGCATAAATAAGAGGAAGAGGTAATAAATAATAATAAAAAAATTTCAAAATGTTCGTTACGCTCTAAATCAAACTACAAAAACAACAGACAGACCTACAAACTTGGTGATATTTATTTATTATTTCTGTGTGCTTTATGATCGCACAAACATGTTGTTTCTGATACAAACAAGAAACTCGAATATTATTTCTGCGCGTGTCAAGAGGCACGTACCTGGTTTTTGTCACGTGCTTTTTAGCTTTTTTTTTTTAACAGAAATCACCCCATGTTATTTAAAAATAAATAGACTTTATCTCTTCAATCAGAAATAATTTTCAGTTTTCCTATTTCTCATAAAAATAAAGCGAGTCTTAGATACTGCAATCATTAAGTGGCGGGCCGACCGGAAGTTGCCTTTCCAAAGTTTAGAGTCGAATGACCAAAATCAGATATGTATGCCTAGGCTCTGAGAGGCACTTCCGTCAGCGTTTTGAAAGATTCGGAAAATAAAATTGATATTATTATTCGACCCGTAACAGCACTTCTCTCGCATTTTTTAAGGGTTTCATTTTTGAGCCAGCACTTGCTAACTGGAAACTATAAATATGAAATAACAAAGGAAGTAGTTCAGAAGGTGATGCCGTTTGTGGAAAAAAAACAAAGAAACAACAGACATGGATCATTCATAAATTGACATTTCCCGCTTTGCTGTTTAGTGTTGTAGTGTAGATTCTCCAACAAAATTCTGGTTAAGTAACTACTTTTTCCTACTTCTCAAAGGTTTTATTAAGCACACTTCCATGTGTATATAATTGAACTTTTCCTTCTCAAGAATTTTGTCAAACTCCCCACAATGAGTAGAAACATCAAATAAATTATTATTTGTTATAAAATAATTTTTGTCTTGTGTTTCATTCTAAATGTGCTTGTTTATTTTTAATGCACATGCACTGCATAAACATTATCCTGTTATATTTTTTTAAGTACTTAGTTTGTAGGGGCCTCAGCTATGCTTGTCAAATTGGCCTTGTATCAAACACAACCAAAGTCCCTTCAATTTAAAGTATCACAAGGTTGAAATGTGGAAGGGTAAAATATTTCATTTGTACATTAAAGTAAAGATTTATTAACAGAATAACAAAATTGTAAGAAGAAAAATAAAATGTTCATAGAGAAAATGCACATAGTTAATTGTTCAAAGAGAAATATAAGTATTTAAATGTTTCACAGAAATTAAGAGCTCATGGTTGATAGTAGCAGAATGTGTGTATGTAAAAAGATTAAAAAGGTTGATGATAAAATTCTGTGTTCTTTTCCTTTTCATGGCCGGAGAAAAAGTGAGAAGGAAAGTCAAGGTAATGAAGAAGATTGTACTTATCAGAGTCTGTTTGGCAGCATGGAGTGAAAATGAAGAAAGGAAAAATTGGAAGAAGAGGTAGAATGAATGTATGTTGTCAAGACATGACCGATTTAGCTTGAAGTTTCTTCCTTACATTGTGACGAGATGCTATCAGATACTGCTCCCATTCTGTTCTGACGCTCCTGACTGGTCATGGAACGTGGTTAAATAGTGGATTTTAGTCATGTGACTGGCTTCAGCAGGCATTTTTATTCTTTAAGTGTGAAAAAAAAATTGACTGGCATCATAGATTAATTTGCTATTTTCTATCTAATCAGGATTCAGAATTTTACTTTTCACACTGACTTGTGAAATTTGCCTTGGTCTGGGTTTTTTCAAAATGTTTTTAGTCGTTTGGATCTGATTTTGTGGGTGTGCAATTTTACGTTTTGCATTTTAGTTAATTGTTGGGTAATATAGGATTTGTATCCTAAGTGCCATACATAATACATGCTTGAGCGATCATGTCTCAGAAGAGACATGACTGACTGGGCAGAAGATTATCCCACAGTAGGTTGCCATTTCTTTCTGCAGTAGACTGGTTGCCAGCCAAGATGATAGAACCCAATCTGTCCAGTTATTTAACCCATAACTAGAGGGAAAAGATGGATTAATACCTTTCCCAAGGGTATTTGTGCATAAGTGAATGCAAGGAATTCAACTGGAATTCAAATTCGGCTCCCCGATTTCTCGTTCTGAGTCGATATTCACTACACCACAATGTACATTCTATCCTATAAGTTACAAAATTGTCTTATTCAAGTCAACACCCAAAATAACTTGTAATCACAGCTATCTAAATTAGATTTTTCACAAGCAACTTATTATGGACCTACAACAAGTGGTGACATACTGACATGAGGCAAACTTTTAGAAAGCAGCCTGTTATATTTTTCTGTACAAATTAGTGACTACAGACAATCCTCATGCTTTTAATTCAAAGTTTATTTTATTATATCATGGAGCAGAGCACAGAAGCACAGTACATAGAAGTGGCGATAACCTTAAACTTTCCATCTTTAAACATCAATAGCATCAGTGTTTGATTTTTACAACTGCAAGTGATTTTTAACGCAAAGAAAATTACTTCCCAGCATCTGCAATATTGCTATGTAGTTGAGAGTTGAGCAGTGATTAAGCAAACTGTTATGTATGATAAGATCAAGCTTAGAGATTTATTCAATAATGTCAAGATGAATGATAAAACACCCTTGCAAGTACTGAGATTCTTGCTGTGACTAAATATAATGTCAGATACTATCCTATGGTATATATGGATGGACAAGTTACCCACAAGATCCTAACACCTATGACAGAAGATGAAGATTTAAAAAAAAACTAGCTGATGTTGCAAATCATATACATACAACAGAGAGTAACCATTTAATGCATTCTCTGAGTAAAGGCAAAATGATCAAGAAATTTGTCAAATTAAAAAAGTGATCTCTGAACTGACTATCCAAATAAGACAGATAACTATCCATGGAAAAGCAGATTATGTTCAAGACAGGTGTGAAAAAGAAAGAGGAGCACAAGTAGACATAAAAACTAAACAAAAAATCATACATTATGGCGGTATCATAGAACTTTTGATAACAAAGCCCACAGATGCAACAAGCCAGGGAAATGAATCAACTAAACAATGAGCATAATTCCATTGACTGGACAAATGACATCACAGTGTAGTTGCTTGACAATCAACTAACAAGTATTTTTTCATAGACACAGGGGTCAGTGTCATTCCAGTCATGTCTAGTATGAAAAAAGCAAAATGCCTCAACTTCAGCATATAAGCTACAGGCAGCAAATGGATTGATTATAACAATGTAAGGTGAAAAAATACTTAGGCTGGATTTTGATTTGAAATGAGAGTTCGAATGAGTATTTATAGTAGCAGACATTAAAATACCTTGGAGCTGACTTACTCACTCACTATGAATTATCTGTGAACTTGGGTAAAAGGACCTTATCATGTGATGAAACAAAGTTGAAGGTCTCAAGCATTCACACTGAATACTTCACCACAGGACTTACTGCTGCACTACTCATAACATTCATACAAAAATTTTTTGCAATTGTACAAGTCTTTTGGGATATAAATTTGTGTAGCCATTTGCCTTGCTGGTGAAAATTACAATTGTGACATTTTTTTATTTTAATTCTTGAGCAAATATCATCAACAGTTGAATGTTCTTGTTATTTTCAAAAAGTTGGCCAGTATGGCCATGGTGATACCAAAAACCATTTCTGCCAGAGTACACTGCAAATCTAATTTTATATTGTTCCATATCGATAATAAAATCAGTGGCAAGTTTTCTGCATAACATTTTGATTATTTGTAGCTGCTAATGCAGTTTTAACAGATGATTAAAACATAATATTTAATAATGGATGGTATACTGTTATCTTGATATGGTGTATGCCTAGAACTTGTGAAGTCCATAAATAGTTTAGGCTGAAACTAAGGACCACAATCTCTTGTTTGGCACTCCAAATTGTGAAATCTATCTGTTGAGAAATATGGTAACAACTTTTCTGTACTGGTATCTTTAATTGGGTATGTCACCATTTAATGTGAGTAGCAATTAACAGCAGTAAGGATGTATAAATAGCCTCTTTTGTGTAAAATTTTTGTATGCAATGATTTGTCAAGAAACTACTAGTGCCATGTTATAATGGTCCCTACACCATTTGTGACAGTGCAGATAAATACTTTACAATTCTGCACAATGATAAGAAACTATATCCATTTAGGAAATCAAACCATCTTATATAGACACAAAAGATATGACAATTTCATTTTCAGGTGATATTACATTAGCCACATCACAAACAAGAGAAAGTGAAGATCACTCCATAAAACACAGCACCATATTCCATGAAACCTGTGAGAAGATTTTCATGGCTTAAACATTTTAAAACCTATATTTCTCTCAAATAACAAACTTGGGCGGGTATTGTCAGGTCAAACAGAAGCTACCGTCTCAAAGTAAACAGTTGAATGACCAAAATCAGATATTGATGCATAGGTTTCAAGTGGCACTTCCAACAGCATTTTGAAAGGTTCATAAAATTAATTTGATATTATTATTAAACCACTGACAGCACTTCTCTTGCATTTTTTGAAGAGTTTCATTTTTGAGCCAACACTTACCAGCTGGAAACTATAAATACAGAATATAACAAAGGAAGTAGTTCAGAAGGAGATTCCATTTTGTGTGAAACCAGACATGGATCACTCATCAATTGAATTGACATTTCCCGCTTTGCTGTTGTAGGTTCTCCAACAAAGTTAAGTAACTACTTTTCCCTACTTCTCAAAGGTTTTATTAAACACACTTCGATGTGTATAATTGAACATTCTCTTTCTTCTCAAGAGTTTTATTAAGCACACCTCAAGTGTATAAGCAAACCTTTCCTTTCTCAAGGGTTTTATTGAACACACCTCAATGTATATAAGTGAACTTTTCCTTTCTTTAGGGATTTATTAAACACACAAGGTGTAGAAACATCAAATAAATTATTATTTGTTATATAAGAATCCTTGTCTTGTGTTTCATTCTAAATTCACTTGTTTAATTTTAATGCATTGCATAAACAATATCATGTTACATTTTTTTAAAAATACATCATTTCAAGATTGTCATATTCTGGACAACAACCAGAATAACTTGTAATCACAGCTACCAAAATTAGATCATACAATAACAACTTATTACAGATCCACAATATGTTTCTTAAGTTTTTCCCTCGTAGAAAAGGGGTTAAGTGAAGTAAATTAAGTCTTCATATTGACTAGAATATTTTCATTTTACAATTTACATTTTACAGTTAGCAAAGTATGAAGCTAGCAAAAAAAATGCTAAAACAAATTGTATTAAACTAAATAAAATATGTTAAAAATTATATCAAAGTGATGTTTACAAAGTGAGAGCTCTAAATATTACCCACTCTCTTATTAAAATGTAACAATCAATATTTTTAACTCTCAGAAGAAATGTGTAAAAAGTTTTACATCACTTTTAAATTTTCTATGTTCATAAAGAACTGGAGAGTTAGATGGCCAGATGTAAGGAATGATGTGGTTTTAAAAATTGTCTGACAGCTATGACTGGTTTCTCTTGCTTATGTGGCATGGTGCAGAATCCTGTTACCAGATATAGGGTCTTTCAGCAGCCACCTTCTTGATCCAGGACAGCACTACCTTCTCAACACACTTCATGTAGGCCTCTGTGCTGGGTCTGAGGCCCTGTAGAAAGATAACTGGAGTCATAATAATGTCATCACTACTGATAACTCCAAACACCTTCATAATCACCATTAAACTCATCCAACTCTTTCTGAATTCTTTTCACTGTCCTCAAATTGACACCCAAATACTCTGAAACAGGTCTGTCTATGCAATATCACTCATAACACTTGGGTCAATTCATGGTATAGTTTTCAAATATTTCTCAAATGTGCTGCATGTTGGGATTAGCTCTCCAGGCTGATGCTATGAAGACATCACCTCTCTGACAAATTGACCATTGTGAGATTCAAATCCAGGTCTTATGATCATAATTTTAACCACTTAACTAGTCATACTCTATATGTTATATTAACTTCTCTATCCTGTCTGTGACTGAGACACAAGGACACATTCATACTCCACCAATGAACATTGTTTTGCACTTTGGTTTATGCTGCATCCTATTAAAGACCCAGTTCTCTCATCTACCAGGTGGATTTTAGCTTGTCTTACTTTTTTTTTCTCAGTTGGAGATGACTAAATCGAGATGAGTAAATCTTCTTTCATTGGAAATCCTTAAAACATAGCTGAGTTTCTTAATCTTTACAAACATATTCTTACAGTCTGTCTCTATAAAGTTCCTCCTTGTAGATCTTGTTAGGTTGATGGATATTACAGAGCTTTTGTAAGCAGCTATTCCAAAAGTCCATAGCTGGATGCAAAAGATTTGTAATATGTTGCAGATCATACTGGGTTACTATATCCACATTAGACTTTACTATTCTCTAATTATTTGAACTAGCATTCACATCTTTACTGTTTTTCTCTCTACATTTTGCATTCATCAGCCTTTCTCTGGCAGACCTTCTATCTAGAGAGTTGATTTTTCTTTTGATTAATGGTTTTAAATCTGAATAAAAAAGTTACTATAAACATAGGCAACCCAACAGTTAGAAAACTGTATTAAGTAGCTACTTTGATCAAAGGAGAAAATAAAATGTTCAGAGAGTACCTTGATCATAAGGTCTTCCACAGTAAATTTGTACCTGGTTCTCACAGCATTCCTGGCAGAACTTCTATTATCCTAGTGTGGGATATTTAATAACAAAAGTGATGGAAACAAAAATAAAAATAAAAGACTCTAAATAAGGGGTATCAAACTAATTTCAATTTGAAGACCACATGAGCTCAATTTTACATCAAGTGTGCTGGAAATGTACAGAAAATGAAAACTTGAAGAAAATTGTATTGTTTTTATTCAATCAAAATTGCTCCATGTTATAATGCAATACAATACTTTTAAATGAACCAAATTAGCTTACCCTGAATTCTTACAAAATATTCTAACATTCAGAAAGCTATGACTAGGCTAAGCTTTAATTTCAACTTTCTGACAATATTAGCCATTTAGTAAACTTAGTCTGATCCAGACACTTGACTCCTTTTAGCATTGACAAGTGCATCAATATTAGGGGAGAGTTCCTGTGAAGCAGATAGTTTCTGGATGTCATTTAAGTTTTTGTTTGTTAGCCTTGAAAAGAGCCTGTTTTTGTTGATACTCGTTACTGAGAAAACTTGCTTGCATAAGTAAGTAGTTTTGAACATGCACAAAATTTTGGCAGCTAAGGTCTCTCAGTTTGGGATAACCAGGAAAAGGATACTTGTATATTTCGAGGCCAACAGAGTCAAACTTTTCTTTTAAGTTTGAGTCACACTGCAAATCAGTTATCTCAAGTTGTATATCAGTTGGCATATCATAAGGTGTCACAGAGAATGAACTAAAAAAGATTTTGAATTGTATCTCCAGTTCATCAAATACTTAAAAGCATCGCTCAAACTGTTGAAGCAAACTGGAAATTTTCTTTTTATACTGGCCCAAATCCTCAGCACTTTCAGCATTTTTCATATTTTTTAGATATGGAAAATGAGCAGGATTGTTGTTTGACAACTGCATCTCCCACAAAACAAATTTAGGCTCAAAGGCTGGTATATTGTCATAGTACTGTGTTACAACTTTGTTATGACCTTGCAACATTCTATTCAGGTTTTTTAAACGGTCAGTTATATCCACTGTAAATGCAAGGTCCTGTACCCATTCTAGGGACAGTAATTGTACCACAGGCTTCCCTTTTATTTTCATGAAGTTTACAATTTCCCCTCATAGTTCATAAACTGCTTCAGTACAATACCCTGACTTAGCCATCTTACTTTAGTGTGGTATGGCAAACCATGGCCAACATCTTTATCATTAAGAAAAGTGTCAAACTAGTAATAGTTCAGGCATCTGTTGCCAAATGCCTGAACTATTAACAGTTTTAACAACAACTTCTATCACAGTCCATTTTCAGTGACTTGCAGCATAATGCATCTTCATGGATAATACAATGGAAAGTCCAGAAGCCTAGCCCTCCATTTGCAATATACACTTTCTCTTTCAATTTTGCTAGAACACCAGCTATCTTTCCAGTCACTGAAAGTGCACTATCTGTAACAACACTGATAGCACAAGCACAGTCTACTCCAACATTGTCCAATGCATCAATAAGTGAACCAAAGATGTCTTCAGCTTTTGTCATTCCTTTCATTGGTACTAACTGAACAAACTCTTCAGAAACTGTTAAACTTGCATCAACTCCATGGATGAAAATTGCAAGCTGAGCAATGTCTGTAATGTCAGTATTCTCATCAATAACAACTAAAAATGCCAAAAAAGATGGCACTTTTTCCTTGAGTTGGCCATCTATATCAGCCGCAAGGTTTGAAATACGATCGGAAATAGTGTTTCTTTTTAAGCTTATATTGGCAAAAGACTGAAATTTTTCGGGACACACAATTTCTGTAGTTTTCAGCAAACAATTCTTCACAAATTCCCTATCAAAGAATAGCTTGGATGCTGCAGCAATTTTTTTTAACAATGAGGTATCTGGCTTTTACAGCTGCATCACTAACCTCCATACTATGACTGAAAATGAACTGCTGTTTCTTTTGGTTGGCAAACAGTCTACAACAGAAAGTAATGGCAACCTACTGTGAGAAAATCTGCCCAGTCAGTTATGTCTCTTTCAAGACATGATCACCCAAGTGTGTATCATCTGACACTTAACTGACTGATATTTATATATGCTGGGTGTTGATCAGAATTTATCACGATGAGAGAATGTATGGCAACATTAGTTAATACATGTGTATGTGTGCTTTAACAGATGAGGTTTCTGCATAAACATACACATGCACTGTTGTGCAATTTGCCATTCAAAATATTCCATGAATATATGTTTAAAAATTATCTGTTGTTTTAATACACATGACCCATATCTAACCAATAAGAACTAATGCCCAAATCATGATATACGAGTATACTGTCTCTTTGTTTTTTTAATTTTCTCTTGGTTTCTAAAAAAGCTTTAATAAAAGTGAAACAAATTAGATTGAGATATATTTTCTATTTGTTCTTTTTCTTTATTCTATTATCCTACTAGATTCCAATCCATATGTTCAACTCATATATATATATATATATATATATAGTTTTATGGTATGCTATATTTATAGGTTAGAGTGCTCAGTATCAGGGATGGAACAGCATATGTAAATATAAAAGTGAACATTGAAGCCAACACCAGAGGTGACAGTCTGTTTCATGCTAAATGCAAACCTTAGGCAATCTGATTGTGTTTAGCATGAAACAGACTTTTTGCCTCTGGGTGTTAACTTCAACGTTCACTTTTATATTTACATATGCTGCTCTATCCTTGATATTGAGCACTTTAGCCTATAAGTATAGCATGCCATAAAACTGTATTTTACCATATATATATATATATATATGTGTGTGTGTGTGTGTGTGTCATCCACATACAAGCCTGTTTTACTGTACTGTATCACAGCTCATCAGTGTGCCTAGACAAATCCACTTGCTTCCAGCTGGGATTGAAACTCAACCGATTTGGTATCAGTTGGAGTTCCTATTCCCTAAGCCATGGGTGCATGGAATGAGAGAGAGGAAATTGTAGTGTGTTATATATATGTGTGGTGTATACACATGCCAGTCACCGAGAGAACTCAATTCATTACCGAAGAGTAACGTGTAAATCACATATATATGTGTGTGTATTTGAGCAGTATTCCCTCTTTTATATAAGTTTTATTTAAAGACAATGGTACTGCAATTAAGTTTTTTATTTAATTTTTCTTGTGTTTGCATATTTTTTTCATTTTTGGACATAAAGCACATAAAAATTGTTCAAATGTTCTGTATGTCTGAATGCTTTGGGCTCTTCTCTTGGCTATTTTCACGGATGATTTAAATTTTTTATTTTTAACAGAATGTATAGATGTTTTTATGTATCTAGAGTTATAGAAATGATTTTTATTTTCACTGTCAGCATAGTTGATTTTATTGCATGTTAGCCAATGTATCAACACAGCCACAATGTGCTGACCCTGTTTGGAAAATAAACCATTCCTATAACTCTAGACACATACAAAAAAATCCATATATTCAGCTAAATATATAGTATTATACAATACAACCTGTTTTTGACATGTTCTTATTATATTATGTGTTGGGATATTGTTTAGCTTAGTCTATACGGCTTACGGCCATATCACGTTGAATACACTGGTTCTTGTTCAATCACCAAAGTTAAGCAACATTGATCCTCATCAGTACTTAGATGGGTGACCGCTTGGGAATACCAGGTGCTGTAAGTGTTTAGTGATGGATGTGAGTTGTGGTGCAGTGGATATCGGCTCGGAAATAGAAATTGGTGAGCTGAGTTCGAATTCCAGTTGAATACCCTGCATTCACTTAAGCTCTGGTACTCTTGGGAAAGGTATTAATCCGTCCCTTCCCTCCAGTTATAGGTTAAATAACAGGGTAGGACTTGGGGACCCTGCCTCTAAAAACAAATCCCAATGAAACTTGATACTTGAAAAGAAAAAAGTATTACTAGACACAAAACTTATATAAAAACAACAATAAATTTTTGAAAGAAAAAGGTATTACCAGCAATAAATAAATAAAATTTAATTGGCAATAAATGACCCACCGAGGTTGATATGCCATAAAACCAAAACAACCAACCAACTAACCAACCAACTTAGTCTATACTGCAGAGCATCTGAAACTAAAATGGTACTGCACAAGAGAAACCATTGTCAGTGTCTTTATAGTCATTTATTTCCAGGGAATAGTAATTTTCTATTTTTCCAAAACAGGTCAGCACAACCAAGCAACAATGTTATAACAATTCATTTGTGTAAGTGTTAAGAAAAAACTTGTATAAGTCATATATAAAATTGATTTCTTGTTATCAGTACAAGAAATCTGTTCTTACTGAATATTATGCTTTTCTGTGTTTAAATTTCAATAACCACAAACCGTTTTCTCTTGGCAATCTATTTTGATATTTAGATTTAGTTAATTTTCATATATTTTTGTCAGTGTACTTGTTTAAAATTGTTTCTTGCAGTGCCTTATGGCATTTCATGTAAACTGATAAAAAAAAACTTTTTGTAGTATACAGCATTTCAATACAATAACCAGGAAAACCGGTTTAATTTTAGAAAGTGACAACTAACATCAGTAGAAAAGTTGCTTCCCTTGAATAATGTTATTTCGGAGTTATTTCCCTTAGACATATGCGAGATATAAATATACGAAGTGTTTGGAATAAAAAGATGTGAGAGGATTATTTTTATTATTCTCAGTGATGAAACGCTTTGTCCTAGAATGTTTGCAAGCTAAATTAAGTGGTGAGAGGAAATTTCCTAACTATTAATTAAAAAGGTTGTTTGGAATTAGGATGATTGAATGAATCTTTCTTTAAATAAAAAGGTAATCCCAGTGTTGGGGGCCTCTTATGCAGGGTTAATTTAGGTTTGAATTTCACATGGCACAAGGCCATTTCCCAAAGAACTTCCTAATTAAATTCCTGCATACCAACAATTACATTTTATACGGTTGAAATCATTCATTAAATTAGCAAATGGAAAATTGAATGAAATGATCAAAGCATTAATTGTAATTATATAAAGTGTATTAACAATAAAAAGAAATACATACTTTGTACAGATGTTGAAAGTGTCAGATTAAAATGTCTTTCATTTTCTGTATAAGATTGTGTTAAAGCTTTTGAGGTAAGTTGTAATGTTCTTTGTCACTGGAAGATTTATCAGTGTCATATGTAATTTGTGTGAGGAATAATATTAAGATTGGTGAAAATGTCTGAGTCCGTGAATAAGTTCAGAAGAATGATTTAGTAAGATAGGGTGAGTTGGTCTTTTTGTTTTACATGTTGTGCATGTTAAGATTGTTGTGCCAACTGTAATAATTTGTATATTGTGTTATTCAAAGAAATAAAAGGCATCTACTTGCGTCTTGCAATTAGTGCGAGTGCGTGAGAGAATTACTTGATATTGAAAAACATGAACCCCGCAATAACATGCCGGGCAGCTGTGAACTGCCTTGCTTTGTGTTCTGTGTTTCTACTGCAACTGTCTTTGGATGTACCATGTGTCTGCTTTATATACATTCCGTAAGAAAACAAGAAAGCAAGATTATCACATGATTGTCACGTGTGTATATATACAATGAGTGAATGTAGCTGTGTGGAAATACATGTGATCATACCAGCTCATCTATTTGAAACTCAACAAAACTAAAAGTCAAAACAAAACAAAAAAGTATCAATCTTGAATTAGAAATTTATTTGTTCATCAGTAGAAATAATTGATCCTGAATGAAGTCAATTCAGTTGTGTTGGATATTATTTCATACACAGAAATGAAAAGACATCCAACACCATTTACAATGTATTGAAGTGTAGGGTGCTGGTTAATGTTTCTTTGATTCAGCCTTGTGTCATACTTAACCAAATTTCCCACAGCTTACAAGTTTTATGCAGAATTATCATCAGAATCATTATCAGAAGGTTTTCATCAGAAGGTTGGTTGTCGGCAATGTGGATTAGTGTAGAAAAGTGGGATAATAAAATATACATTTTGAATATTAAAATAGAATTTTTTTAAAAGGAGGAATAACATAAGTTGTAGAAGTTAATGTTCAATTAGAGACATTCTTAAGAGGTTAAGGGTAGAGTTCGTACAAAATGTTTGTAGTAGTAATTGTTGAAAGAAATAAGGAGAAAGAGAAAGAGGACAATGTCCAGGTTGCTTGAAGTTACATTTTAGATGTTTGTCTTTTTTTTCACTGCTTCCATCTCTCTGACTCTTGACTGATGCCAAGGTCATTTATATAGTCTTTTTGAATTTCACACTGGATCGCCAAGTCCTTCCAAGTCTTACTAGTCGCTCCCATTGGTCAAAAATCATTTTAACACCTACTTGTAAAATCTGGTTTTAAATTTTTTGTTAAGCACATGGTCAATCCTTTTTCTATTTGGGAAAACCAGGATTTCACACATTGTTTTGAATTTTGTAAAAGTGAAGAAGGTTGATTTTAATTAATTTCTTATCCGCTACAATATAACTACAACATTCTGTATGTATGCACATACACACATGCATGTAGGTAATACAAACGCCCAGCTGTTAGACACAATGAAAGAAGAAAAAAGAAACCTTACACCAATAAAAAGTGCAAAAATTATTTTTTAACTTAATATAAAAAGAAAGAATGAAAATGAGAAAATAAGCAGTCAGTTACTGGTATCTATGGATGAGTGGACAGAGCAATTGCTGGAGGGTCTATCTATGAAATTCTGGAGTTGAGGTGCTGAATATAACATCAATCAACTAAGCAACAAATTTAATATTTGAATTAATCCTATATACATATATATATATAAATATATATCTATATACATATTACAAAAAATGAAAGAACACGTACATTAAATACCCACTGTTCAAGCATACTTTTATAAAGTACTTTTATACAGAGTAGAGCTTAATATTCTAATTTTGTTATTACAATGGGTTATAAAAGCATAATATCACTACAGAAAAAATTTTCATGTTTCAGAACAAAACTGTTCCTCTTCAGTTGATATGTTAAAATAAATAGTGAAAACTCCTGACTGAGGAGTAAGCCTGATCAGAAGCTCTAGGCAGTGCCTTGTAATCTTTACTCTCATATCAACCTTTAATTTTTTTCTACCTACGTTTATATACATTACAAATTAAACTAAAAACAACCGACTATTAGAAGATTAAATATTTTTATGGATTTTGTCATCATGCTGGGGTCTTTTTTTATCCAAATTTATGAATTTGTTTTGTTCATCCTAAGTCTCAAAAAAAAAAACTGTATAAAATTAATTATGTTTTTTTTCCATAATATTGAATGTGTTAAATTATTCAACTTTTTAACAAGAAACATCAGAAATTGATGTTAAAAATTGCTGCAAAACTTTGTTGATTTATTTAACATGGAATGATCTATTATGACATATCTCTAATTTGTATTTAGATACATTGTATTTATTTTCAATTTTTCTAGTTAAATTGTTCACCTATATTGCATATGATTCATTATTGTATGTAATTAAGTTACAATACAATTTGTATTTCATATAAATACTACCTTATGAAAATTGAGATGGAGTCGGGGGCTTGTATCATAGATTTGTGGGCGCTATCACAGATTCAGTGGTGGGGAGGCCATGAGACCCTTGTACCAGCCTTGCTGATGCCCTGCCCCACCTCATGAATATTAAACTATTTTGATGCATAGAAAGATGAAAAAGGCATATCAGTGATGCTATTTAATTTCAGTAAGAAAATGAAAGCAATAAAAAAGGCAAGATAAAATAATTTAACATCCTCTGCCAGTACATCAAAAACAATGGACTATTCCATTTTGATTGCATAAAAAGACAGAAAAGACATAAGAGAGATGCTGCTTGTTTTCAGTGAGAAAAAGAAGGAAAAAAGTGAAGACAGAAGAGACAATAATTTTTTGATGTGTTTAATGTCTGCTTCAGTGAAATGAAAAATGTTTCTCAATTTAAAATCTTTAATTTGTGCCCCCTTACTTCTTTAAATAATGACCAACATTCATATTTATCATTGTTATTGCAACTTTTTGTTATAGTTGTTAAGCTCAAATATTTAAAGATGTGATTTAATTTCTACAAATATTTTTGTTGCCATTATAGTGGGTTGCTTATCTATTCTTTTCTGTTAGTTAGTAGTGGAGAGTCCGTTCTAGTGAAGGGTAGTTGTATACTGTTGCAGGTTAACGGAATTTGGCCTTGTTGTAGATAGCCCACTGTAAGTCATAAAGAAAGGTTATAAACCAAGAAAAGCAAATTGAGTTGAAACCTTCATTGCATGTTTTTTCCTTGTTAGAAGGGTATAAAAATGTATATCTGCTCAAGCAAGTTGTTTCCCGTGCTTGCTCAACAGTTCCCTAGAAGATTCATATCACCTGTTTTTATTGACCGAGGCACTGTCTGATTCAACAAATCATAGGCCTCTATTGAAAAAAGACAAATTTTCTAGCTCACTCTCTTTCTGCTTTGAACTCTGACCAAGACAGACAGGCCATCAAAGTCTGACATTAACTGCATTTTATCCAAGATACTAGAGTAAAAAATGTATAATTTATTTATATATATACAAAACTAGTAACTTTTTTCTGTTGCTGTTGCTAAGGCAACAGAGAGAGAGAGAGAGAGAGAGAGAGAGAGAGAGAATGGTGAAATTAGAAGTAAAACAGACATTGTTGATGACTATCAGCCATTGTTGTTTCTTTCTCTGTACAGTCAGTGTTGACATGAACATTGGTCTGTGTCACGCCTCTGTCAGCTTGTCAGTGTTGGCATCGAAGATGGTCTTTGTTTTAGGTTTGTTTAAATTAGAGAATATATGGTCATCAATCAAATCAAAGTTAAGATTTGGGTTTTGGGGTCGGGAGTAGCTTATGGAATGTTATGGCTATTACTGCTGGGTTGGTTCTTTCACCTAAACATCCAAAACTTGTTGAATGGCTTTTGCCGCGGAAATAAATAGGCAAAGAGAAAAGGAAAGATACAGAGACACTAGGGGGACAGTTTGGACACTGATTTTATTTTTTTGGCTCCAACGACCTCTTGTTGGCAAAATTCCTTCCCGAACAGTTTGGCACGTCTTTACCATCCAAAGTCCAACAGAAAAAGAGATATAGTTTATTTTTGGCACCAGGATGCCTCTCTTTTTGCGCATGCATCAATTGTCTTTCCTTTCAGAGGACTGCTGGGAGATTTTTAGGTTTATTTTATTTCATACTTTTATTTTATTTTGTATTTTTATTTTATTTAGTGTTTTTTATTTTATTTCATATTTTTATTTAATCCCTACAAGCTCTGGTCAATAAATTGTTTTTTTTTTTTTAATCGTATCACCCCAAGCAAGGTGGTAATGCCACCGATGTGCAGGGGGCTACATAAAAGTAAAAAGATTATGTAGAAGAGAGTGAAGAGGAAGACGAACCAGTTGGAAAGGAGCAAGAGAAGGATGTGAATACAGGTGTGATGACATTTGCAAAGATGGAGAAAAAGGAAAGGATATACGGGGTGGTGAAAGAACTAGAGTCAAGTGGTTAATAGATGAGTATTGACATTGCATTTAAATTCCTGGAGGTTGTAGCTGTCAGGAAAGCAAGAATATGGAAGCGAGTTCCACAGGCAGGAAGTGTGAGAGAAGAAGGTGCAGGAGTAGAATTGTCATCTGCATTTGGTTAATCTAACTGTGAATGGGTGGGACCCAGTTGCCAATCTGGTTGCACGAGTAAACACCTATTGCAGAGGCAACAGTGACTTAAGTTCGCTGGAACAGAAGCCATGAAAGTATTTATAGAACAGACAAAGGGAGGCCACATTTCATCAGTGGGGAAGTGGCTGTAGTTGAGCCGCCAAGTCGATACCTATCACATTGCTGATTTGCCTGTTGAGAACACTGAGATGAACAGCAGGGGCGCCTGACCATATATGGCAGCAGTATTCCATGCACAGATGAATGGTTGATTTGTATATATGCAGGATGGATTCAGGTGGGAAAAACATCCTGGCCCGACACAGTGACCCAACCTTCTTAGCAGTGGATTTAGCTATGTACTCAATGTAGTGGTTCCATTTGAGATCAGAAGAGAGGGTAAGGCCGAGGAGGTGCAGTGTATTGCTCTCAGGGAGACTCACTTGGTCCATGCTTATGGGAGGCAGGAGAGGTTATCTGTGATGATTGACAGACAACAGCTTTGTCTTAGTCGCATTGAAATTGACAAGCCACTTCTTGGCCCAATTCACCACAGAGTGTAGATCCTGTTCAAGGTCAGCAGCGAGATTATATTTTTCCGCCATGTTTCATTTTATTTTGGTTGAAGCAGATGTATGCATGAAACCTATGTGTAAAAATATATTTATACAATCTGCTTAGGGTTGTCAAGCAGTCAACATCAGCTTGTGTTGAAAAACGTAAGAGGCATGACAGAGATTAATCTCAATATGACCCTTCCAAAAATCTCAGGTGAATAAGCAAAATATAAAAATTGTAGACTAGAAAACAGAAATATCTCTGTAAATATAGGAACTGAATTTACTGAAGCACTTTTTGCTAGATAAGAAAGCAGCAGAAATTTACACATGAAAATATCAACCATGTTAACTAAGGGCCAAGCTTATATGCACATCTTGACCTATATATCTTTAACAAAAACTAAACACTAGCAAAGATATCATCAAAAACTTACTAAAAACAAAGAAAAAGAGAATTTGAATGAACAAAAATCACATCAACCAACATCAATGCATGGAAAAAAGAGGTATCAGTTCATTCTCTACTAGAAAGAAGGGTGGCCATCAGTGTTGGTTCATCAATAATAATAAACAGGTGAAATATCTGAGTTTTGCTATTAAAATGCACAAGCAAGACAAGTTCAGCCTGAGGTGAGAATTCCAATGTCATTTTATGGTTTTGATTCATCCTAGCCTAAGACACTAATGAAAGATTCAAGGATCCAACTGCCAAAAGTAGAATATGAATAGATACTGGTGAGCATCCAACCAGGGTTTCAGGTACTTCAACTCCCAAGAAAACTTTGAAATTTGACTAATTACAGCAGAATTTTGAGCCCATATGAAATGTGTATTAGAGCATATTCTAAGGCCAACAGTAGCTACTTCAACCGATTGGCTTATGATTCTATCAAAAAAATGGCCACAAAGAAAAATAAAACCATCAATTTAGTTGAAAAATTCACTCATTAAAAAGAACTGTCTCAGGGGCCCCTCTGATATTTAAGCTTCATCAATTTTTATAGTAGATCTGCTACTGCATGGCACTACTTAAATTAACTGATCTGCTTAAAAGAAATAGGGAAAAATTTTAAGGGGAAATAAGTTTTGTAGATTAGCATTTTTTGCACCTTACTTAGTTCATAACACATGTCAGAATAAGAATTATAGATTTTTCTATCAGTTTAGAAGGGGGGTCCTGTTTATAATATTGATACTGTGACAAATTAATCCTTAACTTTACAGATGTACTGGATTTGATTATTTTACATATGTAAACAGACTTTTTGGATGGGGAGAGATTTCTTTAAAATCTAAACTTATTTATAAATGGATCTTTGTGTGTGTGTGTATATCCGTTACCTACAGACTCCAAAATGGCTGAACCAATTTTCTTGAAAATTTACACAGTTGTACTTCAAGCGTCTGCGAGTGTTCTTAGCTAGGTTTTGTGTTGAGATACCTCCGATAAATATTGAAAATCGATAATCGAAAAAATCTGGTGATAGAAGGAGTGGTCCGATTTTAATCAAATTTGATACACTCATAGACAAAGACATAAGAAATGATATTCAGAAGTTTCAAGGTTGCAGTTCTTACAATAGTGCAGAAAATCGATAATATATATATAAAAGCTTTCATTACACCCGAGCAATGCCGGGCTATACTGCTAGTAAAGAATAAATGAATATGTACATTTTTAATTAAAGAAGAAAAATGTACATGCTGTTTATTCTTCATTTAAGAAAAATGATTATTGATTGATGCATTCATTCATTTTTTACAGCTTATCAACCTTTGCAGGCTATTTAAAACCAGAAAATTGTAAGAAATATTTTTTTTTAAATAATAATGATTTAGTAATGCAATCCTTACTAATTACCTCATAGCTGGGGAGAGAAGAAGTGGATTCATATTTTTCCCAAAAGTATTTACATGTAAGTGAATATAACGAACCCAAGCTCTCCAACTAACAATTTCAAGCCATAATCCATTATATCACCAGTACATCCAAGCTTACAACACCTAGTATTCTGGGTACTGAACAGGTTTCACATTGCTTAACTTTGGTGATTATACAGGAACTAGTGTTTCAAAATAATGCAGCCATATGCAAAAATGATTTTTAACCTCAAAGTTTTCAAAAATGCCATAGAAATATTTTTTTATAAAGTTAAAAATTTGCAAAAGAATAGGTTAAAAATTTCAGAAAATTAAAAATATATGCTAATATCAATGATGTTTACTAGACATGTTGGGATACAAAAGGTGATTATCTTCCTTTGGTGAACATAAGTCACCTGACAGCTACTTAGGGATATCACTTCATACAGTAATGAAAGTGGCCAGTCATTTTACAGGAGGTTTTAAATGAGAGGTTGTTTCTTAACCACCCTCCCTCCAGGCATAAACAGTGGTTAAATCTGCCTCCCCAAGAAGCCTAGAAGTCCATGGTGTCATTTTATTTTGGGAATATATCTTCCTCAGATATAGAAAGAAATGCCACCTTGCAGTCCTCAATTTGGGAAAACCCAGAACTTGCCATTTCCCTTTCATAAAACATGACCTCGCCTGGAACATAGTAGATGAATTCAAACCTTTTGAATCTGGAGTCCTAAATATGGCTTCTCCAGAAACACAGAAAAATTTCCATATTATATAAAAGATCTTCCTTTTCATCCTCCTTACACTTTGCTTGCTCTGTAGATATATGATAATTATTCTCTACATGGGGCATGTGTAAATATTATATATTGTCTTGTGTATGTCTTAGTGGTATAAAAGTCTCTCTAAGAATGAAGCATGATTGTTATTCTTTTTCCTTTCAGCCATTCTGTTATGTGAATTACATTGTTATTATATTATAGATATAACAATGCCCATAACGGGGGAAATACAAATGAGAGGATAAATTCTTTCTACCATAGCTTTTTCTCATTACACAATTTCAAACTTGACATTTGTAAATAACATTTAAGTGTTTTAACAATAATTCTGTAAAAGTCAGGGATAAATTTTACATTGTATTGATATTATGAACAGAACACCCTTTTAAATGATAAAATCAATATTTTTGATTCTGAAAAGAGTCATGGCCTAAGGAAGACTTAATGAATGCTAATTTACAAAAATCATTACTCGCCTTTTATTTTAGGAATGGACCACACTATAGTGTCTGCATTACAAAGTCACAGACACTGATTTTATATATAAAGATCAACTAAGATTTTATGATTAAAACACAAATTCAGTTCACATAGTACTTGTACATATTTCAGAGTAGTGCATATGCTATTTTTGTGAGTTTATGTGTAGTTCTGCATGATGTATAAAGGTTTGGATTGACAATACATTTTGAAAGGCATACCTTTATTTGAGTTTGATGAGAAAGGCACATATGTTGAAATGGAATCCTTTTATAACTATACTAGCAGTATAGCTCGACGTTGCTCGGGTGTAATGAAAGCTTTAAAACTAATCCATGGTCCTGGAGCTCAAACTCTTTGAACATTGTCATGAAAGACTAAAAAGCAATAGTTGTTTCCAGTTAAAGCGAAACTGAAAGAAAGAGACTGAAAGAAAAATGAATGGATGTAAGTCAAATTTTGATTTCCTGGTATCGATATCAAATAAGTTTTTTCATTGTAAACTGAATTTTGAAGGCTAAATAAGTCCTCCAAGTAAATGGTATCATGGCTGAGACTAAGAACTACAATTATACTTACTTAGAGCCAAACCCGAAGCAAAAACTGAAATAAAAGGGATGAACAAAAAAACAGACATACAGGCAGATAAACAGACACACACAAACATCTTGCCTTTTATTTATATATATAATCGATTTTCTGCACTATTGTAAGAACTGCAACCTTGAAACTTCTGAATATCGTTTCTTATGTCTTTGTCTATGAGTGTATCAAATTTGATTAAAATCGGACCACTCCTTCTATAACCCGATTTTTTCGATTATCAATTTTCAATATTTATCAGGGGTACCTCAACAGTAAACCTAGCTAAGAACACTCGCAGACGCTTATAGTACAACTGTGTAAATTTTCAAGAAAATTGGTTCAGCCATTTTGGAGTCTATAGGTAATGGACACACACGCACAGACACACACACACACACACACACAAAGTTCTATTTATAAATAAATTTGAATATAGGATCCCAGAGCAAGTTTATTCAATCAGCTTTAGCTGAGTTAAAATTGCTCTGGGGAAAAAAAAACTTTTCAACTTTTGACAGACCAGAATGAAGATCTATTTTAGTAAAACCTTTTTTGGGTTATTAGCACTTCATAAGTAGAGAGCGTTACGAGGATGCATTTATATATAAAAATAATATTAATAATGTATAAAAAGTTATAGTAATGGATTCTATTGAGTCCAAAGTGTTATTCCAAAGAAGTTCTAATTCATTAAGTAGTCATAAAAATAAGGAAATTAGGAATAGAACATTTTGGAAGATTGTAGAATGTTCCAGTAAAATCTAGAGAGTTCGAAAGGTCCTAGAAGTATGCAAATTAGGTGTCAGTCCCTATAAAAATAGGTTTTAGTTGATAGCATGATGAGTTGACCTCATCAGCTCCGGTTTTGATTCAAAGATGCATATTCAGCTGAAAGAACCTCTCTAAGTCGATGACAAAAACTAAAACTTGAAACAGTTGATAAAAGGATGTGCTGACCTCATCAGCTCTAGTTTCAATTCATGGATTTATATCCAGCCGAAAGAATCTTTCTAAATTGACAAACTAAAACTTGATAGAGTTGTTAAAAGGATTTGCTGTCATATCAACTCTGGTTATGATTCAAGGATTTATATCCAGCCAAAAAAATCTCACAGAAAAGTCCGAACAACTAAATCCTGAAAGAGAACCTCATGGAAATATCTGGGTAAATGCATATTTTTGCCTCTTTCATTGAGCAAGCCAATAATTAGTCTTTATATATGCATTTAAGGATTTCCAAAACGTACAGCACTTAACTTCTTCACCATCTTAACTGGGTAAAGATATTTGACACCTTTCCTCCCTTTCTCTTCCTCGTAACACTTCGCCTGCCAGTAGTAAACTATATGTTTTCTATTTGAATGCAAAACTGTATATTTGTAAATATTTTTATCTAATGTTTTGTGAATTAAATATTTGTTTGTATTTTAACTCTGAGTTTAGATCAATCATTTTTATTTTTTCTTTTGTTACGCTTAACACGGAACAAGAGTTTAATGATAAACTTTCAGTGTGATAGACAGGTTCATACCAAAGAGCAAAACAAGAAAATGTCACATTTTCTTTAACTGATTTCATCCCATGCAAGGCAGTAAAGCCACTAAGACACAATGGGTTACTTGGTGTATAAGAATAATAAAACAAAACATTACTAATAAGTGGATGTGCGTTGTGGTGCAGTGGTTATCAGCTCAGAACAAGAAACCGGGGATCCAAGTTCAAATTCCAATTGAATTCGTTGTATTCACTTACATGCAAATAGCTTTGGGAAAGGTATTAATTCATCTCTTTCCTCCAGTTATGAGTTAAATAACAGGACAGATTGGGATCTATAGCTTTGGCTGGCAGCCAATCTTCCACAGAGAACAATGGCAACCTACTGTGGGATAATCTTCTGTCCAGTCAGTCATGTCTCTTTCGAGACATGATCGCCCAAGCATGTATCACGTATGGCACTTAACTGACTGACTAATGAGCAGGAACAAAAAGAGTAATCAGGAGAATAGTAGATAGTGATTGATATTGCATTTAAATTTTGGCTGGAATGCATAGAGCTAGAAGGAAGCTCCCAAGCATGATATGCATGTATATAAGAAATATTTATTCTTCTTCTAAGTTGATGACAAGTGATGGATTAAAAAGTTAGTCTAGAGAAGAAACTGTGCAAGTAAATTAGAATATGCCAGTAACTTGTGATAACATTTATTAGGGAAGGGCTATTTATAAGTTACTAGCAGTATAGCCCAGTGTTGCTCAGGTGTAATGAAAGATTTAAAACTAATTCATGGTCCTGGAGCTCAGACTCAGCCTAAAGAATATTTGTGTGAAGTTTGGTGAGAATCAGATAAAAATTGTGGATTTGTATAAAGGACATACAGACAGATAAACAGACACACACACAAACATCTTGCCTTTTATATATATATATATATATATATATATATATATATATATATTATTGATTTTCTGCACTATTGTAAGAACTGCAGCCTTGAAACTTCTGAATATCATTTCTTAAGTCTTTGTCTATGAGTGTATCAAATTTGATTAAAATCAGACCACTCTTTCTATAACCAGATTTTTTCGATTATCGATTTTCGATATTTATCGGGGGTACCTCGACCCAAAACCTAGCTAAGAACACTCGCAGATGCTTATAGTACAACTGTGTAAAATTTCAAGAAAATCGGTTCAGCCATTTTGGAATCTATAGGTAACAGACACGGACACACACACACAGACACACACACACATAGACAAAGTTCCATTTATAAATAAGTTTAGATTAGATAGATATGTTTCAGTTATATTTCATTATGAATGATTTATACTTGTCAAATGGTTTGAAGAAATCAATCAATTTTATTGGTTTCTGTTTTTAATTATTGCTTATTCTTCAAACTATTTATCTCTGTATAGCGGTAGGAGTAGATTTGCAGAATTCATTAAATATTAATTGTGATTAGGATGTTACAGTTAAAGTGACTGAAGAACAGTTGGTGAGTGACAGGGTGAAGAAAACACAACAAAGAAGCCTGTTTTGAGTTAGATATTCTCAGCTTTTGTTAATCAAACAAGTAAGTCAAATATTTTATGAATGGTAACAGCTGTTAAAGTATGTATTTTTCTTTCAGGTAGCAAAGGCAAATTTATGCTGAGTTTCTCTATGTGTGAAAGTGTAAACTATTTATGTCATGCTATGAGTAATGGATAATATTAGGTTGAGTGATAAATAATTTCCATGTTTGTTTACCAAATTTATTCTTTAAAACATAAAGTGCAACTACATTTTATTCTATTATACAGGGTATCCCCCAAAATTTAGACATTATTTTGTAGTCTAATAATATAAGTTCTCTCTCAAATGATCTCAAATTTTAATGAATTGTATAAAAACTAAGTTTACTGTGTGAACTTTTCTCAATGAGAATCTACCAAGAAGACGGATCAAGTGTGCCAGTGATAATGACAATGTGCTGTTGAAGTGGCTACCATGTTCACCTGACTTAACACCTTGTAATGTTTTTTTTATGAGGCTATATGAAAAGACAGTTCTATACCTCCTCTCTTATAATATAACTAGCAGTATAGCCCAGCATTGCTCGGGTGTAATGAAAGCTTTTATATATATTATCGATTTTCTGCACTATTGTAAGAACTGCAACCTTGAAACTTCTGAATATCATTTCTTATGTCTTTGTCTATGAGTGTATCAAATTTTGAGAGGAAACCTTGTATATTCACCACTATTTGCAATGATTTGGAGCCAGAACCTGTGGTGATACCGACCGAGCAAAAGCAATGGTCTGGATGTTTGCGCTTTCACGACCAAAAAGCAAATGACCAAAAGTCGTCGTTGCGCATCCGGGTTCGCGCAGATGTTCCAGTTGAAAAATGAAAATTAATCAAATATTAAATTTCCATTTCACGAGCCTACACGAATTTTATTTATCAGCCAATAGGAAGCCCAGAATCAAATACAAGTGTGAAATCCCAAACGAGCTGCTGTGATCCAAAAAGCAGATATAAAAAGCCAAGACAGAAAGCACCCAGCAGACAGACCGACAGAGACAGACGAGCGTGATTAGTATCTTCCTTGACCAAGTCAAGTGGCTACTAAGTTTGCCTCCCTTCACCTCTCCTTACCTTCTTCCCTGTCTCAAAACTACCTACTGACTTATGGACCCTAGGAGTGGAAAGTTCTAAATGAACATTCCTCACATCCCTCCACTCCATTTTCGATTCCTTAAGCACTAATTATCTTTTCAACATTATTGTCATAAACAAACTTTAAAGTCATGTTCGGATCACATCGGAACAACCCGCTATAAATTGGTTTATCCTGACGTGATATGAACACGCACAAAGACATTTCCACCAGATAAATTGGTATACCCTGGCGTTACACCAGATGAACTGGCAAACCTGATGTTCCCCAGATAAACTGGTGACCACGACGTGATTTGAACATACACATACCATAAACAAGTAATCCTCTTTCCAGCTTTATAAGCATTAATCCTGCTTGCAGCATTTTATTACCACTATAAAGTGGTTTACAGCGACGTGATATGAACACGCACAATGCAACCTTCTCCCGGCCAATGCACCTACCCATCTTCTCAGCAACCATGGCAATGAAAAACTTAACGTCCATCGGCACTAAAATGAGCAACTACTACTACCGTAAGTCAAATTACTTTTTCCAGCATTTCGGCACCAAAATGAAAAACCTAACATCCGTCAGACTCACCACTAAAAACTCCATGTGCTTCAGACATGTGGTCGAAAAGTAAATAGGCCCCCGGTGCAAACAATTAATAATGAAAAAGAACAAAAAAAAGAATGAAAAGAACAAAAAGAATGAAAAGAACAAAATGAACAAAAAAAAACAAAAAAATGAAAGGAAGGAAAAAAGCAAAAGAAAAACAAAAGACAAAAAAAAACGGAGAAGCAACAGAAAAATGAAGAAAATCGGAAAAACAACTGAAAAACAAAAAAAAAAGAGAAAAACAAAAAAAACAGTCGAATAGTCACTTGTGAATTTAAAAGAACGACAAACCCACCATAAACTAGTGACTACTCGACGTGAGTTCAACACCTATATATATATATATATATATATATATATACACACAAAAATTCTGTTTGGACTTTCAGTGAAATTTGAATATTTCTCTGTAACACAAACTCAACATGGCAACGGACGCTGAAGAAACTTCAACAAATCAGAACTAACCAACCCATGGCTATTCCCACAAAAAGAAAAAAAAGAATTTGGTCTTTCAGCGAAATATGAATATTTCCTTGCAACACAAATTCAAAATGGCAATGAACACGGAAGAAACTACAACAAATCAACCAACCCATGGCTAGTCTCACAAAAAAAAAAAATTCACTACCAGTGTTTGCCCTTTCAACAAAAACTAAAAACCAAAAACCAAAACATTCCATCAAATCAAGACCGGATTCGAATACTCCCCTCTTGTACTGGGGAAACAAAGTTCGGTAGAACGGTTAAATGGAAGAAAGAAACACATTTTTATTTCAAACGAAAACAGAATAAAGAAAAAACCCAAGCAAACAAAAAGAAAACAGCAAAACAAAACGAAAACTACTATTTGAAAAAAAGCAACAACAGATACCCAAAAAAAAACAAGTATTTTAAGCTGGACTTGCAAAATCTGGAAATTAGAAAGAAAACAATATTTAGACATGATCAAGTCATGTTACATTTGTTCCAAAATCAAACCTATATTTGTAAAAACTTTACCACAAACATTAATAAAATCAAGTAAACCATTCAAAAAGTAGAATATAGATTTTAAAGGACTGTTACTGTGTCTTGCAATCACTTCATGCTGACAGTGTTTGATGAATATTCCTGTTTTTTATTTGTCTTCCATTTTGCGGATATTTTCTCATCAACCATTAAGAGATATTTCATTTAAATATTTCCCATATTCGGAAATACACTTTGACTGTCAGAATTGAAACAATTTCTGCTTTCTCAAAGCATAGATACAAGTTAAACTAGAGCTTTTAATCTTCAAGGCAACAAACAAACTGAACAAGGTAATAGTATCATTTGTCAAACTGTGTATCTGGCTCTGTGGTCAATGAATCTCCTGGCCACACATTGGAAAGCCATTTTAGATGTTGTCCTCCACAGTATTCATTTGTTACTGTCAACTTCTACTAACAGTCCTCTTCACTGTCAACTTCACTAACAGTCCTCTTCAATTTTGAAAAGTATTATCAACACGGTGTACTATACCAACATGGCTGACAAAATATAAATTAGCTCCCCTAAAAAGTCATGTTCATGACAGCAATGAAAAACCAGTAGTTAATATTCTGGACATCAACTCCAACTATGCTCATGTTTGACTTAACAGTGGGTAAAAGATAATAGTGTCACTGTGCCATTTAGCTCCAATAGGCAACAAAGCAAATAATTTCGGGTATAATCAGATATTATTAGTTCTAAAAAGTTTTGTGAACCTACCCAAACTGTAATGGTACACCTACCACTGCCAGCTGAGAAAGCTGTCACCCAAAACCTTATAAATACTGATAATCTTGATCCTGTCCTGACGCTTTCTCAGCACTTGGGCTAAATTGCTCACATGCTTTCTGAAAAATTGAGTGATTACTGACTTTGCTCACATATGTGGCTGAACTAAAGATACCTTACTATATAAATGAAATTCATTACACCACTACAAACCATAAAGCAAAAAGATTTTTATCTTTTGTTATAAGATTATCACTGCTATTACACCACGTCAAGGTACCTTAACCACTTTGTAAAGAAAATTGTTGTCAGTTGTGATGTGAAGAGATTGAAAATTTAAAAAAAAAATTGATTGAAACTATATATTGGATTATATATATATATATATATATATATATATATATATATATAATGCTTTGGGAAAATATTAGGCCTCAAACTCACACCTGAGCTCAAGTGGAGCTTGTAGATAGGATCCCTTACTACAGATGCAGATAAAATGGTCAACTCCCTGTACCACCCCAGTAAGTATCTGACTCCTCATGCTATTCCCTACCTTTACAAATACTAAATCAGGCTGAAAGTTGTCATATTTGGTGCGAAAGCTGTGCAGTTCTCATTTTCTAGTCTTGATAGAGTTTAAAAGTGACTCTGATTCCTTGTGAATGATGAATTATTTTCCCCTCTCCAACTCTCACAGGTCAGATATGACAAACCTTTCACTGCTCTATCACTACTTTCATGGAAAATGCTTGGGTGAACTACATTCCTTGGTTCTACCAGGTCTAACCTTCACTGCTAAGACCTGCCATACCACTTACATTGTAGCAAACCACCCACATTTTCTCCCTCTTCCATCAGTGATAAGTAAGTTCCACTTAAACAGCTTCTTATGAATCCCTGCTCTGTGTGAAACAGACTCCCAAGAGAATGTTTTCCTGATCACTACAATCTTAACCTGTTCAAGTTTAGAGTTATCTTTCTCTCATATCCATATAAACTACCCCTTAATGTAACCCTCTACCTTGAGTTGCTCTGGGCCTTGTACAGGGTAGACCTTACTGTAATATATATATATGTAAATCATTTTCACAACTAACATCCAACATTGCCTGATAAAGAGAATCTATCTTGAAACATAGAAATTTCTGTGTCACAATGTACAATTAATTCATAATTATATATATATATATATATATATATATATATATATATATTTGTGTATTTAGGCAGCAAATTTTCTTTTAGACATGTCAGATTAAATAAATTGCAAACATGACTACTTTAAATGAAAAATAACTTAAAGAAAATCTTGTAACCATTTCACAAAGACACATAACTTTTCAGACTTGCTAAATGCTACAAAAGTATACATTCAATTTACTTCATCACTGACATAGAAAACGTCTTTGTTTCAAGTCATTTCAAGTATCTATCTCCCTTTACACTTACAATCAAATTTCTCCTATCCATCATGACCTGGCTTTCTATTGGTTCATTTAGACAAACCCCCTGAAAATTCTCTCTACTCAATTGTCTGGATATGGTAAAAATTGTTTTATTTTTAAGCTTCTATATATTATGATTCCTAACAGAAAAAATATTTCACTGACTGACGAGGTGCTAATAAGATACTACCAAAGCCTAAACTATGTTTTTATAAACTTATAATAATATAAATATATATATAAGCCTTTAAGATTTCACTCACTGGATGACTCAGCTGATTAAAAACTTAATTGGTCATTAAAAATCTGGCAATGAAACATAGAAAACCCAACCCAACTTTTACAACCCAGAAGTATTTAATTGAAGATGTTACTTAGAATAACCTACAATGTCATTATTGAACTCTTCAATTTCTCATTTATTGTCCCAGTCAGTGTAAACATTCATTTAATTAATGACTCCAGAGTGGAACCAAAATGTTTTGGTCACCCAGATTGCTTACGAAAAGTAAAAACGAACATTTAAAAGAAAAAAAAATAATGCATACTTCTTTCAACCAAAAAACAAATTATACAAGTAAGTAATTTTTTTATAGAAAATCATTGAGAAAATCAGATTTGCTATGAAATGGAGGTTGTAGTCAAACAGAAGAAAGAAATTACGAATTTAGGTATCTCCACTCAATTGTTAAAAACAAACAAACAAAAAAAAACAATAAAAAACAGCATATCATGATGTTGAAAGGGCTCAAACTTAATACAAAGTTTTATCATCAAAATCTTTATGCTATTATTAAGAGGAAAGATCAAGTTTTGTTGTTATTATTTTTTTCATTTTTAAAATCCTTTCTAACACGTTCGAAATTTTAATTAAAATTTCATTTTTGTTTTCCGTTAGCGATTCATGCTATGTTTACATAAGGCGACTATTAAGAAAATGAAGTTGGTTGAGTAAAATGATTTGGGGGCAAGTAAATTTTCCCTTGATCTCAACCACTGGTTGAGTGATTTCTTTTTCAAATCTCAAAGACTTTATATATATATATATATATATAAAGGAAAGGTTTATATATATAAGGTTTATATATATATATATATAAGGTTTATATATATATATATAAGGTTTATATATATATAAGGGAAAGGTTTTTTCTGTTGCTGAGGTGATGTGTCGTCCCCCGTGGGGATCTTCATATCAAAATGGCCATTCAACATCTTTGAATTAATCCTTTTTTAATATATATATATATATATATATATATATATATATATATATATATATAGTAATATCTTTATTATAAGTAGTTTATTGCAACACAAGAGCCATTTATTTTAAGTCCCTTTCCCCCTTTACCCTTACAATCAAATTTCTCCTATCTGTCATGACCTGACTTTCTATTAGTTCACTGAGACAAACCCTCCAAAAATCCCCCCCCTTAATTGTCTGGATTTAGTAAAAATTGTGTCGCTTTTTAATCTTCTATATATAATGATTCCTAACAGAAATTATATTTTACTGCCTGATGAGGTGCTACGATAGCACCGAAACACAACAGCTCTTGTATTGCAGTAAACTATGTTTTCATTATAAACTGATAATAAAAATATTACCATATATATATATATAAACAATCACCCCCAAGCAAGGCAATAATGCCACTAAGATGCAAGAGGCTACTGGGAGTGAAAGATTTTAGAAGGAATCAGAAGCCTAATCCTAAACAAGAACAAGAGATAAGTTTTTACTCTTGTTCAAGATGGAAGAGAAGTACAAACTGGACAATAGGCAAATCTATCTACTCCTATAGAACAACATAATTCAAGAAGAGAGAAAATATCAATAGCTGTAGCTCAGAAAAAGAAAAGAAAACATCTGATTAGCTGTGTGTGTGTGAGTGTGATGAATCATGTAGTTTGGTTGAAATTAAGTAGTCAGTTTGCCAAGAGAAAGAATTCTTCCCTGGCAGGAATGTGTCCCATGTTATTTCTGTAGGTAAGAAAGCAAATAAGAGGGAGAGAGAAAATCAGTTTATGACCTTTTCTTCTATATTGATGATTACCATGCTACCTAGTGGATATTAAGCAAAGTCCCCTAGCTGACAAGGTAGGGTAATCCCATTTTTGTTTAATCACAAGAAATATTGTCTTTAATGAAGCTCTCATCAATTAAGAATATTGCTGTTTTTATATTTAAGATGGTACATCTGTAAATGGATAACCTAATATCTAGGGTTTTAGATAATCTTTCTTTTTATATAATTATTACTTAATTTGTGCTGTATGCAAATTCTATAAAATTTACATGTGCTCGCCAATTTCTTTTTCTTTCTATTTATGTTTTTTTTTTCAATTATCTCTCACCTCATTTATCATAGATTATAAAGTATGTCACTGACACAGGTGTGAAAGGTATTTGCTTCAATCTTAACTGCAATCATTTCCTCACCAAGTATTTGATATTAGACCATATTCTTCCAGTAGAATGCTTGGTGAGCAGTGATAACTTCACTTGAAAAATGATTTATAAAATAACAATGTAAACACCACTCTGCCACACATCTTATTTGCTTAAATAAGGCCAACAGGGTGACTCTCTGTGGGTGGAGTAAGTCAACAATAGCAATAACAGCTTGTTACTATATCAGTTCTGATCCTCCAGTTATATATTTTGAGAGTCTTGATAAAATTTTTAAAAAATGTCTTAAATGTTATTGGTTCAGACCTGACATTGGTTTCTGTCACTTTCCCACCACCAATACATAGCTTCCCTTACCATTTCATAGCTTCCCTTACCATTTCATAGCTTCCCTTACCATGAAACATTAACCAGCTCCCTATAGCTTCAGTTAGCCTAATGTATTTGTGAGTTCATAGACAAAGGTTTAATAGAAGATTGCTGGTTAATTCCTTCTATTGTGTACATGGACAAGACCTTAGTTGGTGGCTACTGGCTGTCTCCCTTTCTTTGTATGTGTGTGTATGCATGCATGTGTAGATCAACTTTCCTCTTTGGTACCTCTACTTCACAAATTTAAGCATGGGGTGCTGGGTTCAAATTCCAGTTGAATTCCTTGCATTCACTTACTCACAAATACCATTGTGAAAGATAATGATCTGTCTCTTTCCTCCAGTTAGGGGTTAAATAATAGGACAGATTGGGTTCTATAGCCTTGTCTGGCAACCAGTCTACCACAGAAAACAATGACAACCTACTGTGGGATAATCTACAGCCCAGTCAGTCATGTCTCTTTCAAGACATGATCTCCCAAAGCATGTATCACATATGGCACTCAACTGACTAGATTGGTAACTAGGTCTCATCATTTTACAATTGAAATTGCTAGATGCAGCCATAAGTTCTATGCTAATAGTTTCTTCTTTTGCACTTCTCACTTGTTGTGGGTTACCGTCACTTGGCTTTACATATTTTGTGAATACGCCAGTAGATAGAGCTGTTAAACTGCTATAAAACAAATCACTCCCTGTCACTTTCTTTTTCTCTCCTTTTCTTCTGGTAGAAGTAACATGAGTACAGGATTTGTTTCAACATGGAGATATCGCCCGGTTCACACTCCACCCATGTCTATTGAACAGGTGAAGAGGCTCATCCCTTGTTCCCTGGTTAGGATGTGGTTTCCGGCTTTCTCTTTTTTCCAATCTTTTTACTCTTACGTAGCCCCCTGCACATCAGTGGCGTTATTGCCTTGCTTGGGATGATATGATTAAAAAAAATTTCCTTTGGTGACTGAACTTACGCAAGTGTATGCATATATATATGTCACTCATACAATTCCTAATAGCTAACTTTTCATGTCTTCTTTCTTTTTTACTACATTTGCATGCATACTAATGTATTTCTTTTCCTTTGTTAATCACTCATTTGTTGTATAAAACAACATGAAAATATTCTATATATTCCATTTGTCTTTCACCTGTATTGATCCATCTACCAGGTTCTTGTTGCTATTTGAGTGTTGAGATTCCAAACATTTAATAACAGATTTTTAAATAAAACATATATTCACTGAAGTGAAAATAGAATTAGAATGTCAGTTGAAATAACATTTATATATTCTTTTCAGAGATACAATAGCAATAAAGTGTTGCAGTGAAGTTTGTTTTATGAATTAATTAAGTATTCCTAATTTGAAATGTGTGAACAGATTTACTTTATAATGGTTATATCGGGATATGAAATTAAGAATTAAAATCAACCTTCTTCTTCACTTTTTACAAAAATTCACAATGACATGTGAAATCCTGGTTTTTCCCAAATAGAAAAAAAATTGACCATGTGCTTAAAGAAAAAGTCGAAACTAGATTTCGCAAGTAGGTGTTATATTTATTTTTGACCAATGGGAGAGACTTGCAAGACTTGAGGACTTAGCGATCCAGTGCGAAATCCAGAAGGACTATATATAAATGACTTCGGTGTCAGTTGAGTCAGTCAGAGGGAAGCAGCGAGAAAGACAACACTAAAATGTAACTTCAACTTCTAATCGACTCGAAGATCAGGTCGCACCTTGTGTTCTCTCTCTCCTTATTTCTCGTGTACTGATTTCTTTTAATTCTTCTCCACCCAAAAACATTTCTACTGAATACATACATACATACATACATACATATATACGTACGTACACATATACTCTTTCAACAATTGTTACTACAAACATTTTCTACAAATCTTGATACCCATAACTTTATCATTGAACATGAACTCTACCCTTAACTTCTTAATAATGTTTCTAACTGCACATTAACTCCTACAACTTGTATTACTCTTTCCTTTTAATAAATATCTATTTTAAAATGAAAAATGTATATTTTATTCTTACACTATTCCACACTTATTCACACATTCCAACCTGCTACCAACTAACCTTCTGATGATGAAAACCTTCTGATAATTCTGATGATGATAATTCTGGATAAAACTTGTAAGCTGTAGAGAGTTTGGTTATGTCTGACACAAAACCAAATCAAAGAAATATTAACCAGCTCCCTATGGCTTCAGTTAGCCTAATGTGTTTGTGAGTTCATAGACAAAGGTTTAATAGAAGATTGCTGGTTAATTCCTTCTATTGTGTCCATGAACAAGACCTTAGTTAGTGGCTACTGTCTGTCTCCCTTTCTTTGTACGTGTGTGTGTGTGCATGCATGTGTAGATTAACCTTGCTTCTGAAATTGTTTTGAGCCTTGAGATGCAGTACACTTCTATTTTTATATCTGTTAGGGGATTCAAAATCCATTTTCACACAAAGATGTGAATTTTTATGAATACAAGGTTTCATTGGTTAGAAAATAATTTCAAACTGGCTTGTGAAAATCTGTTCTCAAATTTACAGGAGTGGTGGTGAATAAAGTTATTTTCTAAATGATCCAAATATAACATGTGGTAGATTTACAACTATGTCTGTAATTATTTTGGCAGTATTTGCACTGGTAATGATTGTTTATCAAACAAACGTTCTAATGGGATTTTATTGGTTGAAATATATATATATATATATATATATATATATATATATATATATATATGATTTAATTCTTATGCACCTCTACTAACAATGACAACCGTGTAAATTTTGTTTGCCACTGCTTTTAGTCCAACTAGGAGCAGTACCGCGACTGTGAAACTTTCTTTCAGCTTCTTGTTTTCCTCTGTCAGCTATGATCTTCAAAAACTCAAATGCAGCATCAATTGTAATCTTATGTCTCATTAAATCTTGTTGTTTTATTGTTCTTTCTCTTCAATAACATTTTCTCATTATTTACTCTCAATAATCCCTTGCATCTTAATGGCTTCATTGCCTTACTTAGGGTGAAATTATTAAAAAAAAAGAAAAGCCATTTAGCAGAGCATTACTAATGCATTCATTAATCACTAGGTCCCCACATTCAGGACTTCATACCAAACCAAACAAAGCTAAGCTTAATGAACACCTATGGAAGAAAACCAACATTGTCAAAACTCTTTTTACAAAGTACCTTGCATAATCTCGTCATGATGTGATTGTTAGCAAGCATAGACTTGTAGATGATTAATAATGAGTCTGAACCCCTTTGAGTGTCCCATACTTGTAACCTTGTGCCAAAGCCAAGTTAAAATGGCTCTCTATTAATCACTTGAAAGACCCTTTTCTGCCTTCTAATGTTAACCTCCAGGAAAGTGACTTGTCGCACTTTTTTGGGCTAATGTTCTCTACCGTCATAAAGTGGAAAGACTATTTTAAATCCATTGCTAGGTCCAGTTGTTAAGAAAGTTGGTTCAATTCTAGACAATTTTTTCTCCCTTGAATCTATCTTACATATCTACAAATCTACCATTCGATCATGCTTAGAATACTGCTGCTATAAATAGTCTGAAGCTCCTGCTTTATATCTAGAGATCCTTGATAGAATCCAAAGAAGAATCAGTAATATTATTGGCCCAGATCTGGCATTGTGGTTTTGGTCACTTTCCAACTGCCATAAAGTTACCTCCCTGTACCTTTTCTGTAAGTATTTTCATGGTAATTATTTGGATGAGCTATTTGCAATCATACCTAGATTTTATGAATGTAAGTGCAGTATTAGACTGGCAATGAGGTCTCATGAATTTACAGCTGAATTGGCTAGATATAACCATAAGTTCTATGCTAACAGTTTCTTTTTTCACACTTCTCTCTTGTGGAATGTTATTTCGGCTCCATGCTTTCCAGCCAACTTTAATCTTTGAAAATTTAAATGCTATGTTGTGGGATTCATGTGTATTTCCACACAGTTCACCAACATTCTGCACTCACACATGTACATACATACTCTTTTTACTTCTGTCTCACATGTTACTTCATTCTCAAAACACACAGCTTTCACGTGATGTTCCTTTGCTTTCCTGCGTTTTCATGGGGCTTATAAAAAGCAGGGACACACGTGTTAGCAGTAGTTCGAGTTCCAGCAAGGCAGTTGGCAGTTTGCTCAGCTGTCCACAATAGCGGCTAATGCTATCATGGAGATATGTTTCTCAATCTTAACTAACTCGCTCTCACACACCTACACTAATTACAGGACGCAATTAGCTGCTATTTATTTTTTAAACACACATGTGCACAATCACTCACATCTTCCAATTGGAACTTTTTTCAACTCAACATCAGTATGTATGTTACATTCTTTCTTTCAGGAACATTATTCAATTATTGACTTTATTTCATGTTTCTTAACATTACAGGGGAAACAAATTTCCTTCTACTATTTGCATGCTTAATCTCAACTATGTAAACTTTTTGTTAATACAATTCATTGTTGTTTTATTCAAGCGTCATTGTTGTCTTATTTCCAACTTCAATTACATGAGAACGAATTGTAAATATAAATTTGTTTGCGAAGTCCTGGACTTTGCAACAATGTCAATCACTATCTGCTGACCTCCTGATTACTCTTTCTTTGTTCCTGCTCTTTAGTAATGTTTCTGCTTTCTAATTCTTCCACACCCAGTTTAATCCCTTGTACCTCAGCAGTTTTACTGCCTTGCTTGGAGGTGAATTTAAAAAAAAGAACAGAAGTAATAACTAAAAAAAACATTGCTTCTTTGTCTTGAAACATGATTTAAACGATATTTGAAAAGTATTTTTTGAAGGGACTTGACTATTTTTGGTTGGCCTCTGGTCATTTGCAGGTAATTCACGCTTTAAATTCAGCTAAAGCACCTAATGAGGAATCAGATATTTATTTTTGTAATGAATACAAAAAATGTGGAACAAGGCTGAAAAGGGGAGTGGGTAAAGAATGGTCTTCTGTAACTATCCTATACTTAGCTAAACACTTTCGTGACCCTATCACTCACCAGCAATTTGCATATTCATCACAAGAACCCATCCATCACCTTCCAATCCTTCAGGAACCACAATACCACATATTTACAAGGAGCACCTAAAAAAGGGGAAACAAACCCATGCCATAAAAATTTACTAATATATACATAATACAAACATATCTCTAAAAGATTTAATGATAGTGAAATGAAAAAGGGGAGAGGGATGACATACCCAAAACGAACTAAAAAACCTAATGAAGAATCAGGGTTAAGTTACGATTTATTTATTTCGTTAACCCAATTGCTACAAGATAGAAGAGAACAAAAAACGAAAGTTTATATAAGTTACATTTCTATATTTTTTTAACATAGTTGAATTTGAAAATATAATTTAAATTAAATTTCCTTCAAATTCAACTATGTTAAAAAACTGTACTTAAACAAATCAATATTAAAAATTAAATGATTTAATTTTCATTAATTAATTTCTCTCAGCTGTCTGCTTATTGAAGAAACAAAATTATTATTTTAAAATTTTAATATTTTTTTAATTATCGCATTTTATATTTTTTTAATAAACAATACAAAAAAAAAATTAAACATTTCTCTCGACTACGAACAAAAAAATCTTATCAAAGAGCAAACAATAGAAATAGAAACAGAAATTTGGACTCGTTTTCCCAAACAAGCCAGTCGGTGGGTTAGGGTTAGCAAAGCAGATGTGAAAAATCAACGAACTGATAATGGATGTGCTAAAAATGGCCTTCAAAAGCAATGTTTCAACAACATAGTTTTTTTTTTGTTGACCAGATCTTTGGTAAGTATTTTTCTTAGATTCCAATGGATATAAAAAGAAGGGATAACTTTACTTAACGTGTTTTTTATTTTTTTTATTCGTCAGTTTTTTATTTATTTATTTGACAATATCTGAAGTGTGGTGAGTGAGTGTTTTTGTCTCTCTTTCGTGCAGATCGTAAACAACATGTGCCCGGCCATAGTCTCTTAGGAATAACCACTTTATTAAAATATTCGTGTATTTTAAATTGATATTAAATTAATCGGCATACAATTCCTCTTTACCTCCCTCCACTTCTTTATAATTGATTAAATTGATTGATTTGATACCTGATTGAATTTTTGTCTAAATAGCGACTACAGAAAAAAAATGCTTTCTCTTTTTCTTTAAAAAATGCACGTTTTTAAAATTTAAATGTTTAGTAGTCGTCTAAGAACTTATATTTTGCATTAAAAACACATCTGTTAATAATTGTCAAAACTACAGCTTTGAATAATTTAACTCAACTGTAAGAAAGGTGAATTTTAAAGTACATTCGTTTTTAATTGAATACTTTTGAAAAGTATCACTCAAACACTTTAACGATTTATAGTAAATAAATGGCTATCTACGTAGCTTTTAAAAAATAAATTGAACTTTGCTCATTTAGTGATGAATAAAAATAAAAACAAAAATGATTCGTTATTTTTAGATTAAAAATAATAATAAAAGAAATAGTTCTCTGTTGTTGTGTTGTTTTAAAACGATTATTAGTAACTCTTTAGTAACTCTTAGTCTTTTACTTTTACTTTTATTTATTACTGTTTGCATCAGATTTTTTTCTTTCCTTGTTGAGAAAGAAATAAACGTAAAAAAGACGAAATATGCTACACCACATTAAAAAAATGCATTCCAATGAGAAAAAATATTGTCCTAAAAAACAAAAAACAAAAACTTTACTTCTTTTTTTAGTGTTTTGCTTCGGTCATAGCAAAAAAAAATACTTGTAAGAAAAAGTAAGTTTTAATTGTGTAACTGAAACAATCGAAAAAGTATTGTAAAGTACTATTTTTGAACAACCATTTTTTGATACAATATGTTTTTTTACATTTTTTCGGATAGAGACAGGCTTCTTCGAAAGTCTTAAACATCACCGATAAATCTTGTTTTCTTTTTTAAAGTACACGTCTCCTAATTTCCAAAACGTTGTATTCGTAAAGAAGTGATGAGACTTATATTGTTAAACTTTGTTTAAAAATATTTATTAAAAAAGAAATTATTGCATTGTAATAGATTTTCAAAGTCCAAGCTGATTATGATTCAAAATTTTTGAAGCATCAGCTGTCCTTGCAGAAGCGACACCGACAATATTGAATAAAAGTAGTTTTTTGTGGGGGTTTTGATGGCTTAAAGTACTAAAATAAAAAGATAATTTCCAATCTAAAAAAAAGTAAAATGCAAGGAAAATTAAATACTTTATATCTAAATCCCGAAATGTAAAAAAAAAAAACATTTCGGTTGGTCGCTATAGAGCGGCGTTAGTCTTCATAGTCACAATTTAAAAAAAATGTTGAAAAGTTTTTTTTAAAAAAGTAGATTTACACGACAGTTTGGGTAAAAATAGCGTTTTTGTTTTCAGTTTTACAGTCAACTTTTTTTTTAATCTTCAAAAATTTAAATACAATGTCAATCGTTATCTTCTTAATTCTTATTGTTTATCTTTCTATCTCTCTCTTTAATGTTTTTTTTTTCTCGTATTCTCTCACACTCAGTAACCCCTTACATTTTTAGTGGCTTTATATTGTTTTTCTTGGGGTGAAATGATGAAACAAAATTAATGATTTGTTTAGATTATTTTTTGTGTGTTTAACTGTTTATAGTAAATAGTCCTATTTGAAATGTTCAGGGGAATGAAAATATGTCTGCTAAGCTAAAAGTTAAGTAATTTTAAATGCAATTACTTAGTTATGTTTTGGCCGTTGTACACTTCAGCCTTCTTCAGGTAATTGAAATTTTGAACCGAACCCTTTATTACGATCACTGGGGTATATTGTTCTTGTTCCATAAGCCATGTACTTCCAAATGTCTTAGTTATGCACTGATCCCTTAAATTTTTGTAATTTTCAGTGGTGTTCACTATTATTTCAATTTCATTCCATAGGAGACAGCAATCCCCTTTCTCCCTCCTGTGAGAAATATTCGCACATAACTCAGAGCTTAGGCAGTGGAAGGAAACAGTCAGACAAACAAGACATACCTGATAAAGTAAAACAATTTATTGTCTTGCAAAAACTGATTTTTGCGGCTACTTCGTAGCCTGGTATAGTCCTTCTCGCTGCGTAGCTTGTTAGTTCCTTCGTCTGAGAAGGGTATGGAAAAAACACGAGGAACGGCGGTCCGCGACGTACAGGAAATTCTGGGGTCAGCTTCTTCTGCAGTTCCATTCGGTCGAAAGTCGATAGTTCTTAAGAGAATTTTTCTCTCAGAAGGATAGGCATTGCCCTGAAGGGTTCCTTATATGAAAGGAAGGATGTCGAGGTATTTTCTCTGTAAAGGATGAGGCAGTTAGCCCAATGGATCTCCAATTCTTTGGAAAGATGGTCTCGATATAGCGAGACATGAGGGTGCCAATTGTTGGCCCCGTAGGTTGAATCTCAGCATCGGAGAACTCCTCCGATGCTGTCGGTCCCGACTCAGCATGCTGGTCTGTCCAAAACAAGGGTAAGAAAAAGACGCGAGCCTCTTCTTGGCCTAAAGGCCCGCCTCAAGTCCAAGACGAGATTCGGGTCTTCGGCCAATCAGGAGACCCGTTATATCTGTAAATTTCCCACACTCCATATGTGGTCAGCTATGCCTGATTTTCTATTTCCCCTTATGTTATGGCCTTGCGATGTTCTTGCAGTTTTATCTAAAGGGAGGTGGCCTATTTCTCCTTTATATTTCTTTCTGCGGTTGCATGGAATAGTGTACACACAGTCCTTGTCATATTCTCGTCTATTGGAGATCTTACTCGAGAGAGGTATCAGCAAAAGTGTAGAACCACTTTTGAAGGTTTTCTGATGTTATATGGATCACAGATCCTTTGTATTTTATCGCTAATCCCTTCACATAAAGTAGGCAGACAGAAGCTGTTTTCTAAGTGTCGTTATCCTCATGCACCCTCCCCTCCGCATTTGTTGAAGCTGTTAAGTAGTTGCTACTTTGTAGGGTACTGCTTATACTGACCATTTTTTGTTCTTATGTTTCTGAATCGCTGATTATGACTTTTCCTCACTGTTACGTGCAGCAGACAATCCTTTTCTTTACATTGTATGAGTGGTGGGATTTGAAGTTGAAGTATTGGTGAATGTTGGCTTGCAATATACAGATGTTTTGAACCCATTCTCTGTTCAAGGTATTAGTACATCCAGGAATGCTAGTTGTTTTCTTTTTCGATTGTGAACTATATCAGGGATTTTGAGTTCACAAGGTCCAGTAGTAGCTGGACTTCTTCCTGGAGTGGTCAGAGTATGAAAGTGTCATTTATATATCTCAGCCATAACTTTGGCTTTAGTGATGTAGATGCCATTTCTTTAAAGTATTCAATGATGGTGTTAATGGCAAGCCTATTGCGATGTTTTCATCCTACCAACATATGTCTGATTCCAATTACCTGAAGAATACAATGGCCCAAACATGAATATAGCAATAAAGATGAGGACAACAATGTAAATAATGTAAATACTACCTCATCTCAGAAGTATAGACAAATAATGAAATCTCCTTTCATAAAAAAAAATATGAAGATTGTAACATTTTACACACATTCTTAGTAAAATTAATAATGAATCATCTTTTATTGTATCAAATGAATTAATATATGGAATTAATATTGAGAAACCAGTTGCAGCACAAAAAGTTGAGAAGCTTGATTCATTGTGTATCATATATATCAATGAATACAGTTGATAATACTGAGTCTCTTTACAAGTTATAATTGCTGTTTTAATTGTTTTGCATGTACCCTCCATTGTCAGTGAGGATGATAAGCAGTTATTCCTAATCTTCAAAAACCAACAATTTTTGATAGTTCTAAAAACAGCTCACTTGTAAATTGACTTCCCCTACTTATCATAACATTTAGGTTTACTCCAGATTTTGTAATCCCTGTATTTACAACCACTTTGACTACTGATTGCTATCTAACCTGTGCCAAGTGCCACATTATTTTCTAGTTATTTCCCCAGGTTGATATTACACTTGCATATTTTTACATTAATTCATCAACAAATGGACAAAGGTTAACATTATTAACAATTAAAATTATCAAATATGTCATCATATAACATTCTGCCTATAACAAAACCTGAGCTCTCATGACTCACCTCACTCCAGAGTTATTAATGGTCCTGAATAGCTTGGTTTAAGGATCCAAGACTAAGTTGTGGCCCATTTGATTGTTCCATGGATGTTTTAGAAGGATCCCTGTCGATATGCAGTATTATTGTGTGTGTTGTGTTGAATGGTGATGAATGAATTGTATGTGTAAATTGTAATGGATCAGTCTGGTCATGAATCAGATTAGCTATGTGTAGGATAGTCAGTGACAACCAGCCTTTTATCACTCTCCCTTTTGGCCTTGTGCCAAATATTGAGATGTAATGTTTCAAAATAAACCATTTAATTGTTTTTATGTTAACCTTTTCACTTGGCACCCTTGTTTATTTTTTATTTTTTTTATCAAGTATCCCTTCAATTAATATTTTTAATAATCTTTTTTTTATTTGTTGGATATATAATTTCTAAAGTTTTATAAAGGTCTTATTCTTTATCAAGGGATGATTGGGGTTAGGCCAGTTGTGTGCAGAAGGGAAGATATCATTATAAAATCTGGCAAATATTGGTCATGAATTGCATGAGGGGATTCTGGAATGTTTCCACTTTCTTAAGAAAAATGGCTTATGACTATATATGATCATCAAAGTTAAGCACTGTCTTGCCTGGTCAGTACCTAGATGGGTTGCCACATTGGAATACCAGGTGCTGTAAGCTTGGATGTCTGGGTGGTGCTATGAATAATGGCACAGAATTGCAAATCGGTGAGCGAAGTTCCAATTCCAGTTATAGTCGTTATGTTTACTTATGTGCAAATACAATTGGGAATTCATTCTTCTTTTGAACCCCCAACTATGGGTTAATTAGTAAAATTTGTATCAATACAAGCTTTATTATCTTAAAAAACTTATTACTTCTAAAAATAATTTTTGGTTTTAAATTAACCTTCAGATGTTTGATAAGCCATAGAAACAAACAAACAAATCAATCTTAAGAAAGATTAAACAATCCAGGCAGAGAAACAGTACAGGAAGAATGTGTTGGAGATCTTAGCTTTGATGTAGTTATATTTAAATCTTCCTGTCATATCTTTCTCTTCTTCCTCCTCCTCCTGAGGGTCATTTGATTATTAGGCCACGGCCACAGCCTCATTACACTAGGCATTCCTGCTATGATTTTTGTAGCAAGTCACTTTTTTTCATGGTCAAGTTGCTAGCTCTATGCTCAATCAGTTGTTTCTAGACTGGTTACCAAACAAGCCTAGCCCAGTCTGTCCTGCTATTTAACCCACAGCTAGAGAAGCGGTGGAATCCTACCTCATAACTGTCAGATTTTTTGCTTTACTTGCCATCAATGTGAGTTAAATTCTCTAAGCCTTCTATATGGCCGTGAATGTTGAACAGTTCCATCACAGATGAAGAAGACTTGAAGGAACCATGCAATATGATTGTAGAAAGCACAGCATGGCCGTCATTTTTGGCTAGATTATTAAAGTAATTGGTAATTGCTTAGTTATTACATAATGGTCAACAATACACATAGATGATTGTTGTTAACCTTTACATAATGGTTAACAAAAATGCACATAGATGATAAATACTTGCAAAAGACTTCCATTTGAAAAATTATATAAAAAGTAGAGCACACAGTTGAAGTCTTTGTATAGAAGACAGAGGAATAAAGGCCCCTGGGCATTGGGTAATTGGTTAGATTGACCATTACTACTGAGTAGTGAGTTTGAACCTCACTGGATGCCCTGATGCAAAATTTGACATTAAATAACCCAACAAGAATTCATGTTATAAAATAACATAACCATTACTTCTGAGTAGTGAGTATGATCCTCACTGAGTGCACCCATTTAAAATTTCACATTGAATAACCTAACAAAGGCTGAAATGTCATAATAACCAACCTAGTAAGCAACCTGCCATGAGGGTAATGATTAATGAGGTTAGTGTAGTTGACCATTACACTGAGTACCATATACAAAAATTAGCATTAAATAACCCAACAAGAGTTGACACAAGTTCAACCAACCTAATTAATGTTACTAATTGATTTTATATATCTTTGTAACTAGTTTTATTGCCATATGGTGAACAGCCATTTTCTCTTTGTAACAGGTTGACATATAATGGCACAAAGCTTTCTATTTTCCATTATCAGGTAATTGCACTGAAGATATAAGAAACTTAATCAATTTTGTATGTGTAGTAAAATATGTAACATGAACATTATATAAAATTAGCATTAGTTTTGCAAGTGGAAATTTGGTTTATTAGTAAACCTTTGTCACATCGCCTGTACCATAAACAATGAATGTCATAAGGGCACCATAGCTCACCTTTTTCAGGGTGGTTTTGAATTCCCTTTTTCTTCTCTCAGATATTTGTTACCTAAAGACAAGAGAGTCCATTCTGTCCAGCTATTTAACCTGCATGTAATGGAAGATAGATTCATATGAATTCACTTTCTATGCTGATAACCGTTACACTATCCACATCTCTGAGTAAACTTTAGCCATTTAATTAACAAAATGTGGATATTTTTATTAAACTATATGTATTTAAACATAGCAAAATGCTGGTAATTTGAGAGGAGTAACTGTAAAGTTAGTGGGCAGGGATAAGAAAATTTGTCTAATTTTACTTGGATCAAATTCAGTCAGTGCTGAAATACAACCAGAATTATTTTTTTTTTTACTACCCATAATTTGTATTTATAATTTGTATTTGGATGTGCGTTGTGGCACAGTGGATATCGGCTCGGAACGAGAAATCGGGGAACCGAGTTCGAATTCCAGTTGAATTCCTTGCATTCACTTACGCGCAAATATCCTTGAGAAGGGTATTAATCCATCTATTCTTTCCAGTTATCGGTTAAATAACAGGACAGATTGGGTTCTATAGCCTTGGGCGGCAACCAGTCTGCTGCAGAAAGCAATGGCAACCTACTGTGGGATAATTTTCTGCCCAGTCAGTCATGTCTCTTTCAAGACATGTATCGTGCATGGCACTTAACTGACTGAATTTGTATTAGTAATTATTAGGTTAGTTCATAAGTAATTTCTGTTTTTGATAACCAATTGTAATGGCAAACATATTATCCTAATTACTAATCATACGAAGTAGTAGTAAGAATAAATCTGGAGGACACTAATATTCTTTAGTTTATGCATAACAGTGGCAGCATACACAGTGGATTAAAAAATGTTCTCTTTTATGATACAGCAAGACAGGGAATCTGGTGGCAGGCTAGTAATTGTAGAAGTAAGTCACAGGTATCTCCTGTACTCATTATATGTGGCTACTAATATAGTCAGTCCAGATAGGTGATAGGGAGTATGTGATATACCATTACAACACCTCCACCTGAGCTAATTTTTCCATTAAATTTTGCTCAATATCTTTTCTATTTGGGGTCAGAACATAATTGTTTGACTTTTCCTTCCTTTTCCTAGTACTTTTACATCTCACTGATTTTTTTTTTTTTTTTTTTTTTTTTTTTTTTTTTTTTTTTTTTTTTACGTGTGTGTGCTGGTGAATTTTGAGGCATTAGTGATTTTGGGGAAGCTGACATTTCTGGCACTGGCAGGGTTGGAGATACTTCCATCGGTACAGGTGGCGATATGGAAACTGATATTTTGAATGCATCATATATTACCTCCATTCGTAATTCTTCACTAGGCATGACATCTTTGGTATGTCTTGTCCTTAACTGATTTAAATGCCATTACATTCAAATATTCTTCCTTTGAACATGTGTATCACTCTACCAAGTCTTTTGGTGATAATTCTGTCTTCACAGAACCTTTTTTGCACCTTAATAATTTCTGAAGAAAATTCTATCTTCTGGTTTGTAAAATTTGGTCACAAAGTTTTCGCTGCATTAGGCCTGTCAAACACTGACCAAATTTTTCTTGCGAACATCAATTTGCTGGTGATAAGCCTGAATTTGTGTTTAGATTAGGAGTAATTCTCTAAACTGCTAAAAACTTTTGTGTACTCCTTTCTCCAGTGTCCATACCTTGATTTTTTGTTAGAGCTCTTTTAAAAGTGTCAACAAATCTTTCTGCTTGCCCGTTTGATCTTGGGTGGTAAACAGGGATCATAACGTAGTCTATGGACAAAGATGTGCAGAAATTCTTAAATTTTCTGCTGGTAAACTGTGTCTCGTTGTCACTAACTAAAGTTTTTGGTACACTGAAACAACTAGTACATTCGTAGTATTTGTGGCTGTCGGATGTCTACACTTGAATATTTCCAGCCACTTGGAAAAACTGTCTATGATTATAAGATAGTAGGAATCATTTATTGGTCCAGCATAGTCAATGTGTAACCTCATCTACAGAACATCCATTTTAGGCTATGGCTGAATTTTCATTGGTGGTGGTTTTGTCACAAGTTGACAACCTCTTCACTCTTTTACCATTTTTTTTTATCTCCTAGTCCAATACGTATAGCTATGCATTAATGATTTCATTCTTGACATGTCTGGATGACCTATATGAAATTCCTTCAAGGTTTTCTTTTACAGTTATTATATCTGCATATAATAACACTTGCTTGCAGATTGAGAAAGGTGATATAGATCCGTTTTAAGTTTTTCTTTCAGTCATACCTATTTCTTCATTTTTGTAATGAATTCATCTTTCTTAGCTGCTTTTTTTTATGGCTTCTAAAGTCACGAGTAACTCCCGAATTGTATCGTATAGCAATACTCATAATTCTTTTCCATCCCTTAAAGCAGCTATCACCGAATTTTCTAATGGTTCTGCAAATTTTGGAATCAACCTAGATAAACCATCGACATGTCCTAGTTTTTTTGAGGGTAGGTATTCCATCTTAAAGTTGTAGTTTAACAAGTATTACTAAATGTTGTAACCTGTAGTAGTGTGCATAGGTATACCCTTTGTTGATTCAAAAATTGTTAACAATGGTCTATGATCCATCCATTTCACAGGTTCATTGATGGAAGGAAATTTATTACTTATAGACTCCGTTTCGGAGTCTATAAGTAACGGACACACACAGACACACACACACACACAGATACACAGTTCCATTTATAAATAAGTTTAGATAATTACCTGTGTGACTTCTGTGAAGGCAGTTAAGTATACAGTTAAGGACAACAGCTAGTACAAAGTTAAAGCCAGCTATTATTCAGGCAATAAGCAGTGTAACCGTATACATATATTCTTGTTATACTAATACACTGTTTTGACCCTACTTTCTGTGTTTCGTGTTTTAATTCTGGCCAAACTGATCACTACAACTTTGCGATGAAGTTTCACCACAACAACTTCACAACAAATTGATGACGAAGATTTGCATTAAGATTTTCCATAACATATTGGCAACAAAGATCCACAACAAACAATACCTGACTTTTTGTTAAAAATATTTTGATTAGAAATTGTAAGAGTGAAACATTCTGATTTTTGTCTTATACACCTGTCCTTGCATCAAGCAGTCATTACCTTTTTTGATTGCTGCTTTAATGAAGTAAACCTTCTCTAATGAAAACCAGATTCAAGAGTTCATTAAAAATTTTTTCACATCAAAACCTGCAGAATGTTTGCTCAAGATATCAGAAAGCTGCCTGATAAGTGGCAACAAGTCACTGCAAATGATGGTAAATATGTATTTGTTTATGCTTCTGAAATGTGGTAGTATTTACCTTATTTACATTATTAGGACTATTGTCTTCATCTTTATTGCCATGTTTACAATGTTTCAGCTGTTGTATTTTCTGGTCTTCTTCAGGTGCTAGAAATTTTGAAGCGAACCTTTTATTTCGATCACTGGGATATATCATTCTCATCCCATGTGTGATGCCACTTCTGGTAACCATGTAGTTATCTCCCTTTAACTTAACATTTTAAGTTATTTTTTCACTACTGCTGTAACCTATAATTGAAATCAAAATTCTTTAGGCCAAGTCACTGAAACTAACCAACATCTATATCCACTGGACTAGATGTTGGTTTGTTACAAAAATAAGGGATAATTTCAGAAACAATTTTACTCTTGGAAAATTTACTTTAGAAATGTTGAAATTAGTTAAACTATGAGCTTTGAGAATTTGAGTACCTCTGCCATCGATTTTTATTCCTTATTGATAAAAAGTTATTGGCTGTGATGCAATGAAATCTTTGCTGATTCCACCTCTAATTTGGACATAAAAGTTTTGCCATTTAAAAATGTTCTTAAGTGCTTAAAAAAAATGATAACCAATAGATGAAAAGATCAGGAGAATATAGAGGATGTGGTAAACTGTCATATCCCAAGTCTGTGATTTTTTGCAATGTAATTCTTGCAACATATGGCTATGCATTATCATAGAGCAGAATGACACCATATTGATTCACCAATGCGGGTTTCATTTTTTTTTTCTTTTTTTGCAGGCCTGCATGCATTTCAGTAAATTGATTTCTGTAAAGCTCTGCATTAATGCTCTGATTGGCTCCCAGAAAGCTGTAGTGGATAAACACAAATTGACACAAAACACAGACCACCAGACAGTCACCATAATCTTTTGCTGATGCAACTTTGGCTTTGGGGACTGTTTTGGAAGACTCATCACTATGAAGCCATTGACCTGATCATTTATGATTATCATAAAGGATTCACTTTTCATCACAAGTGACTATTTGGTCAAGAAAGGGATCATTGGTGTAATTATGAACGATCATTGAGCACACTTCAAAATGCCTAGGTTTTTTATTTTTATTGATATTATGAGAAATCCATTTATCAAGCTTTTTTACCTTGCCAATACTTTGCAAATAGTGTGAGACTTGCAGTGCTGACACCAAGCATCTGAGACATTTCTTTCTTGCAGTTGTTCATTGTCAAGACTGCATGATTGTCCTCTACGTTCTTCATTTTCAAGGCTCTCGTCATCAGTATGAAATTTCTGAAACCACCTTTGTACTGTTTGATCACTTGTGGACCCATCTCTTCATGCTCTGTTGATATTGGAAGAAGTTTTGGAGGTATTGTGCCCAAGCTTGAACTGCAAGAAAAGTAAATGAAGATTGTTATGTCATGTTCATAATTAAGGACTTCTATGCCTCAAGAATATTTTTGTCTGAAAATAAGTTAAAAATTATTAAAGAGCACACCTTAGTTATTATGTATACCAAAATATACATTGAATACTATATAAAATAGCTTTTCAGAATACAACACTTCGAGCAGCCTTTATTTTTGTAATAATCTAATATTAGAAAATTTCTTTCATCCTTTTCAGGGAGATCTAGCTCATTCCTGACCTTTGAAACAAAGCACTTGGCTATCTCCAATTAACATCTAATATTAATCTAGACTATTAAATTTATGGCCCAATAAAGATGCATGCTTGACATACTTTGTATTGTTGACATATGAAAGAAAGATTTGATGTTGTAAGAATATGTAATCTATTTTAATTACTTAGAGCTCAGACCAAACACCAGGTCCATTCTCAGGTTGTAGTTTCTGCAATCAAACACTTGTGGATTAAAATATAACAATTTGGCCAGATTGTTACCTATGAAATCTAACCATGAGACAAGATTGTAGCAGTATTCATATTCCAAAGATATTTCTCAAGAATCAAAATTTACAAACCACTTTTATACATGTCAGTCAATTAAGTGTCATATGTGATACACACTTGGGTGATCATGTTTGTTTTGATTTATGACTGACTAGATAGTAGGTTACTGTTTCTTTCTGTGATAGACTAGTTGCAAACTCAGACTATAAAACCCAGTATGTTCTATTTAACCCATAACTTGGTGGGGAAGAAGAGATATTTGTACTTTTCCCAAAGTAATTTGTGCATAATTGAAACTGACGAACCAGACTGGAATTTAAACTTGCCTCTCTGATGTCTCATTCTAAGCTGTTATCCATTACACCACACTGCACATAAGTTTGGGATCCTTGACCATGAACTTGCAGATTCTTCTAGATGTCTTCATAGCATTCTCTTGTTTGGTTTGAACTCTATTAACCTTATATGACATAAATGCACTTTAATTTTCTCCATTAGTGGAGTGAACTAGTTTATTCTTTAATCTACTATATGCATTGCCACTGCTATGCAAAGACTAAGGTATTTTTTAAATTCTTGAAATAGTAGATAGGCTTGACTATCACCTGGTTCACAATCCTTTCCCAGCTGTTGAACAGGAGTAGAGGTTTATCTCTGCTTCCTTCTAAAGTTTACTTCAACTCTATACTTCTAATATCTCTGTCCAAACTCTGAAATTTTATTTGCTATTTATTTTTAAATTTTTGTATCAATAGGAATAGATAGGTTTGCTTTCCTCTTTGGTTTTTTCCACAAGAGTAAAGTTTTACCCATTGTTTCCTGTATAGAATTGAGTTTCAGGTTCCTTCTAAAGTCTTGTCATCTTCTTTCACTTACAGCAACCCCTGCATTTTAGTGGCATTATCCCCTTGCTTTGGGGGAAATGATTAAAAAATAAATAATTAAAATAATGCCACATATAATTGGAAGTTAGAATGATACATTTATTACAATAATTTGTTCCCCAAAATGGAAATTACCTATGATTGAAGTTAATATAACTCATACTAAGATGCAGTACATGTGTACATGTCACAAATTTTTTTTTTTTTTTTTTTTTTAATCATATCACCCCAAGCAAGGCGGTAATGCCACTGATGCGCAGGGGGCTACGTAAGGGTAAAAAGAATGGAAAAGAGAAAGCCGGAAACCACATCCTAAACAGGAAACAAGGGATGAGCCTCTTCACCTGTTCAATAGATGTGGGTGGAGTGTGAACCGGTGATAGTTTAGTCTATCTACTCCAATTGAAAAAAATAAAAAATAAAAAAGGAAAAGAGTGAAAAGATTGGAAAAGAGAAAACTGGAAACCGCATCCTAAACAGGAAACAAGGGATGAGCCTCTTCACCTGTTCAATAGATGTGGGTGGAGTGTGAACCGGGCGATAGTTTAGTCTATCTACTCCAATTGAAAAAAAATAAAAAATAAAAAAAAAATAAAAAAGGAAAAGAGTGAAAAGATTGGAAAAGAGAAAACCGGAAACCACATCCTAAACAGGAAACGAGGCATGAGCCTCTTCACCTGTTCAATAGATGTGGGTGGAGTGTGAACCGGGCGATAGTTTAGTCTATCTACTCCAATTGAAAAAAAAAATTAAAAAAGGAAAAGATGGTACTATACAGAAAAACAAAAAAGCACACATTAACAAAAATTAACAGTATGTGAATAGAATGAATAAAAATGTCACTTGTAACTATCTCAAGAGATACATTGTATATTTTAGGTCCCTGTTTAGGTTATATGTGAGATGGTATATTTTTTGTGGTCAGTTAAATTGCAACAGTCAACAGCATATACTTCCAGTGAGCTAAAATGCAATTGACTATCCTCACCAGTGGGCTTTAATGTGACTGTCAAGACCCCTTAAGACATCAGTAAATTCTTCTTGTCAAAAGGAAAATAATCATCTGCATTGCTACACTTTCAAAATGTACAAATGTAGTGCAGCACCCTGTTGGTTGTTGATGGCGTCGACACAGCAGCTGGTCCTTGGGTTGACCTTTTCAACGGTAATCTCCTGCCTACGTTGTGAAATTGATCTCAAGAGAGTCATGTTGAATTCTCACTAGATGTATCTCCGCCAAGCTAAACCAAGCTGGATGCGAGCACACAATTGTAGAAATGAAAATGGCACCAAAAATAAAATGACGCATGAATAAATTGTAGATAGTCTTTATGTACAAAAGGAAACAAGAGAAAAAAAAACAATCACCAATCATCTTCTTTCCAAACTCTGTTCCTATTAATCTGGCACTGGAATGAAAGTTTCAACCAATATCTTTAAGTAGTACTTTGCGAAGCGTTTTTCTTCCCATTACTATTTCAAGCTTTGGTTTTGCAATATCACTTCACCTCCAGTCAGAGTTTTAAATTAGTGGTGACTCGAACTGACTTCATCTCACTTCTCACCGGAACTTCATGGAAACTGCTGAAGAGCTGTCTTTGAGCACAGTGGGTGGCTGGCAGCAGCAGCAATTTGAATTGACTTTGTCTCCGTGCGGTGCTGGAACTGTTTGACTTTAACTCTGGTCTGCTGGAACTGTTTGACTTTAACTCTGGTTGGTCGGCAACAGGCTTCTCTATGGTTGGCACCCAATATCGTGGCAATTATCTATGTCTTGTTACATCTTCTGCTAATGTTGGACTGTCTTTATTATCTGCCTGTGCAGGACTACCACATGATGTCGACTTTCCTCATCCTAAGCAGACTTATTACATGACGTTGACTTTTTCTCAGGGAAATTCCAATCTAGTCATTCTTGTGATTAATTGTCCTTTTCTTTTCATCAACAAATCAACTTAACCTTGGCAGTTGACTGAATTCCTGATCTGAGAAAATATGAATAAAAATTTCTCTCTTTTCACTTTGTCTATAGTTTGCAATAAGTCAAGCCTAACCTTTTTGACCTTTTTATCTTCTGCAGGTGTGTTTTGCTTTGCATTTTACTGGAAATAGGGAAAATAGAATTTTCCATCCTATTGTTTTATGATTCTGACACCTGATTATATCTTGCCCGAGATTTTTAGGAAAATATAAAAAAATAAAAATTCTCATTCTTCAATTATTTATCTGCTACAGCTAGTGTCCTGTGGACATTCACTCAACACTGTCCATTGACATTTTGACCACCATTCAAGTCAGCTATTGTATGCTGAAATTTTAGCTGGAAATTATAAGTTTAAAAAAATACAAAATTCACTAGTCCTGTAGATTGGAATTAATAATGTCTCTTTCTTAACAAGGTGAGTTTTGACACCTGACCTCTCCAGCTGTGTTGTTGAGAATTTAGAAAAACAAAAATCTTTCTCAGTTATGTATTGCTCGTACATAATACTATTCCTGTCAACAAATTGCCTGACATTTGTGACCTCAACTAGCTCCACTGTTTTATTCTAAATGAAACAATTACACTTTTAATTCATACTTATTTTTAGTCCGTTTGCAATCTTTGGGAAAGCAAATCTCTTTTCAACCAAAAAAAAAAATTATCATCTTTTTTATTTTCCTCTGTTCATATCGGAACAAAATAAATTTTTCTTAGTTAAATCTTTTCCATCTGTAATGATTAATAATAACAAAACTAACATAACTCTTCCCTCCATGCCATATTAAAACATTGTTATACAAACATTTATTCTCAGAATATATATTGAATCAGTTGCTAAGTTTGCTGCTAGGAAAGTTGGTTCACTGTGTCATGCCAGACAATTTTTCTCAACAGAATTTATCTTACACATCTTACAAGTTTACCATTCATTTATGCATTGAATATTGCTGTCACATCTGGTCTGTGTATTTGGAGATTGATAAAATTCAAAGAAAAATTTGCAATGTGATAAGTTTTGACTGGCATGTCTGATTCATATATTTTCATGGTAATTGTTTCAATGAACTTTCCTCTTTGGTACCTTGACTTTACGAAATTAACTGCAATACTAGATTGGCAGCGAGGTTCCCTCATTTTACAGTTGAAATGCTTAGATGTAATCATAAGTTCTATGCAAACATTTTTTTCTTCATACTTCTTGTTTGTAACTTTTTAATTTCTAGTCAAATTTTATCTTCAAAAATTTAAATGCAATGTCAGTCAGTATCTTGTGTCTTAATTACTCTACTTTTATGGTTCTTTCTCCTGAATGTTTTTCATTTTCTTATATTCTTTCACATTCAGTAACCTTTTGTATCTTAGTGGCTTTATTGCCATGTTTGTGGTGAAATGATTAAAAAATAATTTAATTTTTTATAGCACAACAGCAGTTTCTGAATTTTGGAGAGTATATGACTTTCTTGATAACAAGGAGTGTAACTTTCTTGCCATAAAATATTAAGTGAAATTTGTTGATATAAAAATGTCTAACTGTAAATCTCAAGGATGTGAAGATGACATGGCAAAATAAACATGGAGACACAGTTGATGTGTATGTTGCCAAATTCATATAGGAGTAAAAAAAAATTGTTGCATAAATTTGAGATGCAGTGAAACAAATATTGATAATAATGCAATTTGAACTAATTACTCTTGTTTAAAATGAGCAAAACTTGATGAAAGGGTAAGGTTGTTTGGCAGAAACACTAAAGGCAATAAATATATCTATTTCTTCTACCCATTTTAAAATGACATCTTTAAAAATATCCACTTACATAAAATGATATGCATATTACAAATGATGTTTACTCTCTACAAGGCCTGAGAGCAACTCAAGACAGAGAGTTATATAGTAAGAGGCACCCAAGGTGAAAAAGAAAGAAAAGACTTTAAGGAGAAATGGAAGCCCAATCCTAAACAGCAAACTACTCCTGCTTTAAAGACAAATCTTTTGGCTTTAAAAAAAAAAATTATACTTCTATAAAGGAAAAGAAAAGATACAAAAGGAGTAAAAAGTGAAGAGGAAAATAAAAAGGAAAAAGAGAAGAAATGTATAAAGGGAAGAAATGGGAGAGACAATAGAAATGGCTAAGAAAGGAAAATTTTAAATTTTGGCTGGAAGTGAATTGCAGACAGATACATTGTTTACAATGTTTCAAGCTAAATCTTTTGGCATTTTTAAAAATCATCCACCATCGGTTATCTAACATTCCATCATCAGTTGAACGTTGCATAAACATACACTCCTCTAATAAAGAAATATTCAAAAAACAAAAAACAATTTACGATAAAATTCTTAGGGATAATGGGTTTCAATCTTCTGAGACTAGTTTTGTGAAAAAATATAGTTGTTCCAAAAAGAAAAATAGAAACAGAAAAATCATATGGTATAACCCTCCATTTAATCAGTTGATATTAAACTGGGACATAAATTTATTAAATTAATTGCTAAACATTTTCCTAAAAATAACCTTTTTAAGCAAAGTTTTTAGTAGAAATACTCTAAAACTCAGTTATAGTTGCTCTAACAATTTAGAAGAAATAATTAAAATATTGAAACAACAATAATAACAATAGTAATTCTACTACTCATTTTAATATTCCTGATAGTAAAAACTTATGTAATTGTAGAAACCTCAACCAAGGCTCCTTATCTAATAAGTGTTTAACTAAATCCCTGGTCTACATATGCTCTATTTCATCAGTAGAAAGTCCTAGATTTGCTAAAGTTTATATTGGTAATACAACAAACTTTTTTAAAAAGTGTTTTTACAAGCATCTCTCATCTCTCATCTCTTACTAATAAGGATAAACAAAATATGACATCACTTTCTAAATATCTTTGGAAGTTAAAATAAGAGAATAAAACACCTAAAATTAAATAAAAAAAATCTCAAACTGTGACATAGAGAGAAAGCGCTCATCCCCTCTAGTTAAATCGATTAATTAACAGTTCTAAAGGACTGAGATGAAGGTATTAATTAGTTGGATAAGAGATCCCAAAGTAACGCCAGAGATAAGTTTTTTTCTTGTTTTTTTTTTTTTTAGTAATTATTTCTGGGATTGCGTTATTAATTAATTAGGTAAAATAGTCCTAGAATGATTAACGGACATGTTCATAAAGTAAAGTTTATAATCAATATTGATTTCGTAAAAAGTATGGTAAAAGGCAAAATAGTATTCTGGGTGATCTGAAAGACAAAAATCTGGCCAAGTTCACAGACGAGATAGTGGTTTTGACAAAACTCAAGTAGGAGTTGTCTGCAAAAAGACCACGGGGAACTCCAAATTCATTTTTATTACAACTTGAGAAATAGTCTCCTGTGGAGATCCGGAGATTAGGCCAACGTCCATGGTGGTCAAAGCGATTTCCATATTAAAATTAGTGGGTGGCGCCTAAACATTTAATCCCAGACCACTTCATATAAGCGGTCTGTATGCTGCAGACTGATAGAGATCGAGTAGAGACGAGAGATCGACAGAACACGGCAGAAATGGTTGGGTGAATTAGCTCTGTGGTTGTCAGGTACCCAAGAATCTGATCCGGCTAAGAGACAGATAACACCCATACAAATCTAACTCTATCAACAAAGCCAAGAGAAACTGCTATGTATTGTGAATACGCAAAGAATCTCAAAATTACCTCCCTTAGACCAGTGAAAACGTCTTTTTTTTTTTTCTCTCTCTCTCTCACCTGTTTAACCCAGATGAGGGAATCTTGTTAAAACATTTGTATTCTTGTAAATTCTTAAGTAGTGACATAAAAGCAGTAGTCTTGAAAGACTCTTTGTACAGGAACTGGTAGTGTTGCTTTTTTATTTTTGATATCCTTGCGATTGTGGCCAGAACCCTTTTCTGTACGAATAGTGATTTTCTTTCAGCATAGACTCCAGCCACTTCATCATTTTTCATCGGACCATCCAGAGGGGCCTGAAAACCACTATTTGGATAAAAAATTCACAGTATGGCGACTGCCGGTGGTCCTATCAGTTAACCTGGGAAACAGAACCTAGAAAGCAGCAGTTGGGCTGGTGTCACGTTAAAAAACAAGGTAGAATATCTAGATCGGTGAATGAACCATGTTTCCTTTGTCTGCAAGAAAAAATGAAAATTATTAAGTTCTTGAAAAGTGACATATTACTAAATCAAATGCATGAAACTACAGTAAATTCTAAACATATTAACGAATTAACTTTACAATCCTGCTAGGATTACAAAATCTAAGTTATGAAACTATAGCAACTGTAAACTTTTTACAATATTAACCTTACTATCTTGATAATTTACTTTAACTAAATGATCTCTCTTATGTTATCTTTATTTTTTATTACAAATTGTGATCTATTTACTGCCTTAAATTTTAATTTTAATTTCTTTTAATTTTTATTTTAAATTTAATTTTAAAATTTTAATCTTTAATCTTCTTTTATTTAATTTCTCTAATTTATTATATTAGTTCTAATCAATTTATACTTTTGTGTTGTGTTTTTAAATTTCCTCTAATTTACATTTTATGAATAATTTCTCTGTGTATGTGATTTCATCATTTTTTAAAAAAATGCCAAAAGATTTAGCTTGAAACAATGTAAACAATGTCTGTATCTTTCTGCAATTCACTTCTGGGCAAAATTTAAAATTTCCCTTTCTTAGCCATTTCTATTGTTGCTCCCCTTTTTTCCCTCTATACATTTCCTCTTTTTTTCCTTTTTATTTTCCTCTTCACTTTTTACTCCTTTTGTATCTTTCCTTTTCCTTTATAGAAGTATAATTTTGTTTTAATGCCAAGAGATTTGCGCCCAGACACCATATAACTGATATCAATATTGATCTACTATTCACTTCCTGCCTATACTTAAAATTTCTCTCTATTAGTTGTTTTCATTGACTCTTTCCTCTCAATACTTTCTCTTTCCTCTGTATCTTTTCCTTTTCTTGATTTCTCATTTTTTTTCTACTCTCTTTCTTAATAAAAAAAAGATTTCCCAAAATAAAAGGAAGTGGTGTTTTGTTTTTTTTTTTTTTTTTTTTTTCAATAAAATGTTTATCATCATCATTATTAACTACCTGATGAGACATTGTTGTTTCAATGTCAAAACAAAATTAACATTTTGTAGTAGTTTGTACATGTTTTAAAGTAAAAATGAATAATAAATATTCATTGCTCTATTTTTATATTGAGCGCTGTTTTAAAGTAATGTTTTGAATGTTGCAACTATTTTCTTCATTCTTTATTCATTTGGATATATATATATAAATCCAAAAAGAAGCGATTTGATGGTAAATCCCAAACAGATCCTATTAATATTAATTATTAAAAATTAAATATTAAAACTTATCCAGTCAGAGGGCTTAATGTAATTAATTTATTTTTTTTACGGAGCCAATATTTATTACATGTACAAAACATTCATATGGTCATTTCAATGGGTGAATTTAACACTCATCTCATCAGCAATAACAAGTTATTATGGTAAAATACAATTAGTTGTTTGTGTGTGTACAAAAATAATTACTGAGCATACATTAGAATTTTGGTGGGAGAATTTAAACAATATTATTTCTCTCATAAACACTCCTTTTCCAACTCTAATTTAAAATTCCAAACTTTCCTTTCCCAAAGATTTTGGGAAATGAAAGAAGGACTCAACCCAATAGTGAGGTGGAGACTAACGGATTCAGCCCACACCTCCAATAAAGTTTATGTTAGATGAAATTTATGTTTAGTTGAAAAAATTAAAATTTTATAAGCGAATGCCATCAAAAATTTCAATTTACGTATAATCCGAATAATGAATCCAAAATTAAAATTCCCTTAAATAGTGATTTCCTTTCCTTTCTTCTTATTAGCAGTATAATTAATTATATGATAACCTTTCTTTTTTTTAAACCTCTATTCTTTCTAGTTCTATCATTTGATATTAGTTGGATCATAAATTTAGATTTAATTTTCTAATAATTAATCTAAAATTTAGTTTCCCAAAAATTATTTTTATTTTATTTTTTTATTTTACAGTCTAGTTCTAAGTTTTTATTTTTTACCTAAGTGATTACTAACCCATTTGTTTCAGTATTAATGCCATCATAGTTTTAAATTTAATTTAATTTAATAATTAATCTGAATTAATTTAGATAGGGGTTTTATCCCTTCTTATTAGCAATATAATTAAATTATTTATATTTTTTATATATTACATAATTTTTTTTAATTCGTTTAATTTTGAATTTATTAATATCAAAATATAACTTAAGTATTAATGGCATATTAGATTTATTTTTAATTTAATTTCTTAATAATTAATCTAAAATTCCTTAAAACATTTGTTTATTTTTTCTTCTTATTAGCCATATAATTTATATCATAGAATAACTTCCGGTTCTTAAATCCCTTTTCATTCCTGAGGTAAATTTTAATGTAAATTATTTTGATATTAATATTATTCAGGTCTCTGAATGTGGTGTCTGACCTATTTCTTTCTCATATATATATTATCTTTTAATTTATTTTAATGTATCTATTTCAATTTCTGCTACCAAGTGGCAACTTTACTGTTCTGTCAGTCAGGCTGACATGTTTTTCTTTCTTTTTTTTCCTTATTCCTTTTTCCTTTTTTTTTTCTTTTTCACTACCATTACTTTCATTTTTTTTTCACACTCACACACAAATAATTGTATTTTACCTTAATGACTTGTTATCACTGATGTGATAAGTGTTAAATTCACTCATTGAAATGGCCATACATTTTTTTGAAAATTTGAATTTTTTATATGTATAATATATATATATTGGCAGCAACCTTTTTTTTAGCATCTTTCATTGAATATAGCTAACAAGGATGATTTAATCAGTCTTTTATTGAGTTCTTCTAGCATTCTAAGATTCCTCTCTTTTTTTCTTTTTTTGTTTTTTTTTTTAAGTTAAAGAATATAAAAATTGTCCATTGTTTTTATTGTTCTAAGCATTTTTGGTCAGTGCTTCAACCATTATAAAGGGTGTTGTATTCAGTATAGTTATTCTCCATGTTGTACTATGTAGTTTTTACTCTGAAGATTCTTGCATCTAGAAAAAAATCATTATTATTCTCAAAAAATTGTTAATGCAGTCCAAAATATGTTGGTTGGTTGTTTTGTTTTTATCAACCTTGGCGCGTCATTAATTGCCAATTAAATTTTATTTATTTATTGCTGGTAATACCGTTTTCTTTCAACAATTTATTTATTTTTTTTTTTATAAGTTTTGTGTCTACTAATACTTTTTTCTTTTCGAGTATCAAGATTCATTGGGATTTGTTTTTAAGGGCAGGGTCCCCAAGTCCTACCCTTGTTATTTAACCCATAACTGGAGGGAAGGGATGGATTAATACCTTTCCCAAGGGTACCAGTGCTTAAGTGAATGCAGGGTATTCAACTGGAATTCGAACTCGGCTCACCAATTTCTCTTTCCGAGCCAATATCCACTGCACCACAACGCACATCCATCACTAAACGCTTACAGCACCTGGCATTCCCAAGCGGTCACCCATCTAAGTACCGATCAGGCTCAACGTTGCTTAACTTCGGTGATCGAGCGAGAACCAGTGTATTCAATGTAATATGGCCGTAAGCCCCAAAATATGCTTTTGATTTTAAATAACCTCACAATAAATGGTTGATAAGCTGTAAAAACAAATTAATCAATCTAATGATTTCATGATACGACTATTCAACTGTACTTTTTGTTTAAAATGTCATAATGGCAGATACAAGTGTTGATATTTTCATAATTCTGAGGCAATATTTTCAAAGGGTTAAAGTTACTCTCTAAACCTTGAAACATTGACTGTACTGCCTAAAATTACTTTAAATATTTTAAAGGTAGATATTTCTCCCTTAAAATAAAGTCCCAGATGACCATTATTTGTTTAAAATATTATCATCTGATTAAGCAGAATGCTTTGCTTGTAAATTCTGTTCCAGTTTTACTCTTGACTTCTCTGGAGTACCTTTGCTTGACTTTCCACTTAAAACGGTCCTCTACTATATGATTTGCATTAATTCTATCTATAGTTTCTGCTATCCTCTCTAGATGATTCTAACAAAACATGGGGACTTGATGGTATTTCTGCAATAGTCTTAAAGGAATCTTCCTGGAATGGCTCCTATTCTCTCTCTCTAAACTCTTTCATGAATGCCTTGCTGCTTCTTGCTTTTTTACTTATTGCATATCTTCTGTAGTCCCTGTTTTTAAAAACTCAGCTGAGCCATCTGATGCTTCTGTCAGCCTATTAGTCTTCTACCTTCTTTTGATAAAGTCCTAGAGGATCTAAAAAACTTTGAATTGGTTAAGCATCTCACCTTGCAGGTTTTCTTTTTAGACAAACAATATGGCTTTTGCTTCTCTCGGTCAACTGCTGATGTGTTAAGTTATTGCTGAAATTATTAAGTTATTACAGAGTTTATCAAGCTTTAGATAAGAATGGTGAAGCTCAGGCTGTTGCTTTATATATCTCAAAGGCATTTGACAGGGTTTGACATGCTGGTTTTCTTCACAAGTTAAAGGCTTATGGTATTTCTGGACCAATTTTTGATTTGATCCAGTTTTTCTTGAAATGAAAATTATCTTGAATGGCTCCTATTCTAGATCTTTTTGCATTTTTGTTGATGTCATCCAGAGTCTATCTTTGGGCCCATAACTCAGTATCTATACTGATGACACAGCTATCTACTCTCATTTTAATAAGTCTGATAGGTTTGATATGATCAAATTGGCAGCTGACCTTCAATCAGTTGTTAACTGGGGGGAAAATGGCTTGCAAGATTTAACACCTAAAATAAAACTGCTCTTTTAATCATTTTAGAAAACCATTTTTTAACTTTCATCATTATGGAGAATGATTCATTGTTCCTTCTCAGGCTAATGTTTTTTGCTGACACGAAGTGAAATGATTATATTAAATTCTTTTCTAGTTTTGCTGCTAGGAAATTAGCTCCCTATGTTGTAGTAGACAATTTTTCTTGCCATAATCTATATTACACCTTTATAAGTTTACTATTCTGCCATGCATTAAATATGGCTGCTACATCTGGTCTGCTGTTTCTGTTATGATGTATCTAGAGATTTTTGACAAAATTCAAAGCTGGATCTGCAATGTTGTTGGCCTTGACCTGATACTGCTTTAGTCACATTCCTACCACAGTAATGTAGTTTCCACATGCTTTTTCTATTTTCATTGTAACTGTTTTCATGAAATTTCCTCTTTTGTACGTCAACTTTAAAAATATAAGTGTAGTACTAAATTGGCAGCTAGCACACCCTCATATGTACCACATGTGACTGCATCAAAATTATAAGGCAAAGAATTTGTTTTAATGTCATTCATTCTAACCAACTGTAATCCAATTCTTCACCTCTTACCTGGTGTAGACAGGTAGTTCAGGTAATAAATGTATATTTGAGGTATGTATGAGTTTTATGTAAAAGTTATCAAAAACAGTTAAGTGCTATATGTGCTACACACTTGGGTGATCATGTCTTGAAAAAGACATGACTGACTGGGCAAAAAATTTTCCTGCAGTAGATTGCTATTACTTTTTGTGCTAGACTGGTTGCCAACCAAGGCTACAGAACTCAATCTATCCTGCTATTTAATCCATAACTGGAAAGAGAAGCAATGGATTCATACTTTCCCAAGGCTATTTGTGCATATGTGAATGCAATAAATTCAACTGGAATTCAAACTCGGCCCTCTGATTTGTTCCAAGCCAATATCCACTGTATAACAATGCACTTCTCATCAAAAACACAATGATATATTGTTATAAAATACAACAATGAATAATATGATCCCAATAAAAATGAAAACATAAATGGAGTTGTATTACAAGACATATGCTAATCTCTTGCAGTGATTTATAGGAGGGATTTTGAAATAGTGGGCGCTGACCCTTCAGTGGGTTGTGAAATAAATAAAATGTGTCGCAACAAAAAAGAAAGGGAAAAAAAGTGTGAACAAAGTGCAGAATAAACTGTAAATGTTGTATAGCACTCATAAACTATTGCTAGTTTTTCACCAAGGTAAATGTGTATTATATTTTAACATATAATTATGTATATAATCTGTTCTGATTGAGTTTATATATCTTGTTCTTCAAACTTGTTGCTGGTCATTTACTTTGTGTAAGTTATTTCTTTTAAAATTGTCTTTCTAAAAGTAATAATCTTATATTCATACAAATAAATACAAATTGATCTACACAATTCCAATATGTATGGATCATATGAAATATAAATATAAATTGCCAATGCTAAATAAATGAACCTAGTGAACAGTTTGTCTTTGATTTATTACATGTAGGTAACACATTATTACTCAGTAGGTCCCGGGCCTAACTAATAAAACAACAACTTTCAGGCAAAATTCGACTTTATTCATCAACATAGTCTTCTTCTAGGGTAATACACTGATTCCAACGTTTCTCTAACAATTTGATGCCTTTTTTTATAGGACGATTTGTCTTTGACCTCAAAATACGCCTCAATTTCCGACATTACTTCTTCATTGGCGCTAAATCTCTTTCCCTGGAGCATTCCTTTGAGGTTTGCAAACAGCCAGTAGTCACTGGGGGCCAAATCTGAAGAATGGGCTGGATACAAAAGCAATTCATGTAGTTTTGCCATTGTTGCGATCAACTTTTGACACAGTGCATTGTCTTGTGAAAGATCACCTTTTTCTTCATTTGTGGCCATGTTTTAGCAATTTCTTCCTTCAAAGGCACTATTAATGCTATATAGTATTTGCTGTTGATGCTTCTTCCTTTCTCAAGGTAGTTGATAAACAAAATACTTTGCACATCCCAAAATATGAGGGCCAAAACCTTACCTGCTGATGTTTGTGTCTTTGGTCGCTTTGAACAGCTTTCACCGGCTGCTGTCCACTCAGCTGACTGCTGATTTGACTCCAATATGAAGTGTTGGATCCATATTTTATCCATTGTCACATTTACGCAAAATCTTCCTCTTGTTACGTTGAAGCAGTTGCAAACAACGCTCTGAATCATCGAGGCATTGTTGTTTTTGATTGACTGCGAGCAAACCTAACACCCACTTTGAACACAGCTTTCTCATTGACAAATGTTCATGCAAAATGATGAATATGCTGCCTTCTGATATGCTCAATTCCTCTGCTATCTCACGCAACTTCAATTTATGATCAGCCAAAACGAGTTTGTGGATTTTTTTCGTGTTTTCTGAGACAACTGCCGATTTTGGGTGACCTGAGTGTTCAGCATCATTTGTGTCTGTACGACTATGTTTAAAAGCAGCATACCACCTCTTAACTGTTGTTTTTGATGAAGCAGAGTTCAAATAACACTTATCAAGCCATTGCTTTGCTTGAACAGTATTTTTTTTTCCATCAGAAAGCAATTCTTTATCAGCACACAAAATTCAGATTTTTCCATTGTTTTGAAAATTTGCAACAGTAGCTTTACTTAAATAACTGTAATCTGTAAAGTAATAATTTGATTGGGTTCAAATTTTCTCACGTGCCATTTGAAGGTTAGTACTTCATAAAAATCATATGGATTTTTTATTAGTGGTACTATATGTCAAGCCCGGGATTTATTAAGTGATGTGTTATAATGGGTTGCATACAAAATGTGATTGGATTAAAAATTGTTTGGAAAACTCTAATTTATGGAATATGTATAGGGAACAATTAATATTTTTAAATAAGCTTTGTTAATGTGATGGTTCATTCTTAGTTTTGAGTTTCTCAAAACCTGCTGACCTAAGTTTTAAAATATAGTTGAAAAAATCAACTATTAGATTAATATATATTTTAATATTAAAATTCTGTATTTTCTTTCTTTTTCAAGACAGATGGTTGACTAACGATGACAAAGAAGAGAAAGAAAGATCCCCTGTTGTCACGACATCGCAGGCCAAGTGGGACCAAATCTTTAATTAGTAGGATATGTTGTTCCTGTGGATTCATCTTAAATGCCTTAAAGATTATTGGCCTCATCCTTTTCTACTATGTCTGCTCTATCACCTTGACATTTTATAATAAAAAATATATAAAGGTATTGTAAATACACTTCAATAATATTGATTTAAATTTGATATATTTCTTCTACCATTATACATTTCATGGTAGAAGAAACAAAGCTTGTAATCTCCTTTGGTTGCATGTTCTTTTATTTTTCCTTTGCTATTCTACCTTATGGTAAAGCATGCCAAAAGATCTGCAGTTATGTTTTTTCATTAGATGCTTATCCAATACAAGACCCAAGAGCCACTTACAATAGAGGGTTACTCAATTGTTGTATGGATTCAAGAAAAGGAGGAAGATATGTAGGATGTATAATGGTTGACCCTAGTCTTAAATAGGTTAAGAATGTCATGATCAGAGAAACATTCTCTCGGGGAGAGTGTGTTCTACAAAGTAGTGATTCTCTGATAGAAGTTATTCAGATAAGAGTTTCTTCTTACTAATTAAATAAAAAGGGAATAATCATGATTTGATCATGTGTATATGGTATAGTGAGACCTAACTGTAAAGGCTTTAGCTGGTGGAAGTAAGGGAATGTAGCTTATCTGAACAACACCCATGAAAATAGCAATAGGGTAGTGATAGGCTTTCAATGTTTCAACTGTGGTAAAGAGGCTATAGGGTTAAAAATTATTCATCACCCACAAGGCTGCATAAATGATTTTGAACTCTGTCAAGTTCTGGAAAGTGAGAATTGGAAAGCACCAGCTTAGATATATCAGAAATATTTCATTTTTTATCTGATTTGGCTGTTATAAATATAGGGCATTGCAGGAGGTATTATATACTTTCGAGAGTAGCACAGGCAATCAACCATTTTTCCAGCATTTTCAGCAATGGGTTGTTTCACTTGAGATCTGGGGTGAACTTAAGTCCCAATCAATGTTTATGAAAAGGAGCTTCCTCAAAAGGACGATAGTTCATCATAACTGGAGAAAATTCAGAGTTTGCTCAGTGATGATGGAACATTACTGGCTTGGTTTTGGAAGTATCGAATGTTAAAAGTCCGTTATCTAAGATCAGTTATATCTATAAGTATATTAAAAATTCCTATAATAGATTTTACAGGGAGAGGTGCTGAAAACTCTTCCAGAAAACAGATTCTGATGTTTGCACATTTGGTCAGGTTTTGAAAATTACCTACAGTGTTAAAATGTGCCTGCTGTTCTACAAAATTTGCCCAACAGTTTGACAAGTTTGGCACATTGTTTTCTGAATTCTACTCCCACCAAAATGTTCTCAGTCTGACCAAGATGGGAATTACCCAGATTCATTCAATGTATATTTTACATCTTCACTCTGCAGTTCAGCATACTTGGCATATTGTTTCTTGAGTTTATTTAACACATGCCTGCATATTCTAATATTTGGTATTGAAATATTGCTCTTCTGTTAGTATCACCTTTGAATCATTAAAACATTTCCTCCCTTTCAAACTCCTTTTAAGTATAGATGGAGCAATGTCTGGCAATTTGGGTCATATTTTCATAGATGTACGTAAATTCATGTTTCGTATTGTATGCCACCAACTTTGAATTACACAAACATAATGAATGCGCACACACACTTGAAATATTTTGTCTCTTTTAATAATAGTTTATAGCAAATGCCCAAGACATTTGAGACACAAAAACTGTTTACTAATAACATTCTTCTTTATATTACTTACAATCCACACAGAAGCGTTCTGAGCTTAAGAAGGCATTAAAGCTAATGCAGTTGTCTTTGTTTAAACAAGATATATTGACATGATCTATGCACTGAGAACAAGTTTTTCAAAATATCACTTTACCAGATTTGAGAGTATGTGAGGTAAAAAATGGAATATCTTTTTATAGCTTTTCTCACTGTTTTTCTTTCAACAACACACCAAGTGAAAGTAGTATTTTGTATTGTCTTTTGAGGATAGTCATCAAAATACCTTCCTTGTTTCCTACAACTATAGTCATGACCTTTTCTGTAGACCTTTTGTTCTTGAATTATTTTGGCTGTGGAGAACTAGAATGCCACCACTGCATGAATCATTTAAACTCTGGATTATAGTTGTTTTTATAATGTTAGTTTTTGTAACATTATTCTGAAAGAACTTTTAGTAACTTGCTATTAGCGAATTATAATATTTTAGTATCTTCGTAAAGTCAACATACTAAATAAATCTTTTGAATAATACACAATAATGTTCTTGGAATAATTCTCTTGAGTAATTCACTCCAAGACAATCTCTTCAATGACACACAACGTGGGAATGATGCGCAACACAGAACACACTCAGACTTCTGTCTGAGTGCTTTATATACTAAATATTTATAGTCACATGATCCCAGTAGCACAATTCATTCAACAGTTACTTTTGTAGCCTGGAGGTCCATGTTCAACCATATGTGTCGATATCGACAGTTTCTTCCTACATAACAGTTGTAAATGTTTCATCAAAAGAGACAAGTCATTGCAAAAAACTATCACCAGATTTCTGAAAATACTCAAGATCAATTTGGAAGTATCACACAATATTATTTCTGGTCGACATTGAAACATTTTGGCATCTACTTGGCTGATGTATAACCAATTGCTCATTAAATATAATTCTATTTCCTGAATATCTCTCGTGTCTTCAAAATTCTTCTGGCTGGGATTCACCAATTTGCCAAACTTAGGTCATGTACCTGCTCAGCATTTTCAGGAGCTGACACTGTTAAATGTCTCTCAGATCTTCTATCTTGGGTCTCAAAATCTTAATTCTAGAAATTTGTACATCACAGTTGGATCCAACAGACACTCGTCACCTAATGTTTGCATTATACTCTTATTTATTTCCTTTGAAGTTTTCTTCGATGAAAGCTGCATAACATTTGAATTCAATGCTTGAAAATGAGGGTTAAAAAATAAGCACGAGTATGCTGTAAATTATACATGCTCTTTCTAATTTTGCTAAGTGGGTGAGGCTGAGACCCTTTCAGCAGACCCATGTAGTAGCCTTGTTATATCAGTATGCTTTCATTAGCCCCCCCACCACACGCACACACTTTTTAAGCTAATATTTGATGCATTTTAAATATTACAATCATTAGCAATGCATTTACTGTATACATATAAGTCATATGTATCATGTATTTTCTCGTCACATTTTGTTTTGTTTTTTTTCTAATGCAAAACCTCTAAGTTGTTGAAACATCCAAAAACAAAATTTTGAAAAAAAAAAAAATTGTAAAATTTTATGCTTAATAATGAATTTCTTTACCACCAGAAAATATTGATGGGACTGATGTGTTTTCTTTCTAAAAGAAGCTATCATTACTGGGAAACAAGCATAAAAGACTGCAAATGTCCTATGAAACTCCTAATAAGATTATGGAGACACCACCAACTTGTACAGCATGTTGCCAACAGGCTTGATTCATAGCTTCATACAGTATCCTTTGCACATAAACTTGACCATTTGCTTGAAGGGTTGGAAACATGACTTGTCTAACTAGGTGCCAATCTTCCATGGTCAAATGGTGATGTTCTCTGAGCCAGATAAAACAGTAACTGATGACATGGTCTGAGTATTGGTTGACATATTTGAAATTCTGTGGAATACACTGCATGCTGTACAGTACATTGACTGCTGTGTTGAACAGCACCCTACCACTATATGTGTTGTGGGATCTCCCCTTTGTATATGATAATGGACTCGACTGAGTATACATATACTCCTGCCATAGAGAGAACAGCAGTTGCAGTTGGCAGTAGAGAGTATTCGTTGAGATCCATTACAGTTATTGGAGAGTACCGAAACTGATATGTAAGTTACCGAGAGATACCAAATTTACCTACAGACTATTGCATTAGAAGTCAGACTTGATCTGAGCTCCACTCAGCTAGAATAATCTGCACGGATATACTATTTCCGTGACTTCACTTCAAAACTTGTATATATTTATTTCTTACTAATAGTATTCCTGGATTTACTAACCTGCATTCAAATTTGTATATTATTTTCAATATAACCTACTTTTCTATCTCCATATCTGTTTTTGTTGTTCATTATTTTGTGCGATTCCTCACCTGGAATCCACAACAATATCACATGGTATCAATATTAGTATCCCTATTTGTTTACATTTTTTTTAAGCACCATGAAATACAATATATGCTGTACAAACTGATGGACTGAGTGACATCAAAATTTAATTATAATTTTATTTAATAAAGGGTTTCCTTTTATTGGGTGGTTATTATCCTTGTCAGTTTCTGGTAGTCAGGGTGCCTGCAGTTTTCATGCATCACTGATGTGTCTCCAGAATTCACACATTCCTAGTATACTATTGCAATATTACATGGGAAAGATTTAAAGTGGTTACCATCTCTGTGATAGTATTCCCCATTTTTCTGACTTCAACAATCATTCCCTGGTCAAATGATGGGAAATCCTCTCCATGTTTCACGGCTGTCATAGTTATACTACCCCTTTAATGACTATCATCTAGCTGAGTTTATTTCTATTAATGGGGAAAGGTATCTAATTTTTTGGCATTTCAGTTCATTTATTTTTTGCCTAAAATGGTCAGTTAATATATTTGCATACAGACCGTAACGTTTTCAAAATAATATATTAATGGGTTTTGATATTTTAAAAGCTTTTAGCTAAAAGAATATTTTGACTCTGTATTGTTCTGACATTTTATTTTTCTTGTTTTATAAAAAATTATTTTAAAAATTTAAAGTTCTCAACTTGATGTAAAGTTTGTTTTGTAGAATATTTTTCAGCAAAGTTCATTCTTAATGCCCACATAAAATGGCGAGTTAAAAGGACAGTTATTCCCTTGATCTTGCTATTACTGAATATACTTTTGATTATAAGACTATAAAAATATGTGAATCAAGTACAATGTGATATTTATGAGTTAACCTTTTATAAAGATTTGTTTGCCCTTTTCATAAAGAAATAAATTTGAAGATCCTTTATTCAAAGATTTACAAAATAGTATGAAATTAAGATATGTAAACCAACTACATAGCAATCTTTGTTATTTGCTATTTTATAAATAACCGAGATTTTTTTGTCTAATCTAATAAATATTTTGTTGTCAATTCTCAAGAATAAGCAAATGTATAAATCCACTTTCAGGTCATTCCCTGTCAATTCACCAGGACATTACACCTACCAACACCAAATTCTTTGAAATTTGGCACAAATGTTCCCCTTCAAGAGTTAGGAAAGTGTGTCAAATTATTTTTTGCTAGACTTTACCATTCCAATTTTAGAGGGGAGTGTATAATTTTCCTAATTTGGCTCTGAATTAAGGTTGTGCAACATTGCTGAATCTCAGTGATTTTTAAAAATTAAAAAAAAATACCTCCATACCTTCTATATTTCTGAATTTGGTTTATAGGGCAAATAAGCTTAAAATCCAGATATTTAAATATTTCAAGCCTACACATGATAGAAAATTTTATTTTACTCACCCAAATACATTACCCAAAAATCAACAACTTTTTACTTATGTAGCTTACAGTCAGTATATTGAAAATATGTCCTCTTCAATTTTCATAATATTTTTTGCCTAACATCTACAATGCCTGCTCAAGTTCACCAAAAATTTTGTGAGGGTTTTAAGTCTACTTTAGAAGATATGACCCTGCCAATTTTAGAGTTTTTTCCTATATATGTGCAGGATTTCCAAGAAAGACTATAATTAAAGACAATTATCCTAATGCTCCATGACCTCTAAAATGTTCATATTGCGCTTAGTAACTTCTTCAACTATTCAATAAAAATGTTTTTATAAATTTAAAAAAAAAATAATTTAAATATATTTTGCAGATATTACTTTTTGTACAGATAGATTGTTTTTAAAAGTGGTAAACATTGCCTCATGTATGATAATCAACAGTGCATAGAAAATTTGTAAATGGCACTTAACAAATGAGTTAAAAGAAATACTTTCTGTTTGTGTTTCTTTTAATTTTATTTTGATAAATTATTTTCATGAAACAAAAAAGACATTTGATTTTTTTCATTCTCAAAAAAGTCATAATAAAAATGAATATATAAAGAGTCTTTAAAAGACTACATTTTAAACTACACTGTGCACTAAATTTTGTTGTGCATATAGACTAACTTGTTTTGGATATAATCTTTTGTAAAGATAATTTATCTATCTTGAACAAGTGATAAGCTCTACCATTTGCTGTTGTAGGAACATCAACAGTGCACAGAATATTCATTAATGGTACAAAACATATCCTTAAAAACTTTTTTTCCAGTAAAATGAATGTGATGTTAGAGCTGGTTGCATGAACTTAATCAGAAAGTCATTATGTGTATGTGCAGGATTTCCCAGAAAGACTATAATTAAAAACAATCATCCTAATGCTCCATGACCACTAAAATATTGATATTGTGCTAAGTAACTTCTTCAACTATTCAATAAAAATGTTTTTATTAATTTAAAAAAAAATAATTTAAATATATTTTGCAAATAGATAGGTGGTAAACATTGCCTCATGTATGATAATCAACAGTGCATAGAAATTTTTTAAATGGCACTTAACAAATGAAGTTAAAAGAAATTTTTTGTGTCTTTTTGTTTTGATTTTATTTTGGTAAATTATTTTCATGAAACAAAAGACATTTGATTTTTTTTTTTTCATTCGAAAAAAGTCATAAGATAAATGTGAATCTTTAAAACTTAATATTTGTAGTTGGCACTTAACATATTTATATAGTTAAAGAAAATGTTTTCATTACCTTTTTAAATTTTTATTTTTTGAATAATTTTTCAGAATTATTTTCATGAAACAAAATTATTTGATTTTGTTTTAATCAGAAGAGTCATAATAAAAATAAATGTAAAAGAGTCTTAAAGATTACATTTAAACAACACTACGCACTAAATTTTGTGAAACATGGCCTCTTGTAGGGTTATCAATAGTGCATAGAATATTTAAACATATTATGTTGAAAGAAATGTTTTCACTACTGCTTGTGATTTACTTAATAATTCTTGTTTTGAATTTTTTTTTACAAATTTAAATAATCAATTTATGGAACAAAAATTATATTTTTGGTGTAAAAAAAGAAAAGAAAATGATTGATTAAAACAATTCCTTAAAACAGTATCAATGTTTTTTTGTTTTTTTTTTAAATTTTTATCTTGTCCCTTAACTGACTTTGACCAATTTTGGTAGAGGTAAGATCTATGGTACCTAGGCCATAAATGTGATAAATATGAAATCAGATCAAATTGGAAACTTTGAATGACCCTCCTTTGACCAGAGCTGGTACCAGTCTGTCTGGTCCTGAAACATCTGTCACTTAATATCCAGTATACAAGGAGAAAGGTGGTATTTTTCTAATTACTTGAATTTTTTGCTTGCACATTGGATTTGAAGTACAATAGTTTCTTTTTTTTTTTTTTCAGTTAAAGATGAATTGTTCTTATATGTACTAAGCTAACAGTTGAAACATGTCATGGTTTATTCAATGATAAGCAGGTTGGATCGATTTCAGTTGATCAGTTGGATGCAATGGATGTAAAGCTTATTGCCTATAGAACAGGACTTGAAGATAAAATACAGACTCTGTTACCATCACAAGCAGACCTTGTTGATTAACTATGAATGGCTTGAAGAGATGTTGTAATCCATTTAAAAATCATAAAAAGCAAATCAAAGGTGGTTTGAAACCAATTTCATTCGAGATGGCAGACAAGCAAAGGCTAAGTTGGTATTAATCCCAAGCAAGAAACTTTGTCCTAATTGTCAAATACAAATCTACAAACTACTTCCTGATGAAGAACCAAGACATGTATCAGATGAGGAAATACAAGAACTTGAAACAGGTACTTCTGCAGAATCGGAAAAGAGTAGTAATAATGAAGAACCAAGATGTGTATCAGATGAGAAAATGAAAGTGCTTGATACAAGTACTTCTGCAGAAACAGAGAAGAGAAATATCAATGCTATTGGAATTTCCCCACTGAAAACAAGAGGGCTTCATTACTCAGGAAAAGCTACTTTAGGTAAGAAAAAAAAATTATTCTGCAATGCAATGTGTAAAGACCAAAGTAGCCAAGTCATTAAGCATTGACTATGAGCTGTTGAATGATGAGGCTTTAAAAATCAAAAAGATTTTAGATAAAGTTAAGTGCTTTGATAAGATGATAGAGCTTCTTGTAGCAAAATTGAAGACAGTGGAATCAACTAAATTCAAAATACAGATCTTGATACTTGCCTCTACCAATTTATCACACAAAAAAGTCATGGATGTGTTTGATGTTTCAGAACACATTGTATGCAATGCTCGCATTGTGTCTGGAAAGAGGTATTTTAGCTGTGCCAGAACCAAAAAGGGGCAAGTCTTTGCCTGCTGATATTGCACAGTTAGTGGAAGCATTTTACCAAGATGATGAATATACTCAACTGATACTAGGCAGGAAAGATTACGTTAGTATTAAATGTAATGTTTATCGGCAGAAAAGAATCATCTTGTGCAACCTAAATGAGCTCTTCAGAGCATTCAAGAAACAGAACCCAACAGTACCTTTGTAATTTTCAAAATTTTGTAGTCTAAGGCTGAAATGGTGTGTCCTTGCTGGTAGTGCAGGTACACATGTTGTATATGAATGCACTATCCACCAAAATAGGAAATTATTACTGGAACCACTGAAAGTATCATATAAAGATCTCTGGAAATATCTTGTCTGTAATACGAGTAGCAGAGAGTGTATGATTCATAAGTGCCCAAATTGTCCTAAATCATCAGGGCAGCCTGAAAAATTTCTTTATGACACTATGGAAAGATATATTGATAATGCTGAATCAATAGAGTTCTCCCAATGGACAACAACTGACTGATTGACTTTGACAACACAAAAGGAATCCTGTCAAGCTTATATTGATTTAGTTGTTTTGCAACTGAATAAATTAGCACCTCATTCTTACTTGGCTAAATCACAATCAAGGTACTTAAAGCAAAGAAAAGAGGAGATTAGTGATAGTGGAATTTTGTTCCTGGGAGATTTTGCCGAGAACTACAAATTTATAGTTCAAGATGAGATCCAGAGTTATCACTGGAATACTTCAAAATGTACTTTACATCCAGTTGTACTCTACTTTAAGCTTGAAAATGCAATGCAAAGTGAATGTTTCTGCATTAGGTCAAGTGACAACTCACATGATGTAGCATTTGTTTATATGGTACTGAAAACAATTACTGAGGTAATCAAAGCTACCTTACCAAACATAAAAAAATATTGAGCATTTTACTGATGGTTGTGCAGCACAATACAAGAATTATAAGAACTTTGCCAATTTGTGCAACCATCAGAAAATTTTAGCTCAATGCAAAATGGAATTTCTTTGCAACAAATTATGGTAAACAACTGTGTGATGGCATAGGTGGAATAGTGAAAAGGATAGTGTCAAAAGAAAGTCTCTGGAGACCAACTATCAAAAAAATCCTTTCCAGGGAATCTGTTTGAATATTGTAAATCTGCAATTGAAGGTATCAAATGAAAAGGAAGAAGTTGAGGAAGTGAGGAGGAGTGTCACCATGAGATTCAAAAATGCATCTGCAGGATATATTTATTGCAAGTGCAACAATAAGATTTGGATTAGCATGGTCCTGGAAATTGATATGGAGAATGAGGACTTGCTGATTAAGTTCATGCAACCAGCTCTAACATCACATTCATTTTACTGGAAAAAAAGTTTTTAAGGATATGTTTTGTACCATTAATGAATATTCTGTGCACTGTTGATGTTCCTACAACAGCAAATGGTAGAGCTTATCACTTGTTCAAGATAGATAAATTATCTTTACAAAAGATTATATCCAAAACAAGTTAGTCTATATGCACAACAAAATTTAGTGCACAGTGTAGTTTAAAATGTAGTCTTTTAAAGACTCTTTATATATTCATTTTTATTATGACTTTTTTGAGAATGAAAAAAATCAAATGTCTTTTTTGTTTCATGAAAATAATTTATCAAAATAAAATTAAAAGAAACACAAACAGAAAGTATTTCTTTTAACTCATTTGTTAAGTGCCATTTACAAATTTTCTATGCACTGTTGATTATCATACATGAGGCAATGTTTACCACTTTTAAAAACAATCTATCTGTACAAAAAGTAATATCTGCAAAATATATTTAAATTATTTTTTTTTTAAATTTATAAAAACATTTTTATTGAATAGTTGAAGAAGTTACTAAGCGCAATATGAACATTTTAGAGGTCATGGAGCATTAGGATAATTGTCTTTAATTATAGTCTTTCTTGGAAATCCTGCACATATATAGGAAAAAACTCTAAAATTGGCAGGATCATATCTTCTAAAGTAGACTTAAAACCCTCACAAAATTTTTGGTGAACTTGAGCAGGCATTGTAGATGTTAGGCAAAAAATATTATGAAAATTGAAGAGGACATATTTTCAATATACTGACTGTAAGCTACATAAGTAAAAAGTTGTTGATTTTTGGGTCATGTATTTGGGTGAGTAAAATTTTCTATCAAGTGTAGGCTTGAAATAGTTAAATATTTGTATTCTACACTTCTTGTTTGCCCTACATACCAAATTTCAGAAATATTGAAGGTATAGAAGTATTTTTCTTTAATTTTTCAAAAACACTGAGATTCAGCAACATTCAGTCAGTTAAGTACCATACGTGAAACACACTTGGGCGATCATGTCGCGAAAGAGACATGACTGACTGAGCAGAAGATTATCCCGCAGTAGGTTGCCATTGCATTCTGCAGTAGACTGGTTGCCAGCCAAGGCTATAGAACCCAATCTGTCCTGTTATTTAACCCATAACTGGAAGGAAGAGACGGATTAATACCTTTCCCAAGGGTATTTGCGTGTAAGTGAATGCAATGAATTCAACTGGAATTCGCACATTACACAGCCTTAATTTAGAGGCAAAATAGGAAAATGATACCCCCCCCTAAAATTGGAATGGCAAAGTCTAGCAAAAAATAATTTTGACACTTTCCTAACTCATAAAGGTGAACATTTGTACTGAATTTCAAGTAATTTGGTGTCAGTGGGTGCAGATTTCAACTTTTTGCTGGTGTTTTGACATGGAATGACCCTTTCATATATTTCGGTTTTATTAAGATTCTAATCATTGCTTTTAAAAACAGACCTTGCTGAGGGAATCAAAAATGTATACAATAATAGTGGTGTCAAAAGAACAACTGTTCTTTTCACACACCATTTTTTTTTTTTCATTTTTTTTTTGTTGTCATAAAGGTTAAACATTCTGCCTTTTTTTGCATTTATCAGTTCTGTAAATCTGCTTTAAAGTAGAAATAGCAATTTTCAGTGGTGTAATAGATTCAATATGCTGTTTGCTTTGCCATAAATTGGTAATTAAATGCATGATAACTTGTGGTAAACATTCAATTTTTATTCTTTTATGGTTAAACTTATAACACCTGTTCGTATACAATCAAAAAATAAAATTCCGTTTTAGAGCTATTAAGAGATTTTAATATCTTGAGAACAACTTGCATGGCCTTGCTGTAACTTGGTAAACAATGAAGGCTTACAGCCACATTATGTTGAAATACCAGTTCCCATACAATCATTGAAGTTAAGCAACATCGAGCCTGGTCAGTACCTAGATGGGTGACAGCTTGGGAATACCAGATGCTGTAAGCTTTGATGTACAGTTGGTGTAATGGATAATAGCTCAATTGTTAAATGGAGAGCCAAGTTTCAATTCCATTTTTTTTTTTTAATCATGTCACCCCAAGCAAAGCATTCCACTGCCACTATAGCGCAGGGGGTTACATAGAGGGATTGGGTATAGGAAATGTCAGAAGGAGGGTGATAGACGATTTAGGATGTACATAGGGAGAGAGTTGGAGAGAGTGGGTGTGAGTTAGTGTGTTAGGTGTCTATTGACCTTACATTTAAACTCCTGGAGGTTGTAGCCGTCAGGGAAGCAAGCATGCAGTAGGGAATTCCACAGGCGGGAAGTGCAAGGAAAGAAGCTGTTGGAGTAGAAATTGCAGTTACATTTCATCAGTTTCACTGTAAAAGGGTGGGACCTAGTTGCTAATCTAGTATCTTGTGCAAATTCACTTCTGGGGGGCACCAGTGATTTAAGTTCGTCAGAGCAGAATCCATGAAAGTATTTATAGAAGAGGGACAGGGAAGCCACGTCACGCCGGTGAGAGCCTGTTGGTTACATTATAGTCAGTTGCACACAAAATACCCCTGGGGAAAGATATGAAGGCAGCTCTTTTCTCTTGTTCTCATGATATTAAAATGTCTAAATTGCTCCAAACAGAACTTGTATACTTCACTGATCTGGATTTAAATAAAAATTGAAGTAATTTAATCAAAGTATAGCTAATAAAGAAACATCATTGTTAGTTTCTCATTTTAGATCTTTTCAATTTTAAGACATTGAAATGAGTAACTTTGTTTTTCAAAGAAATAAACATCATTTCTTCATACAGCATACATAATAATTTAATGAAAAGACAAATTTTAAAATTTGAAATGATATTCTGTACAACAAAAAGATGGTTTTGCATTTAAATAAATGTTTTGTTTTATGTTTTTCTAGCAATTTCACTTACCATTGTCAATCACAATGATACACCTGGTCACAAAATTCTTGTTAGCCTGGCTTGTACGTTCCATCTGGCAGTGTAAGTCTGGACAACCTCGCATTGAGCTCACCTGGATACCTTACTTAAAGAGTGTGGCACCACCTGGTAAGTGTTAAACATTAATTGGAATGTGCAATTTTCCTATGACTATCAGTGGGTATACTCTCTATGAATTAAAACAGAATTTTAAATTGAGGATTTTGTTCACAAATTCAATGACTTTCACAAGGCTAACTGTACACACTATTGTTTAAAATAATGGTTAGCAAATCCTTTTTTTTTCTATCTCATTGCAACTATTTCCAGAGATGCTATTACTCTGGTAATTTGCATACAGTCATTATCTAAAGGATATTATCATTTCTACAGTGTTCAAAATAGGTAGAGAAATGTTTTTCAAAGCTGAAAGGGAATCTCAGTAATCAGCTCAAAAACTTTATATACCTTCTATTTTTTTTTTTTTTTTAAATCAATTCACCCCCAAGCAATCAATAAAACCACTAAGATGCAAGATGATTTTCTACTGAATCACTCTTCACCATAAGACAGCAAGGCAAGCAATCAAAACATCAAAAATACCATTAAAAATTAGAAAAAACACTCTTGGATTTCTGTTTATTTCTTTATAACTCTCAGAAATTTTGATTTTGGGTGATCATCTCTCTCCACAACTTCCTATTCTTTGTTGCTCTTAGTAAGGTTCACCTTTTCACTATCCTTCTCGATCTCTGTTTTGCCATTCATTTACACAAGCTTGTTAGATAAGTAACTTCTTGTTTACTTTTGTCCCTCTTATTTTCAATATATCCTGCAAGTGTCAAATTCTCCAATCCCTCTTTCCTCATTATGTCCTAGAAAGTATTCTTTTTGTTTCCATTTTCCTTAAAACTTTCTAGTTCGTCACATATTCAGTACATGATATTCTCAGCATCTTTCTGTAGAACCACATTTTTGTTGCCTCAAATCTTTTTTATTTCTTAGCAGATTGTTCATTCACTGCCATTATATGAAGACTGATATTACAAAACATTTCAGTACTCTTTCCTTTGTTTCTAACAAAATTTTCATGTTAATACTTTTGGAAGGGATCTTTTTCTATTCCAATGCACCTTCAAATTTTAGTGATACTTTTTTTTTTTTTTTTTTTTAAGTGCTCTTGTATATTAATAGCTAAAAATATCATTAATACCATTAATAATTTTCTGCAATGAACATAATTTATTCTGACAAAAGAAATTGGCTTGAAGTTAAAAATGGGGCAAATCTTCTAGTCCTAAATTTGATAGGTCTTCCATTGAATCTTTGGGACTGCAATGATTCAATTTGAATGTGGCTAAGGAACTATAACAGTTGATGACACGAGTCAAAAAGTATCATATTTCTGAACAGAATTTCAATCTGGAAATATCTTGACAAATATTTTCTGTTAAATTATCAAAATGGTTTAATTCTTTTGATAATATAAAGTGATTTATTTCCATTCACAGATTGAAAAGAAAATAAGCAAAATAGGTTCCTAAAGATTACCTGTCTTTACAGAACCAGTTTCTGGAAATTTGGAATAAATATCTTCATACCACCTTAGCTAAATTAACCACAAGCCTCTGACTGGACAAGGTATAAATCTACAGCCATATTGTCACTTAACCACATTTATTTTAGTGCATCATTTTTACTTAGAATTATTGTCACATGACGCAAACAGTTTAGCCATAAATAACCAACAGTCTTTTTATAGTCATCTGTCACTTATATTATTGCCAACTAAAACTTTTTTGCATTTACATAAGTAGCAAAGTAATCATTCTAAGTAATGATTAATTGAAATAAGTGCTGCATAATTTCTTTGATGCCATGTTTTTTTGTTTTTTTTTAGTGTCATAACAGGTGCATTTTCTTTATCTGTGAATTGACATGCATTCTTGGGGGGAAAAAAGATTTCATTTTTTTCCTGTTGCTTTTTCCAAGATTTAGAATTCAGGTTTATCTTTCCCTCAGACTGGTTGTCACCTCAAACTTGAAAATCCGGTCTACTCTGCTATTTAACTTATAGCTAGTGGGTAAAAAAAAAAAAAGAATTTTTAAAGGTATTAGTGTGAAAGTGAAAACAACAAAATTTGAACTCTGCTTGTCAATTCCACTTTCCATGCCAGTGTCCATGACACCATCTGCATATCTTGTAACAGTTTTAAATTATGAAAATTCTCTGATTAAGTATTTTTCACCTAATTTTTGGCTGGTCTTCATTCGGACAAAGAAGCCCCTATTTCTTCAGGAAAAGAAAAGCCAGATACTATCAATATTTTAATAAAGTACTCTTTTTCCACAAAGGATTGCCAGTTACACAGTCTTAAGGTGTGTTGTATTTGTAGGTAAATTACTCAATATTTTTTTTTTAATATTCCTTTCACTCCAAGCAAGGCAATACTGCCACTGGACAACAGGGGATTACAGTGCGAGAAAAGGAAAGAAAAAGGAAACACGTTTCTGGGGATGTAAAAGAAAGGATAAGAAAAGGTTTGGAATCAAGAAGATGGCAATTGATGTTGCACTTAAACTTTTGGAGATTGTAGCTATTAGTCAAGCAAGTATATGGAAGTGAGAGAGAAGAAATTGCTAGAGTAGAAGTGGTAGTTACATTTGACTATTTTGACTGTAAAAGAGTGGGATCTAGTTGCCACTCTAGTAGCACAAGTAAATTCATATGGTCGGGACACCAGCAGAAGCCATGATAATATTTGTAGAAAAGACAGAGGGAAGACGCATTCCATTGGTGAGAAAGTGACTGAAGTCAAGCTACCATATTGGGATTGATTATCAAGGAAAAAGCATGTGTGAATATGGGAGAGAACACTCAGGTCATTACCAAGCGCTTCAGTCTGTCTCATGCTTGAATGCAATTTTTAAGCCATGTGTATAAAGTGGTTGGGTAATTATGGGTTACAAGGTCAGTTATTTTTGTGGTCATTGTATTATCCTAAGAGTTATTAGATAAGCAGGAATGTTTATATTTCAAGTTATTCTACTGGCTATTGTGTAGAAATATTTATGGGGCAGAATTCAGTTATAATTTTCTAAACATATACTGTTAAATATAAGAAACAACGAATGTCTGTTATGTTTAATCATGAGCCGTTCTAAACATCATATTTTGGCTTTATTTTTACTTGAAATTAAAGCCAAAATACGATGTTTAGAACGGCTCATGATTAAACATAACAGACATCCATTGTCTCTTATATTTAACAGTATATGTTTAGAAAATATATATATGTGGGAAATATAGATAGGGTATAATAACTTATTTGTCAAAATTATTTTACATTCTTGAGTCTTTTGTTTAGGTAGACTAGTTCACCCTTATCAAATATATTTACCAGCCATCTGTTCTGGGTCAATATTGGTCAATTTATGGATTTATCAGAATCCATCATCTCTTGATTAAATTTTGTGTTTTGCAATGTTCTGCACTTTTTCATTTTTTTTTTTTTTTTTTTGTTCATAGCAACAAATTTGACTGTTCATGCTTCAGTCTCATGTGTATTTTCTTCTTCTCATCAGCAGCTGTTACATGTCACTGAAAGAACTGTTTATACAAGTCATATTTACAAGTAGCAGTAAAGGTTTACCTGTCATTAATTAAAAAAAAAAGATATTTTTATTTTTGATATTAACTTAGCATCTTTCAGGTAATTATATAATTCTATTCTCAGAACTTTTTCTTTTTTTTTCTTTCTCTCAGCAATAAAATAGACAGTATCCTTTGCTGTCTTATAGAAATGGAATATTTTTCATTAATAAAATCCAAATAAATGTATAAATAAAATTAAAATCTAATGTAATTTTATAAATAAAATTAAAATCTTGGTTTATGTGTGAACCCCCACCACCAGTCCTTTGTGTCAATCCACAAAATTTCGCAGTTGATCGGTACTCAATCACTTTGTTCTAAACTGGGCTCTACCTATGTTGTACGTGATTGATCACAAAGCTGGGTTGAAAGTCGCCAAAAATCTGCTGCATTAATGATCCAGACAGAACTGGGAGCCACAATAAGAAAAGGAAATTTTTGTAAAATTAGCAAGAAGTTTATATACATATGTTCTGTTCAGTACAGTATTTGGTTAGAGTTTATCAATATTGCTTGCAGACAGCTATAATTCTAACTTATGTCTTCTACAGGATATAACCCTTTATCTAGGTTGGTCTGTCATCAGGCTAAAATCAGTTTCTTTTAAGGCAGGCTGTCACATGACAACACATCTCAAGTTAAATCATTCTAACTGCACTCTCTTAACTATCTGAAAACCCATCTACTCATCTGCTTATATGAAGTTTCACATTTAGCGGACATAGTTGTGATGCACTTTGGGTGGGCATACTTAGCATTTTCAAATGACCAATAAGGGATCCTCCATTTGGTTACCTGATCAACCTTGTTTCTTTCTTTTCTGTGTGTGTACCTCCCACTATTGCTTGAGGGGATGTGAAACAGTCCTTCGACTTTCCCAAAATCTACTGGGGCTCTATTTTATTGGTCATCTGATCAACCTAATTTTTCTTTCTAGTGTCAGTGCTTCCCATCACTGCCCAAGGTGTATGTTTCAGCCTAACGGTCAAATTTCAATTATCATTTCAAAAATTTATTTTGCTTTTCCACTTTTGGTGTGTAGTCTTTTCACATCTGTGTTTTATCATTTCAATTATTTTGATGGAAAAGAACATCCTATGTTTCTTCTTTAATCTCAGTGTCACAGAATTGCACAAAGAATCAAGACACTTTATTTTCAGGAATTTTGTCTTGCCTTATCAGCAAGGTGTGGCTGCCCCTAGGGGTCATAAAATCCCTCATGCCCTGTTCCTTAGACAGCTGTTGCTTCTATCAATGGTCATTAAATTTTTCAATAAAAGAGGATTCACTTCTCAGAGAAAATGACTTTCAATTTTTGCGATAAGAATCTTTTTTTTTAGTTTGTCACCAGTATCCAACAGTCATAAAAACTATCTATTTTACTTGGTGGTTTCAACATATCTCTCGCCTAGCTCTAGTGGTTAAAGAAGAAAGAAAGAAGAAAAAAATATATTCAATTATTGCTCTCTCTCTTCCTTCTCTTCTTCATTTCTATTCTTCCTTTTTTTTTTTTTTGTACCAAAAGAGTATTACATATGAACTTAATCCATTCCTGAAGGTTGTTCATGATCTGAAACGTTCATAAACTGAAAATATTTTCTCCACAGGAATCAATATAAAATAGATTAATCAGTTCCTGGACCTCCAGATGATTGCTTATTCAAAATTTTGCCAGGAAAGATTCAATGTAGTATTAATGTCAAACTTCCTAAAAAGGGAAGTACTGAGAAGACTTGAGCAATGTTTCCCTGGTATTGCCATTAAACCCACTATACCATATCAATGTTAGTTTTCTTTGTAGCTATGGCTAACAAAAAGGAAAAAGACACTGTACAATAAAATTACAAAAGAAAAGCACAACACACCACAAAAATGTATACAACATGGTGGTCAACTCAGAAATGATTCCATCTGAGTTAACTCAGTGTTGTGGATCTTTGTAGCCAATTTGTTGTGGCAAATCTTAATGCAAATCTTTGTCACCAATTTGTTGTGGAGTTGTTGCGAAGCTTCGCCACAAAGTGTAGGGACCAGTTTGGTTGAAAGTAAAACACAGAAAACAGAAGGTAGGTTTAAAACAGTATGTTAGTATAACAAGAACAATATATACATGTAAGTGTTAGTAATCAGTAATTGAAATAAGTCTGAACAGTAAAGTTATGCTGCTTATTGCCTGACTAGTACCTGGATTTAATTGCATACTAGCTGTCCTTAAGTGCCATACTTAACTGCCTCTGGAAGCCAAGCAGATAATTATATATATTAAGAGGAAGAGTTCACTCCTCATAGAAGAGCACCATAACCTACCCACCTCCTAAAATTTAAACTCCACAGGAGTCTACAGAAATGTTTTTTTTTCTTTTTTTTTAAATCCCTGCTGGCATTCTGCTTTCCAAATCCAAGGCTTCTCTTTTTGAAATAGTTCATTAAGGGGAGCACATAATCCACAATGCGTATTTATACGCAATATTTTCAAACTCACCTCTTCCACAGGGATTTGTAAATAAGTGTCGCTAAGGTTAATTTTGGAGAAAAATTTCCCCTATTAAGCTTTGCAAAAATGTCTTCAGGACAAGGAAGAGGGTAGTGATAGTCCTTCAGAACAGCATTCAGTCCTGTCGAAAAATCAGTGTAAACGCATATGTCATTGGATTTCTTATTTACATAAACTGCTGGTACCACCCATTCACTGTACTCTACCTTCAATAGAATACCAATTCTTTCTAATCTATCAAGTTCCTCATTAATTTGTTCCAACAGGGCAAAAGGTACATTTCTCTTCTTTTTAAATACTGGCTGAATGTCTTTAAGTTCAATTTTAGCCTTCATTTTAGTACATCTGCCTAAACCACCAGAAAAAATTCCATTAATTCTTTTTTTAATTTCTCAGCTTCAGCATTCCAACTTTGAATTTTTGACAGTACAAATTAATAGGTAAATCCCAAAGCTGAAATTGTGTCATCCAATCAGTACCAAATAGGTTGTTTGTATTTTTCATTACAAACAATTTTAATTTTTAAGTCTTATTATTGAAAGTTGCATTGACAATTCTCCCTCGAGTTTAATTTCTTCTCTGGTGACAGATCTTGCTATCTTGGTAGATTTTATCATGGTTGGCTTGTCCAAATTTTCCATGTTTGCAAGTTAATTATAGTCAAGTCAGACCCCGAGTCTAATTGAAATTCAACACTTTTGTTTAATATTTTTGTGTGTACGAATTTCCTGGTATTAGCACCGTCTAATTCATTCAACCTTGTATTATGTAACTCTTTGTTTTATTTTTTGAGCAGCAATGCAAACTTTTGTATTCAACTCAGTTACATGTATAGCATTTTATGTTTTTGAAAAAACAATCTTTGTACCAATGTATGATCCCACATCCATAACATGAGTTAGGAGGCAATTTATTTTGCTTTTTCTTTACTTCGCTAGTTTTCAGAGACTTTGTTTGTTTCTGTTTGCAGCATACTTTTTTTACCTGAGCAAGACCCGATTCTTCAATATTTTTAGAATCCTGCTTTATACTGACATACATTGGGCATTATTGGGCATTTTATGAAGAGTTATATTTGGTTCATTCTTCGTCTAATTTCTGCATCTTTTGCTGAAACTAGTTCTTGCATGCATATCAAGCATTTGAAGTTGTTTGCACTTAGCTTCGCCAGCCTAAAATCATCAGTGTTTGTTAACTATTGATGCAAAAGTGTTATAATCATTTAATTCTTTCTGATTTAGTTTAAGACATTTCCACCTTTTATGGAAAAGAGATATCTTTGGACTGAAAAGCTCAGTTTGTAGTTTCACTGCTTTGGTGAATGTCAGTTCACTAGTCTTCCATTGCAGAATGTAATTAATGAATTTTATATGTTCACTTGTGTCTAGTTTTCTTAGAAGAAAACATAATTTTTTTTAACATGACTTCAGCTCTTACAATCTGTGTCATAAATATCCTCATATCTCTTAAAGTAAGACGCAATGGTTATGTCTTCCTCAGGAGCATATATAAAATTCTCTATAGCACTCCAAATTGTGCTTTGTGAAAAAGAAGAATTTTCTTTTTCATTGGTTTTTGTTCAACTTGTTAGTTCCAATACTTGCTTCTGCAATTCAATCTGTCTGTCGTGATATTCCTTCTGAGTTTGAAGAAATAATTTTTTCATTTTTTTCTTGTTGTACAGTCTGGTACTTTACCAGCTCCAATAAAATGTTCTTGAAATCCTCCATTTTGTGTCTTTTTTCTTTTCACATAGTACTTTACGAAAACTCATGTTTTCAGAGAGTTTCTTTTTAATTCCTGTGGTCCTTGCAAATATTTGTCACAAATATTTATCACCAAGTTGTTGTGGATCTTCGTCGCCAATTTGTTGAGGAGTTATTCTGGCAAACCTTCACTGCAAAGTTTAGTGACCAGTTTGATTGAAAGTAAGACATGGAAAACAGAAGGTAGGTCCAAGACAGTAAATTAGTATAACAAGAACAATATATACATGTAAGTGTTAGTAATTAGTAATAGAATCAAGTGAGTCCAAATGATATAGTTATGCTGCTTATTGACTGACTAGTACCTGGCTTTAACTGCATACTAGCTGTCCTTAACTGCCATACTTAACTGCCTCTGGAAGTCATGCAGGTAATTATATATAGTAAGAGAAAGAGTCCATTCCTCGTAGAAGGGCCCCATAACAATCAGTTTGGCAATGTTGTTCAAGAACCAAAATTTTGTTTAATAACCAGGGTATTTTCACCTTGAATTTTCTGTTCAAAAACTGATTTGTTAGACATATGAGATATTCAAGAACTGAGATTACTCTGTAAATGTAAATACGAAAGAAACAATATCTGGTGCCTTTACCCTTGTCCTGAACAAGGAAGTAATGTATCTAAACTTAGCCCTTTTATTAAATCTTTGAAATCATCCGACTAGTTGCTGTAACTTTCACCTCCTTTCCCACTTGCCACTGGTCTGTTTTATAAGCTGTTCAAAAAAATGTATTAACAGAATATCTAAAAAAAAAACCCCAATTCCACCCTCATCGTTTCTGGCTTTTTACGCTGCTTGCTTACCCAGAATTCATTGTTCATTTAACGTTTTTCTATTTCCTATCTCCAGGTAAATGATAACAGATTCTTTTTTTCTTTTTTCTTTTTCAACTAAAACTATGGGGGCACCCATACTTTAGTGGCCACTTCAAGACAGATTGATTCATAGAATGCAACAATTAGTTTTCTGTATTAAAGAAGCCACCACAGTCACCAGATTTCAATCCTGTAGATCACCTTTTGGACATCATGAAAAGTGAAATTTGGATCCTGGATGTATAGTCAACCAATCTAGAAAAATCATGATATGCCATAATAACAGCATAAACCTAAATTTCAATTCAGCTTTTAATGTTAATTCTTCCTGTGTTCTCTCATGACAGGTGTGATCAGTGCTTTGGACATAGGTTTATCAAACTGGAGCTTTGAATTTATCACAGTTTCTTTGTAAGTATTAACAAGCTATCTTGCTGAAATTAAATTTTAGTAAAGTTTAACATGCATACCTTTCAAAATAAATTGTGAGTTAAAACAGCAGTTTTTCTCTTTCACCTTTTTTACACATTTATACTCTCTTGGCAAATTTTTGTTTAAAGCTATTTTAGGAATTTCAATAAAAATATTTTCTTGAGAATTAACAATAAAAGAATTAAACACATAAGGCCATCTAAAAAGCAGTTTACAATTAATTTTAAAAATGTATCTCCCTAATCTCAAATATGTACATGCACACACTTAATGATTTAATTTCTTTCTTTTTATTTCTTATCCAGGTATACCATGTGTAAATCTACAGCCGTCATTTTTATACTGGGATTTTCTCTATTATTTAAATTAGAAAAATTTGTAAGTAATTTCCATTTCAAAATCTATCTAGAATTTATATTTCAATGTATATTTGCATAGGTGTGTGTGTGTGTTGTTTGTGTATATGCATGCATGCTTAGGTAGAGCACTGTCTACATTTATTTTTTTAATTAAATATGGAAAAAAATTAATTTTGGAATCTCTCTGAAGACTATACCCAATGCCAACAAAAGGGATTATTTCATAAAATTGGTACAGAAAACAGAGGATTTAATTTGAAGAATGAGATGGAAAGCTCATTTCTTTCTTAATAAAGAAAATTTGCCCAAAAAACAGGAACTATATGATTTTACAATTAAAAAAAAAAAATATAGCCCCATGTATTGAAAAATTGTTTGTGTTTGAAAATAATTTACTGGATGTAGTCAGTAATGTCACTTTTCATAAAAGAAGAAATTATTTCCAATGACATCTTGAAAAGAATAAAAAAATCAGATAAACACTATTTACATGATTTAGACTATTGTTGCTATTTATTTTAGCCATTGTACTCTCTGGCCTTCTTCAGGTGCTAGGGATTTCGAACCAAACTCTTTATTATGACCACTGGGGTATATCATTCTCATTTTTTGTGCTAAGTCACTTTTTGTAGTCATGAGTTATCTCCCTAGTTACTTGTAGACTGGTATTGAACTCACAACTCTTTGGGTCAAGTCACTGGAACTAGCCAACATCTATATCCACTGGGCCATGTGTCCTTAAGGACAAGAACAACCGAATTTTAGGGACTTTTAGACCTAATGTTCAGTAACCATTTTTTATCAGAGTTCATATTGCAATTTCTGATGTTAATGGTTTTCTCTTGTATTTTTTTATTAGATTTGCAATTTTGACACTAATGATTTTCTCTGGATTCTGTATTACTGGTTTTCATATTGTATTCATCTCTATGCTTGGTCAGCTTAGGAGATTTTTGTAGCCTAGCATATGCACTGATTCCTTAAGTTTTTGTAGTTTCCAGTGGCATTCTTTGTCTATTATTTCAACTTCATCAGGAGGCAGTGATCATAATAAAGGTTTTGCTTCAAAATTCTTAGCACCTGAAGAAGGCCAGAGAGTACAATGGCTGAAATGTTGTACAAATGGCAACAAAGATGACAATAGTCCGAATAATGTAAATTGTGTAAATACTACCTCATCTCAGAAATATAGACAAATAGTGAAATCAGATAAACTGTTTATAAAACTGGATAAAACAGCAAATTTTTATAAATTAACAGCAAAGGAATATAATACTTTAATAGGGAAAAATTTAACAAAAGAAACTATAAAAAGGTAAATAATATAGAAAATTTGGTTGAAAATACAAATACTTCTAGTAAAAAAATCACTTATAAACTAAAAATATGCAATAAAGTTGCAAAACTTAGCACAAAAGGGTGTTAAATTACCATCAAGGACAGTAAACAAAACTTTGATACAAATTCTACCACTAGGATCATAAATCCTATAAGGCTTGAGATTGGAAGAATAAGTAAAAGAAGTTTCAAGGTTGCAGTTCTTACAATAGTGCAGAAATTTTGATATCGATACCAGGAAATCAAAATTTGACTTATATCCATTCATTTTTCTTTCAGTCCATGGTTTCGCTTTAACTGGAAACAACTATTGCTTTTTAGTCTTTCATGTCAACGTCCAAAGAGTCTGAGCTCCAGGACCATGGATTAGTTTTAAAGCTTTCATTACACCCAAGCAACACCAGGTTATACTGCTAGTTAAATATGTAAAAGAGAATATCTATCCCCCCACCAAGAAAAATAGAGATAGAAAAATTATTTGGTACACACCCTCTTTCAACCAAATGGTTAGCAGTAAATTAGGCCAAAACTTTCTTGCTTTGATAGAGAAACATTTTCTAAAGAATAATCTATTAAGCAAGATTTTCAATAAAAATACACTAAAATTAAGTTATAGTTGTAATGATAATCTAGAGAAAAAAATTATAAAAAAACATTTTCAATAAAAATTTAAACCTAAATAAGAATAATTCCAAAACTGAAATCAGTAATTTAGACAACGAAAAATGTAATTGCAGAAATGCTATAGTGTCCATTGAAAAATAAATGTTTTACAGAATCTATTGTTTATCGTTGTACTATTTCTTCTACTGAAAATTTATGTAGGAAGTACTAAAACTTCATTTAAATGAAGGTTTTTATCAGCTTATTTCTTCCTTTCATAATAAGTACCGAAATTTAACATCCCGATCCAAATATTTTTGGTACTTAAGGGAAATCAATAAAACTTCTACAATAAAATGGAAAATTAAAAAAAAAAATAAACAAAAATATGTAAATCTTTAAATGATCCATGCCACATGTGTCTATATGAAAAACTATACATTATTAAATTTCTTAAAAATTAGGATGAATTAAATAAACATAATGAAATTACTGTCATATGTAAAAATCGCAAAATGTTCACCTTAGAATATAGTTGATAATTATTCATATAAACATATTGATTAACTTATATATCCTTTACTTTATTTTGTATTATGATATAAACAATATTAATTTAAGATTTTAGGTTAGATATAGGTTAAAATATGATGAATTGATAAAGAAATGTTCTTTGAGCCAAAAAAATATAAAAATATTTTAATCATACCAAAAGTCCCTTTTAGACTGGTCTAAAATAAAGGTATTTTTTTTTGTTTTTTTTTTTAAAAAGCATGGATTCATATAAGTCTAAGAGTATTTCTTTGTAACTAAAATGTATATATCATGCTGGAAGTAAGTAGGCTAGCCAAAAAAAAATGTCAGTTCTCCTTAGACATACATGAATACCTCACATCCTCTAACATCTAATTTTGATTTTTCAAAGTCAACCTTTGCTCTGATTAGTTAAATTAAATACACATATGATCTAAATTTTCTATCTTCCCCACTCCATATTAAATCTTTAATAAGCAAATTGTTTTCTGCATTCAAATGTAAATCATTTTCACCAAAGTTATTGAACATTGCTTGATGATGAGATAAAATCTTTAAATCTCAAAACAGAAATTTCTGTGTCTCAATGTAAATTTAATTAATTTTCAAATAAAAACAAATTTAACTATATTATGCTCTATGATGTATAAGCACTTTTTTAAAAAAGTAGATGCCAGAGAACACTGGATTCTAAATCTATTGGTTCTTTTTAACTGGAGATATATATATATATATATATATATATATATACACACACACACAAAAGAAAAACCTCAGCACATCATTTTATGTGGTTATAAACTATAACTTATTTTGGCTGGTAGGTTTTTGGCACTCATCTCATCAGACTGCAAAATTCAAATAGTCTAATTTTATCAAAACATTCAAAAAACAGGAAGTTAAGTAGCAAGACCCAGAAAGAATTCTTTTATTTTTCCTAGGTGTGATAAAGTTACTGTTATGAGTTACAGCAGAAGAGAGGTTAACATTACATCTGTCAAATGTAGTGATAGGGGAAACATATTAGCAACAAAATCAAGATACCTACAAAATCACATGCACATATATATATATATATATATTCCTGCAGTAGGTTGGCATTACTTTCTGCAGTAGACTGTTTGCTAACTAAGGCTATAGATCACAATCTGTCTTGCTATTTAACCCATAACTGGAGGGAGAAGACAGATTCATACCCAAAGGGTATTTGCACATAAGTGAATGCAAGAATTTCAACTGGAATTTGAACGCAGCTCTCCAATTTTTCATTTTGAGCTGATAGCCACTGCTCCACAACACACATCCCTAATATATGACCCGTGTGTGTGTGTATATATATATATATATATATATATATATATATATATATATATATACACACACACAAATTATGATTTTTGACATTTTCAAAATAATTGATTTTCTGTATGATAATGCAATGAACTTTTGTTAAAAAATAATGAAAAAGTGTTTAATTCAATTTCAATTTAAATTTTTAAAAAATGTCACCCCAACATGAAATTTCTAAAATTATATATAAGTATAGTACTCTGACTTTCTGGAATCTTCTAGAACATGTTTTTGTTTATTTGTAAGGTTGTATGTTATGCAATAGGTATAAACTGTTAAATGTGTTAAAAAATACATGAGTATTTCCAATTACATCGATAGCAAATTGAAAAATAAACCTTCGTTTGGAAATGACCTTTTTCAAGACCTAAAGCAAATTAATGCCTTTTTCATTAATTTTTGAACAAAAGTTAATCAATTTATGGCACAGGAATATAAGGTTATAAAAGAAGTCATAACCCTAATAAAAAAAAAAATTCCCTAAAAAATTTGAAAATGATAAAAATATATATATATATATATGTATTTCTACCAGAGTCTGGAAGCAGAGATTATACAATCAAAAACACTCTTTCTCCAAACCTCATCTAAAATACCAAACTGCTTTTTGCACTCCTACTATTTACCTTGGGGTGTTTGAAAAAATTAAAAGGAGGATCTGCAACGTAATTCATCCCAATTTGGCAGCTCAACTTCTGCCACTTTCTCACCATCAGGATGTGGCTTCCCTCAGTCTTTTCTATTATTTTCACAGCTTCTGTCCTGATGAGCTTATCTCCTGGTGTCTATTCTACATGAATTTACTTGTGCTACTAGACTGACAACTAAGTCCCACCCATTTACAGTGAAAATGGTCAAATGTAACCGCCTCTTCTACTCCCCCAGTTTCTTTTCCTACATCACACTGTCCCTATCGGTGGGGCATCAGAATATGCTGACTGCCCTCCTGCAGAGGCTAAAAGTCCCACAATTAGGCCACCTGTTGGCCTTGAGTGGTGACCCGTAATGTCTGGGGACGGGATCCTGGTGGTTGAGCAGGATCATGACCCAGGCATATGATCTGCAACACACCACTTTGCCCCTTACCTGGGCTAGACTGGCAGTTGGAGAGGCCCGATCCGATCAATCGGCTGGTCATGCCAAGCTCTAACTCAGAAGACATAATCATTACGTCTCACAACACAAACACATACCAAAAATAATGTTCTTCTGAGTTAGAAGGCAGTGGCTGTAGGGTCAATTGGTTTGAAGGCAAAGGACTGTGACATGGCTGTACTCCCTTATTTATTTATCTATTTTCTTAGGTAGAGAAATAAAAAGTAGAGCAGGTGTTTGTGGACCCCCTCCAAATACGAGTATACCGTCCCTGTATCTCTGTCTTACAAGGACAAATGAGTTTCCCTCCTCGTATTTCCCATTAAATTGGACTCCATGGTGGGTAGAGAGCAGGAATGGTGAAATTTAAAAAAACACATAAATGGCAAATAAACCAACCAAAAGACCACACACTGAATCCAACTCGAATTCTGAAAACAAAGAAAAGTTCTCAAGATTTATTATCCTGGAATTTGAAGACGATACTCTCCTAACAAAATTATCACCATTCCTGATACAAAGGGTTATCTCATCAAATATAACACCCAAAACTATTAAAAACTTATGAAACGGAACTATATTAGTAGAAGTGGAAAAAAAAAAGATATGCAGATACTTTATTAAAAATGGAAAAGTTCAATAATAAAAAAATTAAATCATACCCACATGGAAAAATGAACATGTCAAAGGCTGTAATCCAAAGTCCAGAACTCTCCAGTTGCACCATAGAGGAAATAAAAATGGAATTAAAACCTCAAGGAGTAATAGACATCAAAGGAGTGTCCATTAAAAAAATGGAAGCATCATTAAAACTAACACATACATCATGACCTTCAACACACCGAAAGCCCCAAAAGAACTAGAAATCGGATCAGTCAGTTAAGTGATATACATGATAAACGCTTGGGCAATCATGTCTCAAAAGCGACATGACTGACTGGGCAGAAGATTATCCCGCAGTAGGTTGTCATTGCTTTCTGCAGTAGACTGGTTGCCAACCAAGGCTACAGAACCCAGTCTGTCCTGTTATTTAACGCATAACTGGAGAGAAGAGACGGATTAATACCTTTCCCAAGGGTATTTGCGTGTAAGTGAATGCAAGGAATTCAACTGAAATTCGAACTTGGCTCTGATTTCTCAGTCTGAGTCGATATCCACTGCGCCACAACACACATCCAAATTGGATACTCCATAGAAAAAGTAGAAACATTCATACCAAACCTTCTCTGGTGTCACAAATGCCAAAAATTTGGACATCACAAAGATACTTGCTATAACCAACCAGTATGTGGCAGATGTTTCCAGAAAAACCCTGACCATATTACAAATGAATGTATAAAAAGGTGCAATTGTGCAAACTGTGGAGAAGACCACCCAGCTTATGCAAGGACCCGCAATATATGGAAAAAAAGAAATTATAGCCGTAAAACAAAAACAAAACGTCCCTTTTCCTGAAGCAAGGAGAATTGTGGATGCATACATGGGAGAAAAAAGCTATGCACAAATTGCCAAAAAAAAAAGGAAACTACCAAAAAAAAAAAAAATGATAAATACGACATGTTTGTTAAAAAACTATTAAACTTGGGTCCAAATGACTGACCAAAATTTATAAGTGAAATAAAACCAACAATTCAGAATATCACAAATAGAAACACCCACCCTGGGACCAACCAAAACAAAGACCAAATAAACCAAAACAAATGAACAACCCAAACATCAGACAAAGAAAAAACAGGAAAAATAGAACCACCACAAATCCCTGGAACATCTGGAACCAAACAACAAACACTGGCTAAAAAGAAAACTACAAAAGATAATGAAATAACCCTCGCAAAACAAGAACCAAAACTCCTAAACACATCACGATCACAATCAAAAACAAAAAACGAACAAGAAAATACTGAATCCATGGATGTTGACACAAACATCAACAATCCAAAACCAGAAAAATAAAAATAAACCATGGCCAACAAAATACTACAATGGAATATAAGAGGAACAAAAATCAACTTCGAAGAAATATTACTCCTCATCCAAATTTTCTGCCCTGCTATAATCTGCCTACAAGAAACTCACTTAAAAGAAGATAATACAATTAATATTAAACATTACTCCTCATACAACCACATAAACAAAAGATCAAATATAGCCACAGGTGGATCATCATTACTTATAAATAAAAATATTCCACACAGTGAAATAAACTTAAAAACAAATATGCAAGCTGTTGCAATAACTGCAACACTACACAAAATAATCTTTTGTTCACTATATATTCTACAAAGTGAAACAATGAATGAAACCCAATTAAATGATTTAATTCAACAACTACCAAAGCCATTTATACTAATGGGAGACTTTAACAGCCATAATGAGTTTTGGGGTAGAAAAAAAAATGACAAACGAGGTAAAATAATCGAAACATTACTAAACCAAAATCAATTATGCTTGCTCAACAACAAAGAGAACAAGTACCTACATCCAGCAACAGGTACTCTCTCAGCAATTGATTTAACAATTTGTGACCCAACTGTATACATGGACTATAGCTGGAGAACACATGACAATACATGCGGCACTTCCCCATTATGTTATGAAATGAAAATCCAGAGCTAAATGACAAAATCCCCTACTGGAACCTACAAAAGGCAAACTGGTAAAAATTCCGAAACTCATGCCAATCCAGACTAGTGTACCAGAAGCAAACACTAAGATTGAAGATCATATCACATATTTCAGCAATATCCTCCTTTCCATTGCAAAAGAGAACATACCAAAAAGCTCCACCTCCTCAAAGTACAACAAAGAATGTCAAAAAGCTGTGAGAATGCAACATGCTAATGTAAGAAAATTTAAAAATAATCCAACAAAGGAAAACTTGGACTAATACTAAAACAGTAGAGCAAAAGCACAAAAAAATTATTAAAGAATCAAAATGGAACACCTGGAAAAACTTTGTATCAAAAATAAATGTGAACACCAAAACCAAAAACGTATGGGAGATGGTCAGAAAAATATCAGGAAAGAACAACAAAGACCCAATCAAACACATTATTTGCAACAACATAAAGATCACCAGCAAAAAAAAAACTTTGCAAACCAACTAACTGAACAATTCTTCATAAACTCCTCATCAAAAAACCAAAACAAAAAATTTCAAACCATAAAACAGAATGAAGAAAAGAAAAAAATTAACTTCAAGTCAAAAAATGAAGAAAAGTATAACCAACCATTCAACAGAACAGAATTAAAAGCGATTCATAAATCCCATGATACAGCAGTTGGCTCTGATGAAATCCACTACCAATTTCTAAAAAAATCTACCAAAACCATCTCTTAACTATCTTTTACAAATATATAATGAAATATGGATGAATAACAGCATCCAAAACATTGGAAATAAGCTATAGTAATCCCAGTATCTAAACCAAAAAAAGACTCTACAGATCCAGTAAATTATTGACCCTTTGCCCTCACTAGTTGCCTGTGCACGACCTTCGAAAGAATGGTTAACAAGAGATTAACATGGTACCTTGAAACCAAAAACCTGATTACAGAATACCAGTCAGGTTTCAGAAAAAGAAGCAGCCCTATTGACCACTTAAAACATTTATAAGAGAAGCATTCGTCAAGAAGGAACATCTAATAGCAATCTTTTTAGACCTTGAAAAAGCGTGACACTGTCTGGAAGTACAGCATTAAAAAAGACCTACATGATCTCAGACTTAAAGGCAAAATGGCAGAATTCATCTGCAACTTCTTAAACAACAGACATTTTCAAGTATGGATGGGCAACATACTCTCAGTCCAAAAAGAACAATAAATGGTTGTACCCCAAGGAAGCATTCTGTCTGTCACCTTTTTCAATATAAAGAGAAATAAAACATTTTTTTTCATTAAAAACATAAATCAATCGCGCTCTATATGTGGATGACTTACTCATTTGCTATTGATCAAAATACATACCCACACCTGAACATAAACTCCAACTCTGTCTAAATAAAATAAATAAATGGGCTATGGAAAATGGTTTTAGATTCTCAAAGAACAAAACAAAATGCATACATTTCTGCAAACTCATCATGACCCCATTTTAAAACTGGATTACAATAATATCTCAGTTGTTGAACAACACAAGTACTTGGGAATCATATAGGATAAAAAACTGACCTTTATCCCCCATATAAAATACCTAAAAACAAAATGCCACAAGGCTATACAATTGATCAAAGTTCTAGCACACACTGACTGGGGTGCTGACAAAACTACATTACTCAAACTCTACCGATCCTTAGTTAGATCCAAACTTGACTATGGATGCTTTATATATGGAGCAGCCAGAAAATCATATATAAAAGAATTAAATAGAATACACCACCAAGAATTCAGGAGCCTTCAACACTTTACCAGTAGAAAGCTTGTATACAGAGTCTAATGAACTGCCATTGACACTAAAACGAAAAAAATTAGCACTGCAATACTGCCTAAAGCTTTCATCATGTCAAATGCGTTTTCCATCCACAATACACAAACCTTTTTAATGAAAAATAAAATACTATCAAACCATACAGTCTCTGTATAAAAGACCTCCTCGCAGAAGCTCAAATAGACAACAAAAATCCATGAATCCATCAAATCAAAATCTCCACCTTGGATGATTAAACAGCCATCCATAATATTAAAACTAAATAAACACTCTAAAACTAAAACCCATTCTTCAACTTTTCACGAAGAACTGCTCAACATCCAAAATACATATACAGAATATCTACAAATCTATACCGATGGATCAAAAGATGGAGACAGGGCAGGATGCGCAGCTGTCCATAAAAAAAGAAAATTAAAGAAAAGACTCCCAGATAGGACATCTGTGTACTGTGCAGAAGTATCTACCATTGACGTGGCACTAAATATTATAGCGTCCAATGAACACCAAAAATATCTCATACTCACAGACTCTTTATCAGTGCTTATATCACTGAAAGAAAAAAAGTGACATATTCCCTGACTACAAAACTACTAAATAGTATAAACAATCTAACAAAGAATAAAGACATAATTTTCTGTTGGATCCCAGGCCATATCGGTATCCACATGAACGAAAAAGCCGATAAAGCAGCAAAAGAGTCATTACAACTAAACCCCACAACAGAAAAAAATCCTTTATACAGATTTAAAACCAAAAATAAATACATATACCCTCAAAAATTGTCAGGAGTCATAGGACTCCTGTACTGACAATAAACTACACCAAGTGACACAAACTATTGGAAAAAAAGAAACCAATAAAAAGACGTCAAGAAGAGAGGAAGTGGTAATGGCTAGACTTCAAATAGGACACACCTATATCACCCACTCATACTTACTGAAAGGAGAAGAAGTACCAATCTGCATACCATGCCAAGAACCCTACACAGTACACCATATACTGACAAACTGCATAGACCTTGAACAGATCCGACTAAAACATTATCAAGAAAATAATCTAAGGGATTCTTTTAACAATATTGACCCAAAAAATATTCTTAGATTCCTAAGAGAGACGAAACTATACAACAAGATATAGTAAAAAAATTCCTTTGAATCATAAGTAACATTTAATTTCCACCCATCATACTACAAGAACTAATGTTTCAGCATTAAATGACCCATAAAGGGTTGATCTGCCATAAAACAAACCAATCAATCAATCTTTTCCCACACTTCCTGTCTTTGGAACTCCCTTCTGTACACTTGCTCCCCTAATAGCTACAATCTCCACGAGTTTAAGTGCAATGTCATCTTTTTCTTATCCTTTCCCTGTCCCACCTCTGTATCTTGTTTCTCTTACTTTTCAATCTTCTCACTTGCACACCTGTGGCAATACTGCCTTGCCTGGGGTGAATTGATTGAAAGAAAAAAAAATTCTCAAACCCCTAATAGTTTCAGAAATAGATATAATTTATGCTTAGATGAAAAAATTAGAATAATCAAATTTAGAAAAAATAGCAAGCTATTAAACTAGAGGAATGAGATTATTTTTAAATGATGTTATAAAAATAGATTTAAATTACCTGTTAAAGCGGATTTTAGTTCATCCTGCTCTAATTCACTTGCAAACTTGCTTTTATTTTGTGTTGAATATTCTTTGATAGTTAATTTTCATGGATATTTTACTTATCAGGGGAATTCGAATTAACTTTATGCATTTGATATACATGCTTCTATATGTGCATAGTTACTTTATTATATTTGTATAAATGGGTGTAGATATTTATGTGTATGAGGTTTGTGTCATGCTACTTGACTCCTTGTTTTTTTAATGTTTTGACTGAATTAAACCATTTGTAATTTGCAATCTGAAGAGATCAATACTAGAAACTTATGCATCAAAATAAATTATAGTTTATGACCTTTTTAGTTGATGTGTTGAGTTTTCCTTTATGTATTATGGAGTTTGAGGGATCAAATTGTTGGTGTTTTTGTTTAGATTTTTAAATTTATTGTTGTCGATGAGAATGGTACTAATTTTTTTGTTATAGTCATGATTAGGATAATGGATTTATCACTTTTCTTAATAATGTCTTTATTGTTTTTTAGTTCTTTGTAAGTTTGTCTTTCCTTAATCTAAGTGGGTTAATATAGATTTATTTTTCATTTTATTTTTTTGATATTTTTTAACAAAACAGCTAATTTATTTTACAAATCTATTAATTTTAATTATTTACAATGTGTCATGAATGTTTGAAACTTCTTAGATGACATCTTGTCGTAGTTTAAGGTTAAAAATTGACTTCTTGACATATGTCATTTCTTTATTTGACAGTTTAAGATAAACTCCTGAAAATATATACCTCCAAAGAAAAGTGATACCTATGATTGAAAATGAATTCTTAGAAATGAAACATTTTCCTTGAAGTCTTTATTTTAATTTTAAGCTAATAGACTGAATTTAATATTTCTAATAAGCAAAATACTTTGCTGTATTTCAAAGCCAATATATTGGAATTAATATTTTAAAAAATTTTTTTTAAATCACTAAAAATGGCTGATTTTTTGCTACATTTTCAATTCGCTCATCTCAACATAATTCTCTTTTATTAAAAGATATTTAAAAAATACAATATACTTTGGGAAGATTAACTGAATTAAAGTTTAAATTAATCTGATTTGAAACAAATATTATTTTCAATTTAAAATATTACAGAAAGCCTTTTTAATACAGAGGTGGGTGTTTTTATGATATGTTGACAAATATCTTGATAGTGTTATGTTTGGACATTTTTTTTACCAGGGACATATCTGTAAAATTTACTTAATAAATATATAATGTGAGTACCCTTTCATAAAATTTTTTAACTACCCAGTAATCTTTAAAAAAAAATTACGAAAATATTCTCTGTAATCTAATGTTTTATTAAATTTTAGGTACTTTGGCTTGAAATTTACTTTTCTGATAATATCGTATATGGATGTCCATATTTACAAAAATCAGCATCTTTATGCGCATACAAAAAAATTATTTTAAAATATTAGTGGTCACTGAATTATTGTATATTTTTCCATTTATGGTTATTAAATATAGTTTTTATCCAAAACAATATCATCTAACCAGTACAAATCAACACAGAGTTTTAAAAGATGTTTTTTAATCATCTCACCCCAAGCAAGGCAATAAAGCCACTTTGACACAAGGATGTTACTGAGTGTTAAAGAATATGAGAAAAACTACTATTAAGGAAAGAAGACAATAAAAGAATAAGAATTAAGATGGAAGATAACAGTTGACATTGCATTTAAATTTTTGACCTGTAGACGTAAAAGCTTTATTGCTTGTATATTGCTGAAAGAATAAAGTCACAAAAAGAATCCCAATCAGTATGCTGGTAACGGAAAAAAAGTTTTGTGAATAGGACAGTTTTTCTAACAGACAACTCAAAAGAATTATCAACAGATACTACAGCATGATCCAAATCTTTTCAGAAAGAAGAGGGATAGCCTGAAACAGTGAATTAAGAATTTAAAACTTTATAAATTATTCTAATTAAAAGAAAAAAAAAACATGAAAACAATTCTTTCAAATTTTTTTTTTTTTTTTTTTTTATAAGCGTTTCACCCCGAGCAAGGAATGTCACTGCCACTACTGTGCAGGGGGCTACGTAGAGTGGAGAAAGGCTGATTAAATATAGGAAATGACAGAGGGTGGGTGATAGGCGGGTAAGGATACTGAGAATGAGGGTTGGGTAGATGAGTGTTGTGAGAATAGTTGGGAGTTAGTGTGATAGGAGGTGTCTATTGACCCTACATTTAAACACCTGGAGATTGTAACTGTCGGGAAAGCAGACTTGTGGAAGGGAGTTCCACAGGCGGGAAGCGCGAGAAAAGAAGCTGTTGGAGTAGAATTTACGGTTACATCTTATCTGTTTAACTGTAAAAGGGTGGGACCTAGTTGCTAATCTAGTATCTCGTGTAAATTCGTGCTTAGGCGGCACCAGTGATCTAAGCTCATCGGAGCAGAAGCCATGAAAGTACTTGTAGAAGAGGCACAGGGAAGCCACATCACGCCGGTGTGAGAGCGGCTGCAGCCGGTCTGCCAAGTCAGTATCAACCACGTTACAGATCCTCCTTTGTATTTTGTCAAGAAGCCCAAGGAGAGCAGCAGGGGCACCCGACCAGATATGGCAGCAATATTCAATACACGGGCGGATGGTAGATTTGTATATGTGCAGAATAGATTCAGGTGGGAAAAATTTCCGGGCCCTGCACAGGGAGCCCACTTTCATAGCAGCAGATTTGGCAATGGATTCAATATAGTCATTCCATTTGAGGTCCGCCGAGAGTGTAAGGCCAAGGAGGCGTAGTATTTTACTCTCTGGGAGGCTAGCCTGTCCCATGCTAATGGGAGGTAGATGCGATTGTCTATGGTGATTAGTTGATAACAGCTTTGTTTTAGAGGCATTGAAATTTACCAACCATTTCCTACCCCAGGCCACTACGGATTGGAGGTCCCTTTCAAGCACGGCAACGAGGTTCACTTTGTCGTCCAGACCTGGTTTCTGATCGATGCGGGAGTAGATTGTTGTGTCGTCGGCATACATGCCAACTTGGGATCTAATGGTGTCGGGGAGATCATTAATGTAGATCAGAAAGAGCGTGGGACCTAGGATAGAACCTTGAGGGACGCCCGCGTTATTAATTATTCATTAAAAAGTTTTTTTCTTAAAATGATAATGTTCATAAGCTATCTTAATCATAAAAGCAATTAAAAACTTTTCTAATTAAATAATATCTTAGTTTTATTGCATTTTTTATTTTATGATTCAGAGCAGATGTTCAGTAACTGGGGGTTCTGATTTACAGAAAAATAATTGGTGATTAAATTCTCCAAAGACTTCTTGTTACAACTAATATAAACATTAAGTCCTACAAAAATCAATTACTTGAAATTTCATTAAATTAAATAAGTGGAGATTAACAGATATTAAAAAAAAAGATTTTACCAATATTTTTTAAGAAAAAAAAATTCCTGAAATAATTTAATTCATTTGTGAATAAGTTATTAATGTTTCATTAAAATCAAACAATTATTTGATCTTTGCAAGATTTTTCAAATCCTTTCTTTTTCCACCACAAAAAGGCACTAAAATTTCCTTTACTAATTTATGGTGACACATGAAAAAAAAAACTTTCAAAAATTTTGAAGATTCTAAAAAGGATTAAAAATCTAATTTGATAATAAAAAAAATGGTCTTTCCTCTTAATAACTACAAAGATTTTAACAATAAAATATCAAGAATAGTAATAAGTATTACTACAAATTCATGAGTAACTGAAGTAATATACCAAGACAATACAACTGTGTGATGCCACAACATCTCATTAACTTTTTAGGTTACAGCAATAACCAATAAGGTTACAATATGTAGTAAAAAAGACTTTTTATAGCCAGCATTATAATAGAAAGTCAAAATAAATATGAGTTTGTCATATTGATATCATTTCAGTTTATGAAACTATTTAGAAATTATAACATCTAGAAAATTAAGATTGTTGCTTTAAAAGCATGAGGAATCCTAGGTTGCACCCTAAAGGATAATCCAACCCTTTTTATATAAAACTGCACAAACATATACTAGCATATGTAAAATTCAGTTATAAATGAATGTACCAACAAAGACAATCTTAATAAAAGCAATAAGTGAAACTTTTTATGCCAATGTGTTTTTCTTGTCTTAAGGAACTTTACTAAGGCAAATGTAAAAAAAATTATTTAAGGACCTGTATTAATACAAAAGAAAAAGTAACCCTGAGAAAAATAATTTGAATTAGAAAATATTCTAAAATATTAAAAACTCTTAAAAGGAAAGAAAACAAAAACATGCATTGCATTAAGTAATATAAATTTTTTGCATGTTTAAACAAAAAAGGAATTAATGTTGCTATTCATTTTTTTTTCTTTTTTTTTATATATTTGTTTTGGTAAAGTTTCTTAAGGATCAAAATGCATTGGCATAAAAGGTTTTCCTTTTGGTATTTTGTTTAATGTAATAGTATATATTATTATTTAGGAATTTTAAAATCACAAAGATTTCATTCAGTCGATTGCAATAACATTTCAGAAATTACTTACATTTGATTATATACTAAATGTGTCTTTTTTTTTTTTTTTTTCAGAGACCATCTTTAGTTTTGGTTGTGTTTTTTATATCTGGAGGTTTGTTTTTATTCACATATCATTCTACACAGTTTCACATCATTGGCTTCATCCTCGTAATGTCTGCAACATTCTTGTCTGGTCTCCGATGGACACTTACACAAATCATGGCCAACCGCAGTGAGATGGGTTTGTAAAATAAGATAAATTAATTTTAATTCTTAAGTTTATTTGTATATGAAAGACTTGAGTAATTTTTTTTTTTAACACGAGAAGTGTAGACATTTATCTATTTGTAACTTGTGGTTCATTTTAGTGATAATTCACATTTAAATTTAACCTAAATGGGCTCAGTGGTATAATAGATAATTTGTCAGATTAAGGAATTGGAGAACTGAGTTCGAATTCCAGTCAAGAATTTGTTACATTCACTTACAAGCAAAATCCTGGGAAAGATATAAATCCATCTCTCCCCAACTCCAGTTAAATAGCAGGACAGACTGGGTCCTATAGCCTTTAGTGACAACCAGTCTAGGAGAAGAACATCTCTAAATTCAAAACTTGAGGGGGGTCATTATTGGACCTTTTGACATGCTATTCAGCTCTTCCAAAAAGTGTGGTTGGTTCTGCATAAGCCTTCAGTGCTATAATTAAATCATGTACAAATAGTTTGGCTGTTCGGCACCAAGAATAGAGTTACTCTACCCTCATACATAAAATATGACATGAGAGTCCAGATAATTAAAAAAAATAAAATGTTTAAAAAAAATACATGAAAAATTGAACATTTTAACTCCTTCCAAATATTCAAATGTTGCCACTTTCTTCACAAACTCTTGTGGTATGGGTCATATTTCAAATTTGAATTTTGGTGTCTATGATCAGCTTTTGTTTCGTGGAGTATAGATATAAATCCTGGTGGTAATTCAATAGATTTATCAAATCCTATGTGTTATTTCAAAGTTACACAATGAACCATTATCAAAAATTAATTTACTTTTAACTAAATACGTAAGGTGTTTGTGCATGTATGTATAGTCATAGTTATGTTTGATAATAGCTAAAAGAGCTTGGAGAAATAAAATATTCAATCTTACATAATTTATGTCCTGAAAAAAAAATTATAAGATCACATGAAAAATTATATTAAAAAAAATGAAACTTGGGTAAAAGAGAGATTGTTTCCTAAACACAAACACACACACACACACACACACATATATATATATATATATATATATATATATATATATATTTATAAATAAGAATAAAGAAAATAATTGCAACGTTCAAAACATTAATGTATAACAGTGCTCAAAATAAAAATAGAGCAATGAATATTTATTAAGTTACAATATGTGCAAACTGTAGTTTGCACATGTTCTAACGTAATAATTATTAATAATATATATAATGTGTGTGGTCATTTTTCTTAGTTTGTATTTTCTTGATTTTAGATGAAAACTAGGAAATCTTCCAACATATTTCAGTGCAATTTTCACTTCTGTAAATTATAGTTTTGACATATAGTGGACCCAGGGAGGGTGTCAGTCAACTTACAAACAAGAGGATATGAATTACATCAAAATTCGATTTTAGTTTTTACCATAAGTGTTGAAATTAATGAATGAGTGATTAAATTTAATTTTATACTAAACCTTGTTTCCATTATGAACTGTCTACAGATCAATATTTCTGCATTTGTGTGTGTGTGTGTGTAAATGATAAAAAATTAATTTTAGTAGTAATTACTAAATAAAGTGTGATGTTTTATATAACACTCAAATGTTATTAAACTTCTGATATTAAGTAATTTTCAAAAAATAGAAAGATTTGCATAAAATTAATTCCTTCAAAGTCTGCATTGAAAGTCCTCAAATTTCCCAAGGATATTGACCACTGATACTAGATTGAAGCCTCCAAATATGTCCCAAGCATATGAGATATACACATATAACATTAAAGCATTTCAGCCAGGGAAATTTTCTCCTTGAGTTTATTAGTAGGAGTCTGGATAATGGTTGATGCTATCTTCTGCCAGCTCTTATCTTGAATTTTTATTAGATGAAAAATGTCAACTTTTAGTAATTATTAACTCATATTTTGTTTAAATATAGTTGCTTTATTTCCACTATTAATAGCAGAAATGTTGTCTTGAATTTTTGATAAAGCAATATATATGCTCAGAATAATATCAGAGCAATACGAAGGAGGTATACCTATATTTAATAGATTATTCAAAAGAGTTTGATAAAGTATAACACAAAGAGCTGTTTGAACATCTAGGTAACCTTGTTTGGGAAACATATTTGAATAATCCAGAACTTAGACTGGAAGAAAACTGCCTGCATATGGGTAGAAAATAAATTCAGTAAATGCACAAAAATAGAAAGGGGGTGTAAAACAAGGATGTTTCTTCTCACCAAGCCTATTCAACTTTAATAGTAAAGCAATCACGAGAGAATTAGAAAACTAAGATTTGTTATTAGTGGCCACAATCTTAACAACTCAAGATATGCAGTGTTGGTATCAAGACAGAAAGGAAACTGCAGAAACTTCTACAGAAAGTAGTAAAGGAAAGCAAGAAGAAAAGACTAAACACCAATTGTAAGAAAGATATGGTGAGCATCCCTCACTATAAACACAAAAGAGGCCTCAGATTGCATGTGGACATGTTTATCAACACCAGTCACGTATAGGCTTTTCCTATTAACAGCAAGGCAGTTTGGCATGTCTAGATATGGGCCACTCTGCAACTAGTCAAGATTTGGGTCTTTGTATGATGCCTCATGCCAGTAAAAGCTGGGTGGAAAGGAGCAGTCGACAATTGAGAAGACATGGTGTCTTGTGATATTGGTCCCGTGGTCATTTTGTTCCTCAATTTTCTGTAGTTTCCAAGGCAGTGTTATTTCTTTGATACCTCCCGTCTCTTCCCTCTCTCTCAATATTATCCTTCTGGGAGAGCAATCAGTGAGTTGCTTTTTCCCAATCCCAACAGATTCTTTGCTTAAACTACAACATAAGAATATATGATCATCAGCAAAAGGAACAACCCAAAATGTAAACAAATTGGCAACACCAAAATCAAGCAAGTATGAAAATTTAAATATCTAGAAAGTGTTTTAATAGAAGTCTGAAAATGTAACACTGAAATTTGAAGGTGCATTGGACGAGCAAAAGTTGCCTTTCAAAAGCTAAGCAAAGTATTAATAAACAGGAAAATTTCATTAGAAACAAAGTGTGCTGAACTGTTTACAATTGATCTTCCTATATAACAGTGAATGCTGGATAATCTTGTCACAGATGTGGTTCTACAAAAATATGCTGAGATTACCATGGACTGAACATGTGAATAATGAGGAACTTTTAAGGAAAATAGTGAAAAAAAGGATATGTCTAGGGACAGTTGAAAATTTTAGAGCACATAATGAGGAAAAGTGGCTTGAAGAATTTGACACTTACATGATATATTGAAGGCAACTTGGACAGAGGGAAACAGTGAGTAATGTACCTAATCAGTTTGTGTAAATGTCTTGCAGAATTTGGGACAGTTATTAATAATAATGAGCTTGAAGAATTTTACACTCACAGGACATTGAGGGTGAGAGAAATAGTGAGTATCCTAGCTAATGTGCTTGTGTAAATGGATGACAGAACAAGGAGTTGGAGATATGGTGAAAAGACAAACTTTATTAAGAGCTATAAAGGACTGGAATTTGTGAAAAGCCATGATCCCCTACATTTTGATGAGATATGGCACATAGAAGAATTATTTTTGACTCGTCTTTCTTCTGTCTTAAGATTAATTGCTTTTCATGACAAATCCACATACAGTGAGACAACTGTGATTATTAATGAATTTTTACTTGATAAAACATTACCAACCATTATTCAATTTTAGCTTGTATTACATCATTTAGTTGTTTTATTTACACTAGTAGTATTAGTAGTAGTAATATTAACTTGAATTTCAATTAGATGAAACCTTTTCAACCATTATTAAAACTGCTCAGACTATCATCAGTGGCCATTAATAAAGGTTAGAAATAAAGGATAGCCTTTTGATGAGGCTTGAATTTGCATCCCCTTTGCCTCTAGGAGTCTGGTCAATCACTTGAGTTGTAAGAGCATTCTGATTGGCAGAAAATCAAACCATCTAAATTGAGTGGAGATAGGAAGGATGCAAGAAAATCGATGATGTATTAGTAACTTGAAATTTTTCTCTAAACCAATTAAAATTAGCATTTGCTTTGGTCCTCTTTTTTTTCATTCTTTTTTTTTTTTTTTTTTTTTTTTTAAATCTAAAAAAAATTTTTTTTTTATTCATCTTCTTTTTCAGGACTTAGAAATCCTATTGACATGATGTACCATCTTCAACCATGGATGATATTAGGGCTTCTGCCATTATCAGCAACCTTTGAAGGTCAGGCTCTCACATTTCTCTCAATTCTACATTTTGAAATGTCTAATTTGTTAGTATACTGTAAACTAATAAATATCAATATTGGTAAAATATTCTCAAATTAGTAGACAAACATTTTAATAACAACAATCCTCTATGAAAAATTTTTAATAGGAACACTCTAAAAATCAGCTACTCTTGTAGCTCAAATATAGACAACATTATAAATTCTCATAATAGGCAAATTCTAAAGAATTTATGTAATACTGACTTGGAGTCCAGAATTTTAAATAAATGCAATTGTAGCTCTGTGGATGCCTGCCCGGTGTAGGGCAAATGTAAATTCACACAGGTAATTTATGAAGCTCACATTTCACCATCCAACAACAAGAAAAATTACCGGACATATATTGGTATGTCCGTGGGACCTTTTAAGCAGAGATATTACAATCACAGGTATTCTTTTTCGAACCTAGGTCAAAAATACCAGACAGCTCTTTCATGGAGATTCTGGAAAATGAAGGAAGAAGAGCTGGACTCATTAATTAGCTGGAGACTGATAGATTCAGCCCGAATTCCAAGGAATTTTTGTGATAGGTGCGATCTGTGTCTGCAAGAAAAAATACTAATATTAAAGTAGCACCTACTCCTGAATTTTAGAAAGGAATTCATTTTGTGAGCATTTAAAATTTTAAATTATAAATTTAGTTTTTAGGAGAGTAAATATAAATTCAATTGTTTTTGATAAACTAATTAAATTTTTAAATAGTAATTTTGAACACCTCTACCTTCCTTTTCCTGTCTCCTTTGAATATCTACCTATATTTAAATATATATATATATATATATATATATATATATATTTTATTTTTTTTATTTTTTATTTTTTTTTTTTTATAATCATATCACCCCGAGCAAGGCGTTAACGCCACTGAAGCGCAGGGGGCTACGTAGGAAAGAAAAGATTGGAAAAGAGAAAGCCGGAAACCACATCCTAAACAAGGAACAAGGGGTGAGCCTCTTCACCTGTTCAATAGACATGGGTGGAGTGTGAACCGGGCAATAGTTTAGTCTATCTACTCCAATTTAAAAAAAAAAAGTAAACAGTGAAAAGTTTGTTATATATATTATATTGTTTACCTATTATATATGCGTGGTACTTATTTAAAAGCGCTCAATATCAGTGATAGGTGTGAGTTTGTAACCCTGGGTTTCACGCTTTTGCGATCGTCAGACAAACTGATTAATTTTTTTAAAAAATTGGTTATATTTGTGTCTTTTTGTGGAAGTGGGGGAAAAAATCTGTCGTCACGGCAGATGCAGACATACACATATATACATTTGTACACCCATCAACACGCGCAAGGACACACACACACACACACACACACACGCACGCGCGTTCGGTCACTAAGGGTTGCATAAACATACACGTGCAAATCGTGCAGGGTTTGGTATGTGTGCCGTGGCACATATACACACTCATTCGGTTGGCATATTCGAATGGTGTGTAGTGATGTCAATACACGAATAGTTGTCGATTTCTCGTATGTACATATGTACTTTTGATGGGTTCTGTGTGAAACTATGGTAGGTAAGAATTGCTATTATTTTATTTAAGGCTGTATTGTTATTTTTGTTTTAAAGTCGGTTATTGGCTTGTTTTATTATTTTTTGTGGTTGCGTATATTTACATGGTGGAAAAGCACCTGCTTACAACAACATTACAAAAAAATGCCTACTTTGTCTACATGAGAAAGTAGCAATTATATCACATACCCCACAAAAGAACTTACTAAACACGAGATCAGAACTAATTTCCAAATGCAGACATGAAAATAAATACCTATTATCACAATTTATACCAAACGGATAAAAAAAATCACACGTCCCTGCCATAGTAAAATTAATAATTAATAAACACTAACAAGCACTACAAATTAGAATTTCCACCATGTAAATATACGCAACCACAAAAAATAATAAAACAAGCCAATAACCGACTTTAAAACAAAAATAACAATACAGCCTTAAATAAAATAATAGCAATTCTTACCTACCATGGTTTCACACAGAACCCATCAAAAGTACATATGTACATACGAGAAATCGACAACTATTTGTGTATTGACATCGCTACACACCATTCGAATATGCCAACCGAATGGGTGTGTATATGTGCCACGGCACACATACCAAACCCTGCACGATTTGCACGTGTATGTTTATGCAAGCCTTAGTGACCGACCGCGTGTGTGTGTGTGTGTGTGTGTGTCCTTGCGCGCGTTGATGGATGTACAAATGTATATATGTGTATGTCTGCGTCTGCCGTGACGACAGATTTTTTTTTCCCCACTTCCACAAAAATACACGAATATAACCAATTTTTTAAAAAAAATTAATCAGTTTGTCTGACGATCGCAAAAGCGTGAAACCCAGGGTTACAAACTCACACCTATCTATATGAATATATATATATATATATATACTCACATATTCATACACACACACACACATATATATATATATATATATATATATATATACACAATATTACATTCTAAAATATTATAAAACCATTACAATAATATAACTATAAAAATAATTAATATAAAAATTTTGGTGCATAAAATATTTCCAACGGTAAATTCCATATTTTTCTCCAAAAGAAACCAAATTTTTAAGTTAAATTAATTTAAATTATAATTTTAATCTAGCTAAATTATTTTATACTTATTCTTATTTCTGCATTTAAATATAAATTTGTTTCGTTGATTAAGGAGTTCCTTTGGATTATTGTATTTGATAATAATCAATTTCTCCTCCAGGTATAAATTATATCTGTCCCATGAAATTGTAGAATATCTAAAATTCTTTCTGGAATGTATTTTTAATTTAAATCTAGTTTTAAAATTAAATTATATGTCAATATTTTCCTCCCCAATTTTTTTTTTAATAACTTCATCCCATTTATTTAAACCAAAAATCGCTAGGATTTATTTGTCAACATGTCTGTTAACATTTCTATGGAGATTAATTTTTTTATTTTTTTCCTTTTTCTTTCCTTTCTTTTCTTCTTAGCTTACTTCCCTGTCAACCACCCCTTCCCACTTCTTTCTTTCTTTACCTTTCCACTTCCTTTTCTTAGAGTCAGACAAGACTAAATTTTAACTTACAACTCAGTTTAAAAGTAAGGTTTTCCAAAAATTTAAAAATAGACGTTGATTTCTGTCTACTTTCTTTTAATCCCACCCTTTTAATTTTTCTGTGATGTATACTTTTTTTAACTTCTGCCAGTAATATATCTTGCTTTATTTTGAAATAAAAAGTTGCCGATGATGCATGAAATTTCTCTTAGGGATTTAGAAATGGCCACACAACTGATTTGAACATCGAAATTTATTTTATTTTATATATATATATATATATATATATATATATATATATATATATAATAATTTTCCAATATATACATATATAAATAATACAAATATAAAGTTTGTCACATTCAAAAAGAATTTATCTAAATTTAATAATTATTATAACTGTTTCTTGAGCAATAAAGCCTTAATATAAAAAAAAAGATAGTGGGACTAGAGAGTTTGAAGTAGGAATTTACTCTATAACCTGTAATAATTGTAGTGGTGATAGTTGATGCATAGAACAATATATTATGATTTGTTGGGTTTGTCAGAATGGTTTAGTCTTCCACTTTAAAATATTTTATGATCCCTTTGTTTTGTGTTGAATTTGAAATAAATAGGGCATTGAAGGAACTGAGAAGTATTTTTACCACTTTGACATAGATTTTCCTCTAAAATTTTCTGTGATATATATATATATATAAAACATATTATTTTCCAATATATACATATATATGCATATATAATTAATACAAATATAAAGTTTGTCACTTTGCTGCTTGATGTTACCTTCAGCATCCTGATTATAGAGTTTCATAGACACACCCTGTAGAAATCACTTGGTCCAGTCATCAGGGGATATATATATATATATATATATATATATATATTACTGCTGGAGTTTCTCTTTTCACCTACTGGCCAACAACACAGAGTGATTTTATTTTGTAATGCATTGGATTCGCACAACCACACCCCACACACAAACAAGTTCTCATGTGGATTAATGTAGCTTGAATTTTTTTCTTCTTTCCTCCCTTTTTCTCTTCTTTCTTTCCTTCCTTCTGCTCATATATAACCCCAGTGAGCTCTATCTTCACTCAGTACCTGACTATAACAACATAATTTAATAACAACTTTAATTTCAAGTTTTTGTTATTTTTGCAGGTATCCATTTAGTTAGTACAAAGCAGGTGTTCCGGTTTGATAATTCACTCGTTCTCTTGTCAAACATTAGCCTCATGTCTTTTGGAGCATTTTTGGCATTTTTTATGGAAACAGCTGAATTTCTTCTTTTGGCCAATACTTCAAGTTTGACACTTTCAATTGCTGGAATCTTCAAGGTTTGTCACTTTCTTATTTAACAAAGAATTTCACTGAAATCTTATATTTGTGTAGTTATTAAAAACAGAGTATGGGTTCAAAAAATTCATATATCACAAGCCAACATTCCCTGGACAGTATCTTACCTTTAACTCTTAACACCCATACAGTGTAAAGAAAGGGATTGTCTACTTCTTACAACATCGAGCAAAAGTCACAAGTGATGACCCAGTGATATATGAACAAGAAATGGTCAGTATAAGCAGTACTCTACAATGTAACAACTACCCTGGTTACATGACAGCAGCTTCGACAAACTGGGATAGAAGGGTGAAAGAGGATAAGAAGATTCAGAAAACTGCCTTGGTCTGGCTACCCTTTGTGAAGGGATTATTGGAGAAAATAAAAAAGAACTGTGGTTCATATAACATTATGATGACCTTCCAAAGTGGTTCAACACTTCACAGAAACCACTTCTAAGACCTCCCATAGAGGAGAACTTAATTATGTTCTGAGTGTATGTCATTTCAAGCAGCTGCAGTAAAAAATATAAAGGAGAAATGGGTCGCCCCTTACAATAAAACTCTAAAAACATCGTAAAGCTGTAACACAGGGGGAAATAGAAAAATTATATATTGCTCACCATATATTGGGTTAAAAAGTAGATAATTGCTCCCTGTGGGATGAAGTTGAAATAATAGAGACCACCACTGGAAAATATGAAAATTTAAGGAATCAGCTCATATATAAGGCCACAAAAATATCCTAAGTTGACCAAGCAAAGAAATGAATACACTATGGGAACCAGTAATATGGACTGCTAGAAAAAAAACAATAACTAAGATCTGGTAAAAAATTGGTTACTGAGACAGTAGGTTTATAAGTCCCCAAAATTCATACATTGATGTCTTCAGTGATTCATGGCCCAATGGTAAAAGTGTTCAATATCTGGCTAAAAACTTTGAGAGTTGATTTAAAGGGAGATAACCGAGACATGTAAAAGGGCAGTGGCTCGTGGAAATAGAACAATCTACCCCAGTAAATGAAATAAATGATTCAGTCTGAAATTCCAATCTTCTGAAGAAGGCTGAAACGTCATGAATATGGCAACAAGTAGTGTAAATAGAGTCTAGTAGTTAGCAAACAGTTACAAACATTGTAAACTGTTATTTGTGTATGTATAATATATATTTTTTTCTTCTTTTACAGGAAGTGCTAGTCTTGTTTTTAGCTGCTGAAATCAATGGAGACCACATCTCTTTTATTAATGGCCTTGGATTTGGAATCTGTTTGATTGGGATGACTCTCCACATTATCTTGAAAACTATTCATAGTAAGCAAGTTTTTAGAATTACTTATTCATTTCTTATTAATATTAAATTTCCTTTAATCTCAGCAATTTTGTTTTTATACTATTATTTATGCTGTTTAATATTTTTTAATATTGTTGCTATATTAGGTCATCAGAAATATTTAGGTTTTACATTCTCATCATTTTTAAAACAAAAAATGCAAAAACAAAATGTTCAAATGGTAAAAGTTCATAAACACTTTTAGCAGCAGGAAATCTACACACATTTTTTCCCCATGATAAAACTTCAAAGAGTAATACTTACAATAGTAATGAGAAATCAAGAGGGACAGACTACAGTAGGAGCTATATATCAGAGATGTAAAAATCAAATGTAAGTGGAAATATAATTTTTTCTTTTTCTTCAATTTTTTTTAATAACAATGTTCATTCTGTACAAGACCCAAGAGGTACTCAAGATAGAACAGGTTAAGATTGTTATGATCAGGGAAGCATCCTCTTGGGAGTCACTTTCTACAAAGCAGAAAGTCACAAACATTAGAAAGTGTGATACATCAATCTGAAAGTGTAAAGGAACAATAAAAAAAACGGCCTTTTCAACTGAGCAAAGTATTAAGGCATTAAAAAATCGTTCTTAGAAACAAAGAAAACAATGTTCGATTGCTATGTACACTTTGCTCATAATATCTAATCTTCAAAATAGCAGGACAATTTCATCACAAATGAAGACTTTGACAGATGTAGTTCTACAGATAAATTTTGAGAAGAACATACAGAGAGCATGTGAGAAATAAAGAATTACTAATAATAATTAGAACTATTGTAATGTCAGTAACATTTGTTAAGAATACAAGACTAAATTTTCTATTTGTAAAAATAATTGTTTATTCATTTCTAGACTGAATCAATGGTATGTGGTTTTTGTATCTTTCTTCAAACGTTCAAGCTTATGAAGGATTTTTGTCTTCCTCGTTGGTTGGGCATTTGCATAACTTCCTGTCTGGTGTGTGTATGTGTATCATAAGTTCAGCTGGGTTCACTTCCAGTTTATATGGGTGCACCCACTAACATCATTTAAGATCTGATTCTGTACTTGATCTCTTTGAGGTCACTTTCTGGGTCAACTCTCAAGCCATCTAGGTTTTTGATGTTCTGAGGTGACACCAACTTTCCTTAGTATCTCTTACCACAAATCTACCCTTCCTAAGGGACATTAAATTCAAACCTCTGGTAATTCCTGACATGAATCCTATATTGCACAATAAAGAAACTGCTGCTCTCAATAAGACAGTTGTAATTTTTAGGACATACATAGTGCGATGGATGAATTACTGTCTAAATTACACGCAAATGAAAATAACACTGACATCTCATTTTAACAGATATTTTTGTGTAATTATGGTAAATATATCTTGAAATGCTAAAGAGTAAATTCATTCAATAAAATTGCCATTGGCTTCAACCACAACCTCCAGACAACTTCAGAATATTCTGCAACTTTTTTTAACAGTCTCCTTGTTTAAGTTGGTGAATGTTGCCGTAATCCTTGCCTTCAGTTCATCTTTGATGTTATGAAGAATTTAGTTGGTCACTCACTCAACTGCCCCCTACAAATAATAATCCAGGTGGTTTGCAGTCTGAACAGTTAGGTGGCCAGTTGTAAGGGGTGATGTGGTTACAGGAATTGTCTGACAGCCATGACTGGATTCTTCTGCTTGTTGAGGACTGTTGTCATACATAGGGTCTTCCAGCAGTTACCCTCTTGACCCTGGTTAGCACTACCTTCTCATGGCACTTGATGTATGCCTCCATGTTGAGTCTGAGCTCCTGCAGGGAGATGAATGAAGACATAATGCTGCCATCACTAGTGATCACTCCAAACACCTTCATAATCATCATTAGACTCCTCCAACTCTTTCCAAATCGTATCCACTGTCCTCACATATTGACATCCAAATACTCTGAAATGTTCCTATCAAAGCTTCCATCACAAATTCCAAGCACTACAGCATGCCGTTTCCAAATTTCTGGCAGAGTGAATTGTGTCATGGTGCTCTTTTTCTCACAGACGGTGCCCAACTGATCCTACTATAGTGTACACTCACTAAAATAAAAAACAAACCACACGCATACATGAAATTAGAAATATAAAATGACAACAATTTACTCATCATATCCTGCATAATGAAGAAAGAATGCTGAGAAAGTTTAACACTCACTGAAGAAGTATGAGAAAACAGCAAATAACTTTCATTAGTTTAAGTAAAACAAATACCACAAAAACAAATAGGGATTATAAAGGAGCAAGACTGACTTAGAACAACAAAAGATAGGAAGTCGTAGAGAGCCATAGTCTCATGATCTGAAAGGATGCAGCAGATAGTCTACAAATTAAAAAGTACTAAAGCAACTTATAGAATATAGTGTTTGGCAATAAACACATTAGTGATGACATTGTTCAAAGAATTCAGAGCACTTGAAGAAATATCCTCCGTCTTCTTAGCAATGAAAATCAATCCTTCAAGAACGCATTTTGCAAAGAATAGCTGGTAAGCATTGATGTTGACCAAATTTGAACCTGTTTTTGAGCTTAATCTACTTTAAATGTCTGTCTGGAATCAGGAATTATCATTATGTACATATGGACTGTTGTCCTCATCTTTGTTGTCATTGTTATCTCAACATTTTGACTATTGTGCTCTCCAGTCTTCATCAGCTAATGCCCAAAGAATTTCAAAACTGAATCCTTTATTTAATCTATGGGGATAAATTGTTCTTATTCCACTGTCCATGTCTAGGGATATCTCATCTAGTTAGTTTTTATTTAGTGCTGTTCAGTTATTGCTTGACCCATTTCCACTGAGTCTAAGTACGCACGGCCCTGTCCAGGGATTGAATACATTATTACTACATCACCATATTCATGAACAGGGCAATAGTCTAGTGTATTAAAATGTTGGTTTTTGAATTTAATGACATAGTAAATGAGAGTTCAAACCCTAGGTTGGGTAGTATGTACTTGAACTCAGTAGAAATGGCAAAATAACTGAAAAGTACTAAATGAAAAACTAACAAGACAAGATATCTCTGTTCTTGTTCCGCTGACAATATCTAATGTATCCCTGTAGATTAAATAAAGGGTTCAGTTAGAAATTCTGCCAAAAGTTACCCAGATTGACAAACAGCTGATGAAGGTCAGAGGCCACAATGGCTGAAACCTTGTGATAATACCAACAAAAAATGAGGATAATAGTTCACATATAAATATTTTAAATTTGTTAGGTGCTTTAACAAACATGCTATCAGAACTCTCTTGGAACTCTTTCTCTGAACTCAAGTTTTATAACTAAGATGCCTTGTCTAGTTCATTTGTGTTACTGGGAGTGTCTTGATTACTCCATAACAATGTCTTAAAAAATGGTAAATATTTTAAATTTGTTTGATTAACAAAGGATCATTGAAAGTAATGAGATTAAGGATCATTGAAAGTAATGAGATTTACTCTGCAACTATGTTGCATTAGAAAAAAAGACTCTCACCAGACAAATATATTTTAAAGAATCAGTAAATATAACAAACAGAAAATCAATAATCTTGTCATTATTTTTTTAACTGGTTGAGAAATTTGTCCTGAATGACAATGAATATTTTTGATTATCTGCAGGAAAAACTTAGGGTTTTTTTTGTTTTTTTTGTTTTTTTCACCGAAATTTTAGAAAATTTATTCCATTTCACTCAAAATAAAATTGCATAATCATTTTTACTTACTTAATTTATTTAACCAATAGTATTAACATAGTGGCTGTGCTAACATTAAGTCAGAAGTCATCATAACCAGCAGTGTGAATAAACTGGCTTTGTTCAACTACTGATCAAGCCAAATTATGCAGTTTCTTCCAGAAACTGTAACTAAAGCCTGCTCAGTATAGTTTCAGTATAAACCACAAATTGGCTCTGTTGATGTTGAACAAACACAAATGTTTCTGTGCAGGCATCTGTAACAAGAGTTTTCTAGCTATCCTAGTAGACTCTATAGTTTCCTGAGACAAATTAAAAGATTCAAAGATTGATGGAGGAAAAAATGATTTATTTCTTGCTGTGAAGAAAATTTTGACAATGTGTTATTAGAGCAAGTTAGAAGTGATGTTTGAGCAAATCGTGAAAGTCATAAAAAAGAACATAAGACCAAAAAAAAAAAAAGATTGGTAATAGTGAAAAGAAACAAAACAAGCACCACAGGAGTCAATTATGCAATACTTACATAGATTGAAAGAGCAAGTAAAGTATTGTGAATATGAAAAATTGGGAGCACATGAAATGACTACAGAAGATGAATAAATTCTTCTGATATTAATTGAAGGCTTGCAAGACTAAAATCATAAGCACAAAATACTAGAATGTCTGCAAAATAGCAGAATGAGTTTGGAAGCTAATATTCAGTTTTGCAACAATTAGAGTTGATTAGAGAATTTAATCAACCAAAAGAAGAATTTGAAACATATAGACTGAGCACTACCAAATATGTAACTAAATGTAAATATTGTGAAAAAAAAGTCATATGAGAGGCAAGCATAAATGTTCAGCTTTGGGAAAAATATGCTCAAATTGCCAAAAAAAAAAAAATCATTTTCAGAACATATGCAAATATGAAAAGCAAGCAAGAAGAGTAAAAATTGTTCAAACCCTCTCTGAAGAAGCTGGAGTATTTACAATGAATACACATAAAAGAGGTAGAGAAAAAATAAGGATAAATGGCCAAGTATTTGACATGCATGTTGATACAGGCAGTGAAATTATGCTGATACCGAAAAAATTTCTGAATAAAATTAGGATGACCGAAATTAAGAAAATCAGTGTACAGCTAAAGTAATTTGATGGAATGACCATAGAAATGATGTACACATTTCAAGGCAATTTTGAAACCCATAAATGTTTTGATTAACTCCCATTACAGTTGCAGCATGCAAAAAAGATCACAGATTATTAGGGATTGATGTATTAAAAGTAGACACATCAAGACTAATCAATTCAATGGAAGCAGAAGGAAATACAGTAGGATTGTTAAAATTCTATAAAGCAAGCATTCAACTAAAGAACTATCACTGAAAATATATAGAGTCAAGAAAAGTCCCAGTTTATATCCTACCTTTGATAGTAGAAAAATTAAACAAATACTAAGAACCATATTCTCAAGGAATGGAGTACCCTAGACACTAGTCACCAACAATGGAACCAAATTTTGTGATGAGAATTTGTGTGCATGGTTAAAACAAATTGGATACATCCTATACAAGACACCACCATATCACCCACAGTCTAATGGCATTGCAGAAAGAATGGTACAAACCCTGAAAATGGGATTGAGAGCATTCTCACCACTTACAGAAAACATAGAAGCATATTTACCAAAAATGGTCCTCAGTTACAGATCCATTCCACATGCAAGCAGGAAACTGAGCCCATCAGCATTAATGGGAAAATAAATCAGAGCCCCCATAATTATGCCCAACAAGAGAAAAGGTGTGGTATAGAAAGAATAAAGAGACAAAGCTGTACTGGAAAATAAGGGACAAAATATACTGGCACATGCAGATCAATTCAGAAGCAGAAACAATCTACAGGATGTGGAAATGGAAGGTAAAGAACAAGAAGAGGCAGAAAGTTATAAAAGTGGATCAGAGCAGGAAATGGAAGAAGGTAAGAATAAGGAGATCAACAAAGATGAGAAGAAATATGAAGAGAGACCAAGATCACCATTAAAGAGAAAACCAGAGAGACAAGAGGAAGAACAGTACAAAACAAAAATAATTAGCAGTAGTAGTAGTAGTAGTAGTAAGAGAAAAAAAGGTGGGGGGGTACAATCTCTCCAATTCAAGGAGATGTAGTATTGTATGCAAATGAAGTGACAAGTATATATAGAGTACTTGGAGAAGTAGTAGGACAGAAAATAGCCTGTCATCATAGAAGACATGCAGAGCTGTACTATGACTACTGCTACTCACATTGATATACAAAACAACAAGCTTTGTCAAATCTGTTTGGTGGGCAGTTCTGCCATTCATTTATTTTACATTTAACCATGGCTATTATGATGTGTCTGTCAAGATTATCTCCTCTCTGTCTTTCTATCTTTTTCTTCTCTTTTGTGTCTGTCTCTCCCATTAGTCTTCTCCTCTCTCCTTTTTTCATCATTGTTTCTCTGCATTGTTCTTTCTGTGGTGTTAAAACATAAGTCTATAGCTAATTACTGGTTGTAGCAAATATATTCCATGCTTTGTTTGGTAAATTGTTTCACTGGATAGGCTTTGGGAAGCCAGTGAATTTATATAAAAATGTTAATTATGAAAGTTATTGAATATCTGTGGACTGACCTAAGTAATTCTTAAGTGTAAATTAAACACGAACAATACTAAATGAGAATATTATATAACAAAAAACATTACAGTTAATCAAAACAGTGGGATACCTTGTAATGAATATTTATTTGATCATGTCTGTATTTCTATACAGAAATCACAGAAACCTTATGTAAACATAGTTTTGTCAGCTCATCACACATATATATTGACATTGTGTTATCAAAGGCAGAACATAGCTTAAAACAGGAAATTAAATGAATGCTTCCAACCCAGATTTTTATTGCTTCATGAAATAGAAAGGCTAAAAGAAAAGCCTAAAACCAAGAAATAAAAAAATAAATCAGCAATACCATATCAGCAAAGCAATCTACTGTTATTGGATATGACAGAAAATTGTTATCAATGTGTGGCAATGTCTTCATAGGCATTGAACAAACTAATGCCAGCTGATTCAAAAAAGTACAGGACCACAGTGTTGGATTAAAGGGGTTGGACTCTGTGTGTGTGTGTGTGTGTGTGTCTCTCTCTCTCTCTCTCTCTATATATATATATATATATATCCAAATAAGTTTCATTAGAAAAAAAAAAGAAAGACAGACAAGGTCTGTCTGATAAATTTTTATTGTATTTTTCCAATTTTTGGATAAGGTGTTGAGTAATGTACTCAAAGTTGTGGATAAATTATCCAACGTTCATATTTTCTTATTTTTGTTCAAGTACTTTTTACTTTCACAGTCATTATCAAGAACTGATGTGGTGCCTGTGTGGTAGTTAGAATTTCTGTCTGCATGCTGTGTTTTGAAGCTGGACATTTGAAATGGTCTAGCGTGATGCCATGTGTAACAGCAAGGCCATGCAAAAATATTGCAATTTATTTATTTATTAATTTAAACATTCATTTTTTTTATTTTTATTATTATTTTTAAATTTGTGTGAATGTTAATTATATCATATGCACTGTAAGATACCTTATTCAAAAATTGGAAAATACAATAAACAATGAAACGGACTTATTTGGTTGAATATTTGCTGCTTAAATATACCTTATATATATCTTTCTTTCTGTCTGTCAGTAATTTTACATGAATGCATCTAAGATTTTTGGATGATTTTACTATTTATTATCTTACATTGTAGCATTATGTAATTTAATGCACTATTTAAAATAATAACAATTACTTTGAATATACACTTTTTAGCCGCACTGGAGGGTGTCATCAATGATGTTCTGAATTGGGTCATTGGGCAGTTTCGGGTCTTTCAAACATCATACTCCTCTCACTAAATCAACCCCATCAGAGCTGATCAGTCTCTGATGTGCACTCCTCTTCTAAATTAACAACCTGCAGACACTGACTTATATTAGGCAACCCATACCCACTGTCACACATTCGATTTGAAGTTGACCAACAGCCAATCACAATGGTGTAAGCTCTTTTTAAGTTGATTACAGGGGATTTTTACTTTTTCATTTTTTTATGTGGATACTCGTCAGATACTCAAAAGGTAATTATGTGTTTTCTGATTTTTTTTTTTTTTTTTTTTTTTGCTTTTCCTTTTTACTTTTTTCAAGTTTTATCTCCCCAACTGGTAATTACTGTTAGTATAAAAAAACATGTAACCTTAAGATAATTCAAAATTTACATTGTTTTTGTGATTAAAATAAAAAAAAATTACTACTTATGCAGCATGTTAAAATGAAAATCTAAACTTATTTATAAATGGAACTTTGTGTGTGTATCCATTACCTATAGATTCCAAAGTGACTGAACTGATTTTCTTGAAAATTTACGCAGTTGTACTATAAGCATCTGCGATTGTTCTTAGCTAGGTTTTGTGTCGAGGTACCCTTGATAAATATCGAAAATCAATAATCAAAAAAATCAGGTTATAGAAGGAGTGGTCCAATTTTAATCAAATTTGATACACTCATAGTCAAAGACATAAGAAACGATATTCAGAAGTTTCAAGGTTGCAGTTTTTACAATAGTGCAGAAAATTGATAATATATATATATATATATATAAAAGGCAAGATTTTGTGTGTGTGTGTCTGTTTATCTGTCTGTATGTCCTTTATACAAATCCACAATTTTTATCTGATTCTCACTAAACTTCACACAAATATTCTTTAGGCTGACCAGGACCATGGATTAGTTTTAAAGCATTCATTACACCCGAGCAACGCTGGGCTATACTGCTAGTAAATATATAAATGAATGTCATTTCAAACATGTTAAACAAGTAAACTTAGAAAATTTGATTAAATCTAGCCATTAACGAGTGAGATTAACAAATAAAATTAAATTTACGATTTTGATCGTTACACGAAAAGAAAGGAAAAACAGAAAAAGGGGGATGAACAATGATGCTAAGTAAATCGTTTAACAAGAATTATTCACAAATAATTATAATTCACATATAATCCCATAGTTGGTGACAAAAAAAAAAAAGGCGATAAAATTGAAGTCAAAAGACTTCTATTAAGCAATAAAAAATGAAAATGGCAGGAAAATAAAAATAATAATTGACCCCCTTTGAACTTTACAATGTTGTGCTTTTATTCTAGATGTTAAAAAAAAATTGAAATCACAATTAATATGCAATATACCCCTACCAACATTTAAGCAACAAATGAGATAAAAAAAATAAAAGTAAAATATTGGTATGACTAAAGATAAACTTGATTAGTTTAATAAATGAGTTAAAATGGGAGAAAAAAAAAATTTTCTGACTATACATATTTACAAACCAAATACGCAATTTAGAATTAGTAATAACCTGTAAGATATCTTTATTATTTACATTAAAAATAATATACGATTAAAGATTTATAAAACTACATCGCGTAGAATAATTTACAAAAAAAAATGTTGTTTCCATCTATCTTGAACTTGGATTTTCTTTTCCCTGATTGCTTGTCCATGCACTGTCTCATTTTAACCATAATCATTTTGCTGTTTTTCCCGCAGTCTCAGTAATAGTTTAGATAGCCTTTCATCTTTTTATACCCACTATCCCAACATCTGTTAGGGTGCTGACTAGTGATTTTGCTATAAAACCCTTTGTGCCTACTTCAATTGGCTTGCAGCTTGCCTTCCATCCATTGCTCCTACAATTTTCCAGTAATTCATCATATTTTAGTTTTTTCCATTCATTCGCTTCTTCTGCATTGTCCTCATAACAGACTGTTAATTCCCACATAATGATTTTCTTTAACTTATTTGAAAAGAGGACTAAGAATGGATGCAATAGAGTCTTGATGATCTGGGAAGTTTAATCTTTTGCCTATATCTATTCTAAGTTCCTAGTCTGTTGCACACGATAGTCAATTGGGTGCAATCATTTTCTTTGAATTAAATGTGTTTCTATGGATGGCCGTATTAACAACTTCTGCTATGTCTTTTAATATCTGATCATGGCATCATATGTACCTACCATCAGCCAGCACTGATTTGCAGCTACTAAGTATGTGTTTTAATGAAACTAATTGACCGCATAAGGGGCATAAGGGCGATTCCGATTTAGACCATAGTTTTAGGTTAACTGGGTTTGGAAGAAGGTCATAAACTGCTCAGATTAGAAAGTTCATGCCTATTTTATTGCGCCATAATTCAAACCATCTAACTTTCCTATGAATCATTATTTCCCCATTTTGTCCACGCTCATTTTAATCCAATAATCTTTGCTACTCTCATTTCTTCTTCCCTTGCACAAATTTCATCCAGTAAGAGTCAACGTTTTTCTTTGCCTACAGCTTTGTTAATTCTAACTGTGAGGAAAAAACCCAACCCTGCACAACCAGTGGCAACAGTACCCAGTACTACTTTTTCACGAAGACACTCTTCTGCCAATTTCAACTCCCTTACCGCATTCCATTTCCTTCCAGTGTAGACTTCAATATTTCCTCCTGTCACTTTTGGATCCTTGGAGAACTTATATTATAAAACCATTTGCACTTTAGCGACTTTATGTTCTACAAGGTTTTTAAATGGGAGTTGTAGAAAATTAAAATTACCATAAAAGGCAGCATTGCTGAGACACTTTGGTAGACCTAGCCATCTTCGTAAACAAGCATTAATCTTTTTTTTTTTATCAGTTTTACGGAAGAAGTAGTGAACTCATAGGTGGACAATGGCCACAATATCTTGGGCAGGATAACATGCTGATAAATTCATGCTTTCTATTGACCAGATAAGCTAGACTTGTCTACTTTGTCTAACCGTACTCCTAAGATGTCCTTTGTTTCCTGGATTGCAACAGTCTTTCAGGGTATTGTCACAACACTTACCAAAATTCTTCATAGGTTATATTTTATTGTCAGGATAAATTTGCCAGACAATTTAAAACAATTCCTCTCTGATGTTTTTCTTTTTTTTAACACGAGTGACCTTGGTTTGGTAATGTTGAAATTCATCCTCGCCCATAAAATAAGTTTCTCTAAACCTTTTAGTAGCCACCTCGCGCCAATCACAGATGAGGATGTAATGTTCATATCATCTCTGTATGCTCTTATTGGAGGTTGCCGTTGACCAGATCTTGTTAAAGGACCTCTGCATTCTATTTCTGCAGTTTTCATGAGCATATTCATGGCTAAGGAAAAAAGGGTAGCTGAGATAGTGCAGCCTGTTATAATGCCTCTTTCCAATCTATGCCATGTTGTATTTCCTGCTGCTATTCTCATTTTGAAATTATTATAATAGTCCACTATGGTCTCTATAATTTTGGTGGGAACATGATGGCGTTTTAAGGATTCTTTTACCCGCTTATGTGAGATTGAGCCATAGGTGTTCATAATGTCCAGCCACAGGAAAGCCATGTCACCCTTATGTGCTTTCACGTCTTTTAGCAGATGTGTAATGACACCTGTGTGTTCCATGCACCCCCGTATGCCTGGGACACCTCCTTTTTGAACAGAGATGTTGATGCATTTATTATTTAAGAAGAACTTTAAGTGTCAGTTTAAAATACTAAAAAATATTTCCCCTTCGATTTTCAATAGAGAGATGTACCTAAATCGATTTACTGTACTTGCTCCTTCTTCTTTATGGATTCATATGCCTTCTGAGTATCTCCATTGCATAGTTATTTTCCCTCTTCAGACAATTGTTAATAACCTCCATAACATGCGTAGCAGCATTAGGCAACGTTTATAAACAGTGTAAGGGACTCCATTAGGTTGCAGGGCTGTTTTTAATATTGTCTGTATTTCTTTCCATGATGGTTCTTTAAGGTTAAAAGGTTATATAGTTAGGTCTGGACTGATTAGAGATGAGTTTTCGCCCAACTGTATTTGCCTATTTGGGTCACACAATGTCTCTTTACGAAAGTCATTTATTTTGTCTGGGGTTGATGTTAGCCTTCCACTACATTTATCGCCTAATAATTTTCTAGTGAAACCATATAGATTGGAGACAAAAGCTAATCATTTGTGTGCCCTTTCCTTCCTTCTATTCCTGTGCCATTCTACTCTCTATGAAGACTTCATTTTGGTATGGATGGAATCAAAGAGCTCTTGCAATGGTTCCTTTTCTTCTGGTTTTGCATCTTGTATTGCTTTTAGATGGCTTTTAATTCCACTCTGCATTGTTTGATTTTATTTACCCTTTGATTTTCTACAGTTTTTCCTCTTGTTTTCTTTTCCTCATATCTGAAGCGCTCTGAAGTGTAGCTGACTATGATTTTCAATATAGTTCTTAAACATATATCCACCGAGACCTTTGAAATTAACTTCAGCATCTTGCTAATGTCTGAGTTGAAGTCATGCCAAGTTTTTATATCAATGGCTGCAGATCAATTGATCTTTCCCTGAAATGTCTCAGGTAGTAATTCGGTGGAAACTTGTGCCTCTGCTTGGAAGAACTGGGCTCTGTGGTGAGCTTCCCAGCCCTGTATTCCCTGCGTCTCACCAGAAAGATTTTCTCTGTGCTGCTTCTGGCCAGTTTCCATTTGACATTTCATTTTGGCTTGATGGATTTTTAGGCCGTGTATATTCTTGCATTTTTTCTCGCATAAACAAGTCATAATCATTGTCCGTAGGAGTGTGGCTTGGTTTGACTCGGTTGGTCCATCCTAGTAGGGATTTCATTCTCCCCCACTCTCTTAGGATCCCTTGAGGGTGTTTATTATTTTGTGTGTCCGTAGCAAAAGGTTGATCTGCATGCCGGGTTGCTAGCCCAGGAATGCTTTAACTTGTGGTCTCTCCTCACCGTCAAGTGACTTTTCAATTTGTCATCTAGTCTATTCCTAGTAGTCATCTGACCTTTCCCAGATGTCACTTATTTAACAGGAGAAAAAATTACTTCGAATATATGCTTTTTAACTATGCTGGAGGGCGTCGTCAGTGATGTTCTGAATTGGATCATTGGGTAGTTTCGGGTCTTTCAAACATCATACTCAACATCACCAAATCGACCTCATCAGAGCTGATCAGTCTCTGATGTGCCCCTTTCTAAATTAACAGCCTGCAGACACTGACTTATATTAGGCAATCCATATTCCTCTGTCATGCATTTGATTGGAAGTTGACCAACAGCCACTCACAATGGTGTGAGCTCTTAAGTTGATTACAGGGTATTTTTACTTTTTTTTTATGTGGATACCCGAAAGGTAATTATGTGTTTTCCAATTTTTCTTTTTGGTTTTTTTACTTTTTTTCAAGTTTTATCTCCCTAACTGATAATTACTGTTAGTATAAAAAAAATATATAACCTTAAAATAATTCGAAATTTACATTGTTTTTGTGATTAAAATTAAAAAAAATTATAATGTGTTGCTTTATTAAATAATTATAAACTTGGTAATCATAATAATGTATACAAAAGAATTACATTTATTTTATTTAATTTCAGACAGGGAACACAAGTTTGTAAGAGAAGCAGAACCCATTCCAGATGAGCTACTTGAAATGTTGACCCATGATGGGAATGACAGTGAAGATGAAGAAGAGGAAAGCATTTTCAGACAGTCTTTCAACAGCTGACCCTTTCCACCAAATTCAGACACTAATAGCCCATGAATAACTGGTCAACAACACATTCCTTTCACTATACAAATACAACTTACTAATTCAAAAATATTCTTAGAATATGAAATTCTGAGAAAAATCATTTTCATTATACCCCACATTTTTCATACCAATATCATCTTTGCAAATTTTATCAAGATATTTTAGCAAATATATTCTTCAGTAATTGTCTGGTGTATGTTGATCCTTTAGTGTTTGTTTATATTTTTTTCTTTTTCATCTCAGGAAGAAAACAAGTCCTTTTTGTCAAATGGAGATAATAATATTTAAAAAAAAAATTAAACTTTTCAAGACTACCAGATGCAACATAAACCTGAGAAAGGTTGAAGAATATATTCACTAAAATTTGATAAAACAAAGATGAAGATACTTGTCCTAAAAATGTGGAATAAAGAATCTGATCTTTTTAGTTTGCTTCATTTTCTTTTTTTTTCTAGCTTCATATTTGTTTTTAAAATGCTTGCTCATTTTAAACAACAAAAAAAGGATATCACACACACACTCACATTATATACACTACCAGCCATAATTATTAGGCCATCCCAGTTTTAAAAAGAGAAATGATGTAATATCATACTATTTTTAGTATTTAATGCCAAATGGATAATTATAAATGAAAATAGAATGGTTCTTTTGTTAATACTGCACAATAACATGTGCATCAAATGAACTGTTCTGGTGTTCAGTTTTTGTGATCCCTTCCCCATGCTAGTCTCTTCTTATTGGCTGGCTGAAGCAAAGGCTTCCTGGCTGCCTTGTAAAATTTTGCAAAGTAATAATAACAAAAGAACCATTCTATTTTCATTTAGAATTATCCACTTGGCAATAAATAATACTAAAAATAGTATGAAATACATCATTTTTTTTTTTAAAACTAGGGTGGCTTAATAATTATGGCCGGTAGTGTGTGTGTGTGTATATATATATATATATATATATATATATATATATTGTATTTTGCTAAAAAAAATGTCGACCAGGCTATTTCTGGAAGAAGATAACATTTTTAAGTCAAGTCTTTTGAAATTATATTGATCAATTTTAAGCGATAGAACATTATTAATAAAAAAATAAAATTAAACTTTCACTTGTTTCTGCTCTGAGTTTCATGGAATTACATTCACCTTCCAGGAGACGATGTAAAATTTGATTTGTTTTTAGAAATCACATACTCCTTATTTTATGAAGTTTATTTGAATTTATATTTATGGTGCATACTTATAGTTTCTGAAAATAAATTAAGTTTTATAATCCAATCTCCTAAAAATGGATTTAATTCAGCATAGATACAAGATAAGTGAACATTCAATTTGAATATTATTATAATCACACACACACACACTCAAGTAGTTACAAAAAAATCTCTGGAATAATTTTTAGACAATGATACAGGTAAAAATGAGTGAGACACTCATGAAAGTGGGTAAAAAATCATTGATAATCATTGAATTCATTTTTTTTAATGTTTTTTATTTATTTTTTTTCCTTTTAAATATATCAAACTATTTTTTATTTTAAATTGTATCCTTCAATTATATGCCAGTGGTGAAGTTTACAGTTCAAAGGTATCCTTGAATTGTATATCTATAATTTTTTCACATTTTTTGTGAACCTGTGAGTTCTAACTTGCATTCTTCACATAAAAGTTCAAAAAAAGGGTTTAATGAGTTGTATACAAATTTCTACCAAACTGTAGAAATCTAACTGAAATATTATGTTCTTTGAATACAATGAGTTCATTAAGACCATATTTGGTTGATTTTCATTACTTTTTACAAAATCAATCAGATGAAACCTATGGAAAGAAGTAAAGATCTCTTTACTATTACAAGGGAGTGTAGAAAAAGTTCTTAGCCTAACCTATTTCGAAAGATCAGATTAAATGAAAAAAATCAGTGTATCTTTTTTTTTTTTTTTTTTTTTTTTTTAGGGTTTCTTGGATAGGCTGAGAATTTTTCAGCACCTATTGATGTAAATTGAAAGACTGTCTAGGAAACAGCAGCATAATTTCATTTTTTCTTACCAGTAAATATTTGCTTCCATATATTGTATTAAAAAATAACATTTAGATAATTGTACTGGCTGTCTTGTCAGAAAAAAATCAAAACAAAATGAATACTTCTTGGACTTCTTGAGCTTGGCATTCATTCTGGAAATGAGCTTCTAGGAAGATAAGTAATGGTTCATTTTTAATATTATATTTTGTTGTAAAAGTAATTCACCCTAATTTATTTTAAATTGTTTGTCAAGTGAAATGATCCTCTTTTTTTCTTTTTTTTTTTATTAAATAATAAATATATGACATTAGTTTGAAGATGTATTTAAAAACTGGCATTCTCTATTGTACTGATTAGCAAAAGGATTAAGAAATTGATTTAATTATTTACATTTAACTATAGTTACTGTTAAAAGGTAAGTACCACCCACGTCTATTGAACAGGTGAAGAGGCTCATCCCTTGTTCCTTTGTTTAGGATGTGGTTTCTGGCTTTCTCTTTTCCAATCTTTTCAATCCTACATAGCCCCCTGTGCTTCAGTGGCGTTACCGCCTTGCTCAGGGTGATATGATTAAAAAAAAAAAGAAAAAAAGTAAATGAAAAATTCATTGCTTCATGCATAGATTAGAACTTACCTGTATTATAAATGAACTGATTTTTCCATGTGCAACTTTTTATACATGTATTTGATGTATATGCACATGTCTGTGTTGTGTATGAATGGCTTACATTTGCTTGTGTCATTTGATGTACGCACATAATTTGACTAAGTTTGAAAAAAGATATTGGAATAATATATTTCCCTCCTCAGTCTGGATAACTCTTAGCTTGACTTGAGTAATAAAATCATTTAAGTTAGTGATAAGAAAAATAGTTAAATTTTTACACTTTAAAAAAACAGATAATTTTAAAATTTTATTAAATTTGTTATTTAGTAATTATCTTTAAAGCTTTTATGCTTTTTTTAATTAGCAGAAATATTTTTAAGACTCTCATTGAATTAAAATAATGCACACATATGTATCCACACAATTTAGATGAAAGTGAAATTAGCATGTGTATTGTGAGAGTGAATTTCCTTTTATGTCTGGTAAAAATACCCTGGTAACTAGAAAAGGTATAAACTGAAATATGAAACCCTTTAAATCATTTTGATGACCCCTGTATTAAAACTTGAATATATATTTTTAATATAGCATTTTAAATGGACAAAAAATTTAGATTTGAAATTTGATCTGTCAGTGAAGTGACTGGTAGTGAACAAGTAAATATTAAAAGAATAAAGCATGTTTATTTACACATTAGTTGAAATGCTGGTTTTAACTGTCATATAACTTAGAAGGAAAAAGATCTTAAATTAAAAATCTATGGTAATGGTGAAATTAACTGTTTCCATACAGAAAATATTATGCATTTGTTGATGAAACAGTTACTGCTACTGTTGGTTGAAATTTCTAAAATCCTTCTCTGAAAATAATTTTTCCGGAAAATAGACATTTCCACTCAACTGTTATTGCTCTTTGTAACATTGATGCGAGCTTCTTTCCTAACCTTTTATTTAAGGTAGATTGGAAATCAGCATCTTGATTATATCATCATAGTTACGTATGCTACCCATTTTAGTTGTTGTTCTTTGAAGTTTTTAAATGAATTGTTCTTTGTCATTCTGTATCAACAATCTTCTTTAAAATTTAAAAGATTCGTTCATTTAAAGCCGTTTTTAATCTTTGATCTGAGAAAAATATAAGATTAGAAGTTTAATTTTATATGTCTGTATTTAACCTTTGAATAGCTGCATTCTAACTACAGATATTTAAAGTAAACCTGAAATGCACTGTCTTAAAGAATGTTAAAAAATAACTGGATGATTTGCAACCTGTATGATTATATAAGTTGCAAATTGTATATGAAATTGAAAAAAAAAATTCAAGGGAAATAACTCTTAAGTGTTACAGATGCTTATTATTTATTTAAATATGAGTGAGAAATTTCTTTTTTATATAATAGACAAAAGGAATCATAATTTGTTGGAATGAATTCAGTGATAATTCTTTTTTTATCATAATTTTTATTTCCAACAGTTCACGGTAATACTTTGCTTAGCTTTCTATCTTTGATAAGGATCGGAGACTATGGACAATTGTTAGTTTGGAATTCAGACTACTCTAGTCATGGTTGGTAACTCTATCTTGCTTTTTAACCCCTAGTTGTGGGGAGAAGTTATGGATTCATGCCTTTCTCAAGAATATTTGGCTGTAAGTGAATGTAATGAACTCAGCTGAAATTTGAACTCTGCTCTAAGATTTATTATTCTGAGCCAGTATTGATTACACCACCCACACATCCATTTATGCCCATGATTCTCATCAGGGAATGATGTGACATCAGTGTGTCCTTAATCCTCTTCTGAACATTACTTGGAAGCTGGCTACTGAGCCACAGCTCATCCACCTTCATCATAAGAATGAAATTAAGCCAATAAAAGTGTTTTCAAAAAGATGACTAAGTGTCTCATCTACCATAATTTTGAAATTGGTGATACTTTTCATAAACCGACTGCCAACCAAGGCTAACAAGCTTTGTTTAGCTGTCCTAGTGATTCTAATGATTTTATTATCTGCTCTTTAGCTTGTTGAAACACTGGTTCTTGTATGATCACCAAAGTTAAGCAATGCTGGACCTGGTCAGCACCTAGATGGGTGATCACTTTCAAACACCAGCTTAGATATGCAGTTGACTCCATGGATAGTTGCTCAAAATTGGATTCGAGTTCAAATTGCAGTTGGGTTTGTTATATTTACATGCATAAATGATCTTGGAAAAGGTATGAATCCACCTCTTCTATCCCAGCTATGGATTAATTAGTAGGATTTGTATCAGTAAATCATTATCTTCAAAAATATCTTATAATCTAAAAATATTATTTGGCTTTAAATAAGCTGCAAAAGAAAGAAACAAATCAATCAATCACTGCACTTTATCAATATTAAAGAACATATCTATCATAGTTAACATGCAAGTTTAGCCATCTTCATGACGTACATAGTGTTGATTTTTCTCTAATATTTACGGATCTAATAGTGTTTATAAAATATTCTACAAGTCATTTAGCTTGATAAAAATTCAAAGAAGCTTTGCTGTGAAAGTAATGGTTAATGCATTTGTCTAACTGGCAATTACTATTATGTAATGAGTGATCTTCATTTGGTGTAGTATAATTGCAGTTCTGTGTTTGACTAAAATTTTTTATTTCTTTCAAACCCCTTGTGTAGCAGAGAACTGCATTACACAGGTGTACTGCAATTTTAGTATCAAGTGAATTTTTATAGGACCGAGTTCACTAACACTGATGACAGACTGCCTTTCAGAGCTAAAGCTGCTATACTGCTTATGCATAGATGTAGGGAGAAGTAGATTCATGCCTTATTAGTGCAAAGTCAATGCAAACTATCTCAGCTAGAGTTTGAACTCTGTTTCCTGAATGCATTTTCCATACTGTGAACTGTTAGGCCACCCTCACCCCCCACACTAAACTTAGTAAATACTGAAATTTCTTATTTGTTTCCTGTTGTTAATATGTACAAAAAACTCTTAAGAAAGTGTCCAGATTTTATTTTGAATGATATAAATTACTTTTGACACTTAATAAATCTTGAAAATTCATTTACTTTTATTTTTCAGAAAATAGAAACTTGCTCATGTTATTAAAGATTTATAAAATAGATTAATTTAATCTATTTAGTTCAGCAAAGCTTGGAGGTGCAACAACTTGTGTTTATTTATCTTGTCTGTGCAATACACAATGAAATTAGACAAGTCTCTCTAAGCATACCAAATCAAAAGAAAAACAAAAAAAACTTGTGTATATATACAGACACAAGTGTACAGATGAAACCACCCTACACCCAGCATTGAATGAAGAAAAATAATGATGTTGTCAGCATGTGGCAATATTCAGTTTACACAAACCCAAGGATAAAACGTGTCCCTAAAGCATTTTGTCCTCAAATTAATAGATCTAAAATGTTGCCCTGAGGGTAACAAATCAAACTTGTTGGATGCATACTGTCTTTCATTATGTTTTCTGCTCTGTTTATTTGAACACTTGACATTTTAATATTGATATTATTCTCCCAAAATTACAAACATGTTCCTTTTAGTTATATTTACACTCTTTCAAGTCTTCCCATTAATGTTTTGTAATATATTTCCCATGATGCTTAGGGAGATGAATCTGATTGGTTCTTTTGTTTATTTGATCTTTTTAATCTTATTTTTAATAAACAAGTGCAAAACCCAATTACAATCAATAAACAAACATAAGACATTGATGGTTGCTGTGTACTTCATAGAAGAAAACAAATTAAAGGAGTTATCTTTTTTTTCTTTTATTCTGATTGTAGAAATAATAAATTTTTTATTTTGATTAAATAAACTAGAAATACCTTTGAAAATTTCACAGGATTTTATATTTGAATTTTCTGATCAATCTTAATTTTTTAGTTAATGTTGGAATAATCTCTTTACAATTTCCACAACTATAAAATACCCATGGAAATTCCCACATGGCCTCATTAAATATTTAAGCTCAGCAATTTTAACAAACTATTATAGTAATGATAATAAATATGAATGCATGTCACTTTTCAAAAGTGTGTACAAATGAAAAGATTAAAATTGACAAGGTTTCACTGAAGTAGATGATCAAAACATGAGTGTTAAGCCTTTCTTTCCTTAATAAACAAATAGTACCTTTAATATAACTTTTCTTCTGTCTGTCCTTGCAATCAAACAGGAATGGTCCATTGTTTATCTAAGGTAGTGGCAGCATATGATGTTCATGCTAACTGACTAAGGAATAAACAAAATTATAATATGATCTTTACAAAATTTAGCTAAGTACAACTCAGGGGTGCATAAAAATGAAGTAAATTGATGTACTTTGTCATCAGAAAAGATTGTCAGTCTTAGAAGACAGTATGTAAGATACTGGTTTTCTCTAAACTTGGCATTAATGAATACACTGAATAGTTCTCTTACCAAGTAAGCCTATACAACAAATTGTATATATATATATATATATTGGGCTGGCAAGCACCTTATCTAGACAAGACATGTATTTGTTTGTATTGGCTTTATCACAATACCTGTATTAAGATTTTTTTTTTTTTAATTGATTTGAATTTTTTTTAAAATTTACATATATAATATACGTATACCAGTTAGAAATCATTTGAATTTAAATCTGAACAGTATGCTCTGTATTTCACTTTGGCAAATGCAGCAATCTTGTACAGAAACATCATCTCCAGTTTCATGATTCTAAGCTAGCTACTCTGAGAAATGTTTGTTTCATGAGATTGTTCCACACTGGCTCTCCCCTTTACTTCATCCCTGCTTTTGATTAAACAAAGTTTAGTTAACACCTCCTATAAGGTTGAGGTAGTTGTCCCTTGAAGCTGGTAGTTAGTTTTTTGAGTTTAGTTAAATACTAAGATTTTTGGTTTTCTAAGGCCTGCTGGACCTATTGGTTTGAAATTTGGTACAATACTGTCTTCCTGTCAAATGAAACTAATTTATGCAGTTTTTCTCTATTACCCCCACCCAGCAATTTTTGTAAGCCTTTTTTTACTATTAAAGTTGGGAGTGATCACTCTCATAGAGAGGAGGAGGAGGAGGGAGACTTTCACATATGCACACCACATATTGTTGACCTTCTTACTGCCAAAGATTTTGTTATGAGTCTTGTTCTTATTGCAGATGTCTATATCACAATTGAAATAAAATTCTGATAGTCAAACCCATGTGTATTATATGTAACATTGAGATTTTGGGTGATAATTTCTATTATGTAAAAATATATCTATTTCAAAGCAAATTTTATCCATAAGAATTGTATACAGCCCTATTTTTTTTGAAAAACTGAAATAAACTTAAGAACATGAAAAATGTATATATCTTTCTTTTGGCCTAAATTAGCAAGCTTAAAAATTAACAAAAAAAATTTGTATTAACTAATTCTAATAAGGAATAACATTTTAGTAATTTTTTAATTTTGGTATCTTTTCTTGGTTTGGAATAGCATTTTTTCTTTTTTTTTTTTCTTTCTTTTATCCATTTGTATTTTCTTTTTCTGATTTTTTTCTTCAATATTTTCTACATATTTTTCTTTTTTTTTTTTACTTTTCTGCATTTTTCTTTTTTTTTTTCTTTTCATTTCTAAACGTTTTTCTCCCCTTTTTCTACACTTTAACTTTTTCATTATTTTTTTTTTTCACTTTTTCTTTACTCTTTTTTTCAACCCAAACTATTCCTGTTGTTAATATGTAAATAGTACATAAAATATATTGGAAATTCACCCAGGCATCTAAGTAAAGTATGTTTGCATACATATTAATTTTATATTGTAATCAGTAATAACTCGGTAAAGAAAGATACTGTTTCTATTGACAATTAAAGTCATATATTGAATAACACTTAAAGCTTAATTCTGAATATTTCAATAAAAATTAAGACTGCATGGTTGGTGATTAACTATTGCAGAAGAACATTTGCTAGCACAAATATATGATGTAACATAAAATGGTCTACAATTTATATAAAATAGTGTAACTGTGTTTGAGTAACTGGCTGTATATGAATAAGACTTATTTTTTTCTTTAAAATCAAATTTAAGGATTCTAAAAAATAATCTTTTTTCAGTTTTCAAATTATTTCTGCTTTGAAACTGCAAAAAAAAAATAAGGTTTTTTTCTAAATCTTGGTGTTGTGATAAAACTTATGACTTTGATTTCAAGACATTTGTTCTTCCAGCCATTTCATTTTTTTTTTTTTTTATAAATTATAGGTGAAAAACAGGTGATTTTACTCTTGTACTCATTATAAATATTCAACATTATTTTCTTGTTAATTTTTAATTCAATCAAGACTCAACTCTCAGATTGTGATGAACATTTTGTTAAACTTTTTCAGCCCTCTTAAAACAATTTTCTTCTTTATTGGCTGAGGAGTTTGTAAAAAAATGTGCACTCTTTGAATTATTCTCTTTCTCTATTTTTTTTATTTTTTTAAACAACCAAAAATATAAAATTGCTCTATAATTAACATTAAAAATCACATAAATTCACTTTGTGTTAAAAAAGGAATTTCTATTAATTTTTGTTTAATATATATTGTATTTGTCTATATTTCTGAGATGAGGTATTGTAATTATTTACACTATTTACATTATTTGAACAGTTGTCCTCATCTTCATTGCCATATTCACAATGTTTCAGCTGTTGTATGCTCTGGCCTTCTTCAGATGACTGGAATTTTAAACTGAACCATTTATTTTGTCCACTGGGGTAGATTGTTCTAGTTCCACGAGTCATGCCTCTTCCAGATGTCTTAGTATCAGTTATCTCAACTCTTGAAGTTTCTGTTCACCCTATTGCAGCTAGGTATTGAACTCACAATTATTTGGGTCAAGCCTCTTCAAAGTATTCCATGTATAGGTTAGCTGTTGCTGGTGATCATGGTGAGCCCATTGCTAAGCCTTCATCCTGCCAATATATGTTTTATCTAATTCTGAAATATGCTGTTTTTGTACAGATAGTCATCACCACTATCAGGTTATTTACTGGTATACTGGTATAGTCTCTTAGGCATGACTCTGAGGCCAATTTGTCCCTGACTACCAATAGTGCTTCCTCATCCAGGCTCACCATCTGGTTGGTAAAAAAACTAGTTTATAAGTCTCAAATTCACACACTGATGCATTGGTTGAATCCAGTAACTTGACCCAAATAGTTGTAAGTTCAATATCTGGCTACAGCAGAGGTGAACAAAAGCAGTTGAGATAATGGATATTGAGATATTTGAAAGAGGCATAACTCATGGAACTAGAATAATGTACCCAGGTGGATGAAATAAAGAGTTTAATTTCAAATTCCAATCACCTGGAGATGGCCAGAGCATAAAACATAAATATAACAATGAAGATGAGAACAACAGTCCGAATAATGTAAATAATTTTTATTGTAATATTCTTCTTTTTTTTCTTTTTCCTTATATATTCACTACTTTTCTTTCAATATTATTTCCTTTTCTTCGTATTTTTCTTAATAATATTTAATATCTTTTATTTGTTTATGCCATTCTGTCATTTTCTTTTTTTCAAAATTCTATGGCACATGATGAAACCCAAACAAAATTATTCTGCCAAAATTACTCAAATTTTAGACATTTTGTTTGGCAATTTACAACAATGAATTTTTTTTTCCATGCATTATTTTTTAAATCTATTTTTAAAGAATAAACACTTTTTTGAAAATTCTGTGATAATATTGTAATTATGCTGTTCACCTTACTAAACAATTTTAACCAAATTTCTTTCATTTTTTAAAAACTTCTTATCTGATGTGAAGTGTAAAAATCTGTCTTGTACTTCACTCCTTCCACTAATAAAAGTATTGATATATAATTCAATGCCCACATATGTAAATGAGACAAAACATTTGATTATCACTACATCATATCTTTTCTGTAATTGGATCTAAATATATTAAGCAATGTCTAGGAGGATACATTTTATCTTTTGAATTTTGTTAGCAAGTGAAAAATGAATCTTATTTTCCTTCATTGTAATTTTTTAAATAATGTGAATTCTTGAAAAGTAATACTAAAAAAACAAAAGACATCAACACAAACTTATTACAATTTGCATTAATGTTGGAAGTGTGTGTGTGTGTGTGTGTGTGTGTGTGTATATATATATATATATATATATATATATATATATAAGGCAAGATGTTTGTGTGTCTGTCTGTCTGTATGTCCTTTATACAAATCCACAATTTTATCCGATTCTCACTAAACTTCATACAAATATTCTTTAGGCTTCCAGTCAGGTCATGGGCTACTTATTTTTTCTGATTTCCATCCTCTCTCCCTCGATATCAGAAATTGATACCCCAATATTCGATCAGGTCTGATCAAGATGAGGATTTCAGCCCTTTTATCATGGTTCTTGCTGCAGAATTTGCTCTGACTTTGTAAAACTACAGTTTTTTGTTTCAAACATTAGTAGATCTTCTCAGACGACTCATTTTCCCTGACATCAATACCCTGATATTTCTATGAATCTAATCAAAAACCGATATTCAGCCATCAATATGGCTCATTTTCTCCAATTTTACTCCCAATGGGTACGATAAGTTTTCATGGACTTACTTAGGTTAGTTTATCCTTGGATTACTTATTTGACATTGATATTGGAAATCGATAACCCAATATCCTTTTATTTTGGCTTTTGCTTTGGGTTATGCTTTAAAAAGGTATAATTGTAGTTCTTAGTCTCAGCCATGATACAATTTACTCAGAGGACTTATTTAGCCTTCAAAATTCAGTTTGGAATGGAAAACTTATTTAAAATCAGTACTGGAAATCATAATTTGACTTACATCCATTCATTTTTCTTTCAATCTATGGTTTTGCTTTGACTGAAAACAAGTCTTTCATGCCAATGTCCAAAGTGTCTGAGCTCCAGGACCATTGATTCGTTTTAAAGCTTTCATTAAACCCGAGCAATGCCGGGCTATACTGCTAGTATATTATATATACTTGTAATCAAGTAAATGTAGTAAATAGAAAGGTTTTTAACAAATTATCTAACCTAGCTATTCCTAATTATATTTCAAACTACTACAAATTATACCTATTTTGTAAAAAAAAAAAAAAAAAAAGAAGAAATATGAGTTTATTTTAAGCCCTCCAAATATGTTATCCACTGCTTTCCCCTGTCTCCCTTTCCCTCCATCTGACCTGCGAGTATCAGATTATCCAAGACTTCTTTCCTCATCACATGTCCCAGGAACTTCAGCTGTCTCTTCCTGATGCTCAGTCTTAATTTTCTTTTTGTTTCCATTCTTTCCAAAACCTCATCATCGCTCACATGCTCAGTCCATGATAACCGCAGCATCCTTCTGTAGAGCCACATTTCAGATGCTTCAAGATTTCCTTCATCTTTGATGAGATTGTTCAGCATTTACTGCCATATTGAAGAACTGACATCACATAGCAATTCAGTACTCACTTCTTTGTTTTCAGCAAAATTTTTCTATCTCTCAATACTCTACTCAGCTTCGGAAATGCGTCTTTCACCATGCAAATTCACTTTTGGATCTCAGCGTCACACTTTCTGTCTTCTGTTAGAACACTTCCCAGGCATTTAAATTTTTGTACCTGCTTGATTTTAGTATTCCCAGCTTGTAGTTGACATTTTGGGCTCCTTCTTTTGCTGTTGACCATGCATTTGATTTTCTTCTAGTTTATTTGTAGTCCTTTCTGTCCACTTTCTTCAGCTACCTTCTGTAGGAGGTCTTGTAGTTTTCTTTCCTTGTTGACTATCAGCACTGTATCATCTGCATATCTTAAATTGTTCAGATTGTGGCCACTGATGATGAATCCTGGCATGGTTTCTAGGGTCCTCAGTATTTTTTTTTTTTTGTAATCCTTTCACCTCAAGCAAGGCATTCCACTGCCACTATAGTGCAGGGGGTTACATAGGGGAAGGTGCTGAGAGAGCAATTAGGTATAGGAAATGTCAGAAGGAGGGTGATAGACAAGTAAGGAGGTACATAGGAAGAGTTTTTGAGAGAATTGCTGCAAGTTAGTGTGTTAGGAGGTGTCTATTGACCTTACATTTAAACTCCTGGAGATTGTAGCTGTCGGGGAAGCAAGTATGTGAAAGGGAATTCCACAGGTGGGAAGTGCGAGAAAAGAAGCTGTTGGAGTAGAAATTGCAGTTACATTTTATTGGTTTCACTGTAAAAGGGTGGGACCTAGTTACTAATTTAGTATCTCGTGCAAATTCATACCTAGAAGGCACCAGTGATCTAAGTTCATCGGAGATTGTACAAGTTGAATAGATCTGGTGAATAGACACATCCTTATCTTACACCCCTTTCTATTTTGGATATCTACTGAACTTGTTTCCTGTCCATATGCAGGCAGTTTGCTGCCAGTAAAGGTTCTTGATTACTCTAATGTCTTTCTCAAATATGTCGAGGTTGCTGAGCATTTCTATCAATTCTTTGTCACGTACTTTGTTGAACGCCTTTGCGTAGTCTATAAAACACAGATACATGTCCTTCTTTTCATTTGTGTTGTTAATTAGCCAATCAAATTCATGTTTCCACAGAGAGCAGAACATTATTTGCCAAATATAATTCAATGGTAGACAAGTGACTACAATCAAAACAAGTAATATATGCCCTGCCATAATGCATGCATGCATGTATGTGTGTGTGCACACACACACACACACACATTGTTTTACATGATTCTGTGCATAAAATTAAATTTTTCATGCTAAAGTTCTAATAATACAAGACTAAAGAGCCACTCATGGTAGACTGTTATTGCTAGAATGGTTATGATAAATGAAGTATGACATGAGTGAAATAGGTGGTGATTGAAAGATTATAGAGATAAGGAAGGTAGATAATTATTGACCCTTGGCTTGAAAAGTCTAAGATTATTTGTGAAAGTATCCACATAAAAGTCGTTTTTACAAAGTAGCAGTTCTTGGAGAAAAAATTGTCAAATTGAAACTTTCTCATATTTGGAATATAGAAAAAATTAGTTTTGACACTGTAGAAATAGCATGGTGTGTCCGAGCACTGAAGTTAGTGTAGTCCTTTGTTTGGCATTTTTGAAAAACCACTCCAATCACTGCATTTGCTGACAGCAGAAAGTACATTTTAGGTAAAGTAAATAATAATGTGTTGAATTATCCAAACTTTTTGGGTAGTTCTTTGTATAAAAGTCTGCCTTATTTTGACAAGAACTTATAAAAATCACAATGAATCAAGAGATACATAGCATCTTCAAATTAAAAACCAACCAGTCAATAAAATGTATCTCTTCAAATCTCTATACCAACTGATTATATTTAATTGTAGCAGTCATTGAGAGAAACTGAGGTTGAAAATTAGTCTTCAAATCTATACTCTCAATACAGGACAATTTTATTTTTTCACAAAAAACAAAAACATGAATACATATTCAGTTATAACTATAAATATTAAATATAGTCTTGGATACTGAGGTCAACACCAAGTGGCAACAGTTTGTTTCAGGCTTCAATGCAAAATCCAGGCTATGTGTGTTGTGTTTTGGCTTGACTATATATATATATATATATATATATATGCAGGTCAGTTATGTATTATAGGTAGTAAAGTTGATTATGTTATACAGATGGCTATCGGGTGGGTGGCAACAGTTGCATTTCAAAATATTCTATAGGCTATTGAGTAGAAATAATTGTGAATTCAAATACAGTTATTTGTTAACTTTTTATTCATTATTATTATTTGTCTATATTTCTAAGAAGGGGTATTGTAATTATTTACATTGTCCAAACTGCTGTCATCTTTGTTGCCATATTCACAATGTTTTGGTTGTTGTATGCTCCAGCCTTCTTCAAATGATGTTCTCATTCCATGAGTCATGCCACTTCCAGATGTCTCAGTATCAGTTATCTCTTTTTAACTCAACTCTTTAAGTTTTTTGTCCACCATTGCTGTCACCAGGTATTGAACTCACAACTCACAAGTCACTGGATCTAACCAACGCTTTTATCCAGTGAAGGAAGTTCACCCAAAAAAGATTGGAGTGTACAATGGCCAAAACTCATAAATATGGCAGCATAGATGAGGACAACAGTTCAAACAATGTAAATAATGTAAATACTTGTTGTTGATTATTATTATTATTATTATTACATTTACTTGTGTTCATTTGTAGTTTAATTTATTATTAACTTAATTTGTTTATTTGTTTAGATTTTTTGTTTATTTTTATTTTTTTCAGGAGTTGGTTATCTTTGTTTAGTTTACTTTAAACTAAATTGACTTTATTTAAAGTATGTTCTATTATCTGCATTGTGTATAGTATTTATATTTTCTCATATATACAATACTCAGTTAACACAAGTGAGTAAATACTGACAGCAATGAGAGCATTGATACACTTTCATTTATTAGGTTTTAAATTATATCCCTTAGCATCTTCCATAGTTTACCTTGACTTTCACAGTTAGTCTGAAGAATATTGATGAGTGTTCTTAAATTCTAAAAGATTTTAAAAACTAATGTTTTAATATAGTTTTATTTCTTTTTTTTTTAATATTTAATGCAAAATAAAATTCTTACATTTGCCTTGCAGAGGATGAAATATGTTGGTAAAGAATAGTTTTCATATTGTTTTTTTATGGATATATTCTTAATTATATCTGAATTTTTACATATAATCTCATTCTTTTGCTTTCATATGTCTTCCACTTCCTGCACATCTTCAATAAATTTTCTAAAACAAACTTTTGTAATTTTCTTTGAACAGTTAGCAATTTTACCAGTACAAACAAAACCAGCACTTTTTGCATCATATTAGTTTCTTTAGATTTTATAAATCCTCCTAAAATGCTTCTTTTCTTTTCTATCTGTTTTTTTATTGTTTTATGTATGCTTGCTCTGTCAGTATTTTAGAGATTTTCAATATCTCCATATTTCTTGTTAAGTAATTTGTCTTTTGTCTGTCTGGATTGTTTTTCTGATATTTTTGTGTTTTGCCATTCTTTCATTAAATCAAGAATATCACCTATTATACATTCAAACCTCCTCCAGCTCCTTTTTTTAGCTCTCTTTCCTTGGAATGAGCTTTTTGCTGTTGCCTCTAGTATTTCCTTTAAGGTGTTCCACTTTCAAAGTTTTATATTTGTTTGTGAACTGTTTCACTCTACAGTTTGTTGTATTGTAACTTTGGTATTGCCACAGGCTTCTTTCTGTTTTTTGTTTTTTTTTTATCCCTCTTTTTGTACTCTTAGTTAGCATATGATTCGAAGGTACTGTGGGAGTTTATATTCAGCAATTGGAGTATGTATTAGAGTGTAGTAAATTTATGAGTTGCTTCATGATGATTAAGTAGTCTATCTGCTTTCTATGTCACCAACAAGGCTTTTCCATGTCCACAAAGGTTTTAGCATCCTTTGAAACCGCGTGTTGTTTATTACTTGATCATTCACTATGCACCACTGAATCTAGTTTTTTGCTGTGTTTGTTACATGATCCAAGTTTATACTTCTCTTCTTACTAACAAAACATTAAGACAGGCTTGTTCGTAACCTCAAGTTAATGTTCAAGCATCTTGAAACTGAGATGAGTAAAAGCACTGAAGGCAAATTCGATATCGTTCCAGCCACCAAACAGGTTAGATTGATTAATATTTTAATTAACATTAACATTACTCATGATAATACTAACTAGAATAATTAATTGCATTTTTTTACCAAATCATGAAAGATTTTTTTCCTATTTTTGATGAAATCAGAAATGGTTTATTGATTTCCAAGAAAAAAAATGTATGCAAAATAAAAGTTAGAACAAAAAAAAAATTTAAAGGATGCTGTACATTGTCAAAGCCAATTGTTAGCTGATGGCTGACAGCACATGCGCAGGTCAAGTGCTGACGACTTTAGATCAGCAGCAATTTGCAAACTTATTGATCTTATATCGCTATGACTAACCTTGGCTTTTTAGGCGATAGATATGTGGGATTGTTAAGAGGAAGTAAAGAACAAAAAGGGAATAGAAAAAATGAGTTGAGGAGAGGAAAATTAAAAACCAATAGTTTAAAGATTCGTAAATGAATAGAAAAAAATAATAGATCTGCATATAACTGAGAAAAGAGGAATTAATAATAATTATTGTATAATTATTATTATTATCAATACTATATAATTATCATTAGAAAATAATTATCATTATAATAATTATTGTATAATTATTATTATTACTATATAATTATCATTAGAAAATAATTATTGTATAATTATTATTATTATTACTATATAATTATCATTAGAAAATAATTATTGTATAATTATTATTATTATTACTATATAATTATCATTAGAAAATAATTATTGTATAATTATTATTATTATTACTATATAATTATCATTATAGTAATTATTGTATAATTATTATTATTATTACTATATAATTATCATTATAGTAATTATTGTATAATTATTATTATTATTACTATATAATTATCATTATAGTAATTATTGTATAATTATTATTATTATTACTATATAATTATCATTATAGTAATTATTGTATAATTATTATTATTATTACTATATAATTATCATTATAGTAATTATTGTATAATTATTATTATTATTACTATATAATTATCATTATAGTAATTATTGTATAATTATTATTATTATTATTACTATATAATTATCATTAGAAAATAATTATCATTTTTATAATTATATTTACATTAAACAGTGGAGAAAGGAATTAATTGATAGATTTACAACAGTAGATGGTTATGATTACGAGATAGAGAATAAATGTAAAAGCTGAGTAGAAATAAACTAAAAGGGAACATCAATCAGAAAAAGAATAATAATAATAATACTGATGAAGGTCATTTGAGTATAATTTCTTGTAGATCAAAATCAGAGTAGGAGTCTTGTAGAGTGAAATATAATTCTTTTTTTGTATGCCCACAAAACTTTGTTGAAAGATGAAAGAATAATTAATTACATTTAATTTCACTGAGTACATTTTAATACAGTGCCATAATTTTTGTGCTAGAGCAGTGATTCTCAAATGCCATGTGCTGTTAAATATTGTTACAGTATACATATACAGTGGATACTCAGCTTGTGTCAAAGTTCCGTTCCTGGACCATGACTTAAATCAATTTTTGACGTAAGTTAGAATTCACATGCTGCACATAAATAACTATGTCACTTACCTAAGCTAACATAGTTCTAAAATCATAATCTAGTACTATAAAAACACTGTACAGTAAAAATAAGAAATAAATAAAGAAAAGAAAACAATTATCTTTCCATTTTAATAATCAAATGACTTTGCTGCTTTGTAATCACAGTCAATTGCATAGAAGCAGATCCTTTCACATGTTCTGTATGAGTTCCTTATTGTCGAGGATCATCGAGACAGTCGTACGAATTAGACCCAGCATACAGCCAGTGTTTGTTCATGTTTCACTCTTCTTTGACTGTTTTATCACATCTAATTTCAATTCCATGGAGATGGATTTCCGTTTCTTTGAAGCATTGCCCCCCCACCAAGAATCACACTTACACTTTGGTAACATCATGAAGGGCCAAAAATATTTTTAAAAAAAACACAAGAAACATGAACGAAAGCAATTGAAGCACAATTAAATATGGCATGCGACTATAAACAATGTCATCCTTCTTCCCTACAATGTATTCTTCCGCTCTGCTAACACAAGTAGTTATGTGTGTTTACACCACAATGTCACAAGTGCTGTACATTAAAATGATAGAACAAGATTTTATTAATATGTTAATAGGAGGTGCTATTGTAACGATGAATTTTTGTAGGCCGTAAACACTGTAAATCAGGTTGGTTGGTTGGTTGGTTGGTTGGTTTATTTAACCTTCATTAGATCATTTAATGCTGAAAACCGTTTTGATTTTATTTATTTAGTTTATTTGTTTTATTGTTTTTGTTTGTTTATATTTTGGGGGGGATTGTTTGGGTAATGTTTTTCATTCAAAAAAGTTTCGTTGGTAACATTTTTCTTCATTCAAAGAAATTTATAGCATTTTGACCCCAATTTGGGGGTCAACTATTTACCCATAGCTGGGACCCTAACAGGTGCTACCACTCTGGGTCAGGGTGGACCTGGGAACAACAGCAATTAAGAGGTGGTTCCATGCTCCTCACAACCTCCCAATCAGAGGCCTTGCTGCCGGATGCAATTTAAGGTCATACCCAGGACCCTGTAAATCAGGAACTTATTGTATATATATTAATGTCTGTCATTGAGTACAGAAAAGTATTATTGGATTCAATTTTTTTTCTTTTAATCATTTCACTCCAAGCAAGGCAAGACTGTCACGAGTGCACAGTGGGTTGCAGCGAGGCAAAAAAAAATTGGTTACTATAGATTTTAAAGAAAGAATGAAAGATGAACAAGAGTCAAGGAGATAGAAGATAGCAATTGATGTTGCATTTAAATGCTTGGAGATAGTAACTCTCAGGGAAGCAAGAAAATGGGAGGAAGTTCCACAGGCAAGAAGTGTGAGTAAAGAAACTGTTGGAGTAGAATAGGTGGTTACATTTAACTATTTCAACCTAGATGCAAATTAAGTAGCACACTTAAATTTATGTGTTTGGGGGCACCAGGGAAAAAAGCTCATCAGAGCAGTTGCCATAAAAATATCTGTAGAAAAGACAGAGGTAAGATAGGACATGCTGGTGAGAAAATGACTGAAGTCGAGATGACAAATCAGGATTGATTACATTGCAAATCCTTTGAACTTCAGTTATCTTCTTCTATGTGCCCTGCTCCTTCAGGACATAGGCGATCATGGCTTTCCACATTTCCCTATTCCCTGGTGGCTCTGAACGCACCTCCTGTTACACCATACAATCCTTGTTCCATCATCCACCTGATTAGGTCCTTCAAATATGTTATTCATTGCTTTCCCCTGTCTCTTCTTCCCTATATCTGGCCTGTTAGTATCAGGTTCTCCAAGCCCTCCTTCCTCATTGCATGTCCCAGAAACTTCAGCTGTCTCTTCCTGATGCTCAGTCTTAATTTTCTTTTTGCTTCCATCATTTCTAAGACCTCTTCATTGCTCACATGCTCGATCCATGATATTTGCAGCATCCTTCTGTAGAACCACATTTCAGTTGCTTCAAATTTTTCCTTCATCTTTGATGATACTGTCCAGCATTCACTGCCATATTGAAGAACAGACAGCACATAGCAATCCAATACTCTCTTCCTTGTTTCTAGCGAAATTGTCCTGTTTCTTCATACCTTACTCAACTTCTGGAATGCTTCCTTTGCTATGCCAATTTGCCTTCGGATCTCTGTGTCACACTTTCTGTCTTCTGTTGGCCACCATTTCTAGTGAGGGCTCAAAATAAAACATTTGACAATACTTATTAATATATTTTGGTTTTCAATACAAAAGGAATATCCTATATTAGCTAAAAAGACTATCATTTTTATTGCAATTTTCTACTTCTTATTCATGTGAAATAGGCTTTTCAGTTCTAAATGACATCAAAAATAAGAAGCAAGAAATCCTATGCTCAGCTGAAAAAGAAATATGGGGCTGCTTACCACCCATTCAATCAAGTAATGAGGAAAAGGCTTTATCAGTTTTATTGCAATTTTCTACTTATTCATATGATATAGGCTTTTCAGTCCTAACTAATAAAACAACAACTTTTAGGCAAAATTTGACTTTATTCATCAATATAGTCTTCTAGGGTGATACACTGATTCCAATGCTGCTTCTATAACAATTAGAACGATTTATCTTTGGCCTCAAAATATGCCTCAGTTTCCGATATCACTTCTTCATTGAAGCCAAATCTCTTTCCCTGGAATATTCTTTTGAGGTCTGAAAACAGCCAGTAGTTGCTGTGGGCCAGATTTGGAGAATAGGGTGGATATAGAAGCAATTCAAAGTGCAATTCATGTAGTTTTGCTATCGTTGTGATCAACTTGTGATACAGTGCATTGTCTTGGTGAAAGACCACTTTTTTCTTCTTCATTTGTGGCCATTTTTTGGCGATTTTGTCCTTCAAATGCACCAATAATGCTATATAATATTTGCTATTGATGGTTCTTCCTTTCTCAAGGTAATCAATGAACAAAATACCCTGTGCATCTCAAAATACGAAGGCCAAAAACTTGCCTGCTGATGTTTGCGTCTGGTCACTTTAGACGGATCTCACCTGCTGCTGTCCACTCAGCTAACTGCTGATTTGACTCCAGAGTGAAGTGGTGGATTCATGTTTCATCCATTGTCACATATTTATGTAAAAACTTCTTGTTGCATTGAAACAGTTGCAAACAACACTCTGAATCATCGATATGTTGTTTTTGATCGATTGTTTGCAAATGCAGCATCAACTTTGAACACAGCTTTCTTATTGACAAATGTTCAGGCAAAATAGTAAATACACTACCTTCTGATATGTTCAGCTCCTCTGCTATCTCACGTCACTTCAATTTACGATCAGCCAAAACGAGTTTGTGGATTTTTGGGGTGCTTTCCGAGATAACTGCTGATTTTGGTCAACCTAAGTATTCAGCATCATTTTTGTCTGTATGACCATTTTTTAAAGTTAGCATACCACCTCTTACCCTTTGTTTTTGATGGAGCAGTATGAATAACTTATCAGGCCATTGCTTTGCCTGAACAGTATTTTTCCCATCAGAAAGCAATGCTTTATCAAAACACAAAATTCAGATTTTCCCATTGTTTTGAAAATTTGCAAAAGTAGCTTCACTTAAATAACTAATATGTAAAGTAATAATTCGATTGGGCCCAAATTTTGTTATATGCCATTTGAAGGTTAGTACTTCATAAAAATCATACAGATTTTTTTTATTAGTGGTGCCATCTATATGTGAAGCCCAGGGCATTATTGAGTGATGTGTTAAATGACATTAAAAATAAGAAACAAGAAAGATTATGCTCTGCTGAAAAGAAATATGGTGCTGCTTATCACACATTCGATTAAATATTGAAAAAAAATCTCAAATAAAAATTTAAAAAAAAATCACCAGGCACAGGTTTTACACTAAGCTGCACAAATAGTTGAATAAAAACATTAAAATAACGTAAGTTCATATTTGTGTGTTTATATTTTTTAAGTCTATGGTTTTACTTCATAAAATTCAAATGTATTTTTTTATTTTATATAACCCCAAACAAAGCAGTAAAGCCACTAAAACACAAGGGATTACTGGGTGGGGAAGAATTAGGAATTGAAACATTAGTGAGCAGAAAGATAAAAGAGTAAACAGGAGGACAGTAGTTAGCAATTAACATTGCATTTTTATTTTTTGCAGAATAAAGTTGGCTGGAAAGTATGAAGCTGGAAGAGAGTTTCACAGGCAAAAAGTGCAAGGAAAGAAATTGTTAACACAGAACCTATGGCTACATCTTTCCTGCTCCACTGTAAATTGATGAGCTCTAAACACCAGTTTAGTACTGCTCTTAAATTCATAAATTCTAGGTACCATAGTGAAGAGCTCATCTAAACAATTATCATGAAAGTATTTATAAAAATGGCACAAAAGGGCAACCTTACGGCAATGGGTAAATGACTGAAGCCTAGCCACCAGATCAGGACCAACAATATTACTGATTTTTCTTTGGATCTTATCAAAGTGCTCAAGGTAGATAGCAGAGGTACCAGACTATATGTGACATCAGTATTCTAAGATGGATGAATAAATATGTAAGATAAATTCCAGAGAAAAATATTATCTCACCCTACCAAGTGAACAGACTTTCTTAGCAGTTGACTTAGCAATGGATTCAATATAGTCTTTCCACTTCATGTCAGTTGAGAAAAGGTTAGCCTCAGCTATGATTAATGTAGAGAAGTTTAGTTTTAGAGGCATTAAATATGACAAGTTGTATTTTGCCTCAGTTAACAATGGATGAGGTTGTTTTGGACATCAACTGTCATTTTGACTGTGTTGGACTGATTATACTTACTATTGAGGCAGAAGTAAATGATTGTGTTGTCAACATAGATGCCAAGCATCAGTAAGGTTATTCATGAAAATTAAAAACAGTGGAGGATACCCACATTAGTACGAAAGGATCTAGACGAGTGGCCATTGAGGATAATTTTCATTTCATGATTTGATAGGAAGGACTGGATCAGCTCAAAAATATGTTCAAAGACGCTAATTTTTCAGTTTGTGGAAAATACATGTTTACCAGACCCTGTCAAAGGCTTTCGAGATGTCCAATGTTACAGCTTGGGATTCACCCCTTTAATAATTTTGCTAAGGGTGCCATGATATTTTCATTTACTCTTAGGAGTGCCATTGCTTAAAAAAGTTGCAAAACACTATGCAAGAAGTTTGCCATCACCAATGTGGTAATCAGAAATCCAGTTCAATCAGTAATAAGCCACTATTTTACAGGAGAATAATTGTTGATTTCCTGGCTTACTGCACAGACCTGCTACAAGTGGTGATCAGCTGATTTTGAGTACTTTCAAGGCATTTCTACTTAATTTTGGGGTATTATTATAACCTAATGATTTTTAGCCCTAAACATGGCTCTAATGAATATTGGAAATGCTTCTCGTGGTGTGAAGCACAAACAACAGACATTGTCAAGACTGATGAAATAGAAGTTTTGAAAAAATTTGCAGTAGCAGGTCTGTGCAAAGCTTGTTTGATTGATACAGCCTTATCTTCAGTTTAAGACAAAGAAACACAAAAAAAATTGCTTGAGTTCTTTGTTAACAGTGATCCAAAGAAGCACATGTTTATTTGTATTTTGTTAAAATCTCTCTTGATTTTCATTTAATTTGGAATTATTTACTTCATTCTGATACCAATTTCTGTCTGATGAGTCACATAACAAAACTCGTCATCCAAATCCTGATGAATAGAGCGCACAGTAAAATCAGGCCTGAGATAGAATGAGAACAGTGTGATTTCGTAAAGAACATTGGAGCAAGGAATGCAATGTTTATGCTTAAAATGTTGTTAGAAAGGGCAATACAAATGCAGAAGGATGTGTACCTGTGTTTCCTCAACTACGCAAAGGCATTCAACAAAGTATACTACAAAAACTTGATAGAGATGCTTGGCAACCTAGACATATTTGGGAAAGACATTAGAATAATCAAGAACCCTTACTGGCAGCAAACCGCTTGCATACAGACAGGAGACAAGTTCAGCAGATATCAGTCAGTCAGTTAAAGGCCATACGTGATATACGCTTGGGCAATCATGTCTCGAGACATGACTGACTGGGCAAAGGATTTCCCCGCAGTAGGTTACTATTACTTTCTGCAGTAGACTGGTTGCCAACCTAAGCTATAGAACCCAATCTGTCCTGTTATTTGATCTATAGATAGAAAAGAAGTGTAAAACAAGGATGTATCTTCTCACCAGATCTATTCCACTTATACAGCAAGACAATTCTGAGAACCTTAGAAGTCATGCAAAGATACATCATTGGTGGCCACAATCTGAATGATATAAGGTATGCAGATGATACAGTGCTGATGGAAAGGAAACTACAGAACCTCCTACAGAAGGTAGTCGAAAAAAAGTGGATAAAAGGACTACATATAAACTGCAAGAAAACAGTAAAAAGAGGAGCCCAAAATGCCAAGTATAGACTTGGGATACTAAAATCAAGCAGGTACAGAAATTTAAATACCTAAGAAGTGTTCTAACAGAGGATGGGAAGTGCAACACTGAGATCTGAATGTGAACTGGCATAGCCAAGGATGCATTTCAGAAGCTTAGTAGAGTATTGAGAGACAAAGAAGGGAGTACTGGATTTTTATGTAATGTCTGTTCTTCAATATGGCAGTGAATGTTGGACAATCTCCTTGAAGATAAAGGAAAGACTTGAAGCAACAGAAATGTGGCTCTATAGAAGAATACTGAGAATACCATGAACCGAACATGTGGGCAACAATCATGTTTTGGAGAGGATAGAAACAAAAAGGAAACTAATACTTAGCATCAGGAAAAGACAGTTGAAGTTCCTAGGAAAATGTAATGAGGAAAGAGGGCTTGGAGAATCTGATGTTTATAGGTCAGATAGAGAGCAAGAGAGACAGGGGAAAGCAAATATAAGGAAATGGAATAGATTTCAACAATGCTATATATTCATGTTATGTATACAATAGAGGTACAAAAAGAAAATATACTAGTATACATGCAAAAGAAAGAGGACATTAAAAATTAGCAATTATGTGGGTGATATGCACAACAAAGTTCATTCACCCAGGAAAAGATATCCCCATGCTCAGAACAAGGTCCTAGTTTGTGTTGTCACTACATCATGCTGGGAGGAAAAAAGACAGGAAGTGTCCCATCTTTATAGCTGTTTAACAGCACAACCTAACAATGTCTTGAAGAAACTGGCAAAGTCGGATGAGAAAAATGAGAACAAAATTATATAAAACCCAAAAACTGAAGGACAAAAAAATGTAAAAATCTGAAATAGCTAAAGAAATTTACCAATGACATGGCAAAAATGACCACGGTAACTACAGGTTTCTTATCACCTGGAATACTCATCTTCATGTATTATCAATGTTCGAGAATCTGTGCAACAGGCTAAACAGTGTAAACATATGGTAAAAGAGAGTGGGTTGCTAGTTGATCTATGGGAATTTAAGATACAATTGAGAACAAATTGTGTTTGACAGAAAAACAAATGCTTTTGTCAAATCAACAAAAGCCAATGTGATTAAGTCACTGTTGAGTATATGGGTTAAGGTTTTGCAGCCTGAAAAATATACAACATTTCATATATAAGACTTTTTATTACTCATTAATGAATGTTGTCAGGACCTAACAAAAAAAAAAACAAAAAAAAAAACAGTCTATCCAAGATGAGAGAAAAAGGAGGATAAAGAAAAGATTGGATGTAGCTGTTGTAACATGAGACAAATTCAAATCTATTAATTATTTTAGAACTAATAAAAACTTTTATACTGAAATCTTTTAATTTTAAATTCAAAAGGATGCATCTGGATAAGTTGCTATGGTTTAAAAAAATGCTTTTCTTAGATTTATAAACCAATCAGAATGAGTCTTGTAAAATAGAAAAATATTTTGTTTACATTTCTGAGATGAGGTATTTTGATTATTTACATTATTTACATCGAAGTGAAGCTGCCATACCTTTGTAATCACCATTAGACTCATCTGACTCTTTCTAAATCTTCTGCACTGTCTTCGGATTGATACCCAAACATTTTGAAATGTTCGTATTTGGGCTTTCAAGATGAATGCCAAGCAGTACAGTATGTCTTTTCCAAATTTCTAGCAGAGTGAATTATGTCATGGTGTTCTTTTTGTCACAGACAGTCTTCAACTGACCCTACTATACTGTGCAGTTAACAGAATCAAAATCAAGTGGTCCTGAGTATGATGATAAACTGCATCCGGCAGTAAGGCCTCTGATTGGGAGGTTGGTGAGGAGCATGGAACCACTTCTTAATTGCTGTTGTTGCCAGATCCATCCTAATCTAGGGAGGTAGCACCTGTTTGGGTCCCAGTTATGGGCAAATAGTTTATCTCCCAACCGGGGTCAAAACACTATGAAAGTATAAAAATAGACTTTTATAGTAAAAATTCCAGGAATACATTTTTGAAGAAAAAATATTACCAGCAATACATCTGACTCTCAACAAAAACCTACTTTGCAAAATTATGTTAATGAAACCTGATCTACAAACTTATTTCTTACAAAGAATATATATTCTATTCATACAAATCTATTAAAAAAAAATTGTCGGCGTTAAATAACTCACTGAGGTTGATATGCCGTAAACCAAACAAAATCAAAAACAAACAATACACAAAAATAAAGTGGCGACAATTTACCCATCGCATCCTGTAAATTAATTATGAAAATACATTTTTTGCTTTTCAAAAGGAAAGCAATAAAAATAAATATTTTCTGCACAGATGTTTTACGTATCAGCAATTTGTTGATTAATCAATAACAATTTCGCTTGTACTATTCAACAGTAATAAAATATGTTGACACCTTGATTATTCTTATTAAGGACAGCTCAAAATAATACAATGGCTAAAAAGGTTATAATTGATTTCTTTTTTTTTTTTTCTTGATAGGTATATAATTTTATCATGCAAGTCTGTTAATTATATAGTGTTGTGGTGCTCATAAATTTAAGCATGTGTTTTTTAACCTTTGATCTCAAAGTATCGACAAATGTCAACACTATGGTTTTTAAGTAGAAAAAGTAAACATTATTTTGTCAGAACCTTTGAAGTAATAGTTAACTAATTTTCATCAGTATTTTTTTCTTTGGCTAGCTATTTTTTTAAAAACTTTTTCAAGCATTGATATGGTTTAAGTCAAATAATTAATTTAGCATTAAAAAAATAACAAATTAAAATTAAAAAGTTTTAAATTATTTTATATGGGCAAAAAAAATTTTTTATCCTTTTTAAGAGTAACTTTTTACTATTTTTTTTTCCATTTAAAAACCTGAAAATTAATTATTTTAATTATTACAATGAATTTGCCACAGATTTTAATCCCCCCCCACAACAAAAAAAAAAGGTAAAAAAGGTGTTTAAATATAAGATATTTTTATTTTCATGTTTTTTACAATTAAATTTTTCTTAGTGTGTATGAGTGTTAAAGTTCTTCCAATCCTTGTTTGTAGTTGTTTAAAATAAAATGGAAAGAAATGTGATTTTGTTATAACTCACTACTAACGATTATAATATGTCAATCGTCTGACTCCAACGGTACTCTCTGAGAAATCTTTTATTTATTGTTATAAAATATAACAATTTTGGCACAAGGCCGAATGGGAAGTGAGGTAAGGCTGATCAACACTTTCTATTCTAGACCTAGCTACTCAGATTCATGACCCATTGATCCATTACAATTTGCTCATTAACCACAAGAACACATTCATCACAATTTAATCCTACATATACCAGAATACCACATACTCACAGGGAACATACAAAAACCCCATGACATAAAATTCCTTTATGTACAAACTGTTCAAACATATATAAAAATATAGTGATATAAAATGAGTGGGTAGGTGATGAACTCACAAAAATATAACAAATCATCCAAACTAAAAATAACTGATGTCAGTAGGAGCCATCCACCCCACAAAAATAAGAGTGTCTGCTGTATTCTGCCTATAGACAGAATCAAGAAGTTCACTCACTAATGGAGAGGGAAGGATACAAATAAATGGGGCGTAGGAAAATCAAAGACTCACCCTAGTCAAGATGGAAACACAAACCAAAGGGAACATGAACAAACTGGGAGGTTTGGAACCTTGACATGAATCCTAACAAAAGAGAATGCCAGGAATGGGCCAAGAACGACACTTACTTACATTAACCAGGAGTTTATCTTACCCAGGAGAAGTATTCATCAAGGAACTGTTTCAATGTGTCAAAGGGGGCTTAAAAAAGAAAATCAAGGCTGGCCCTGTTTACTTAAACCAATCTTGCCACTTTCACCTACCTTTCACTGAAATCTATCGACAACAAATGCTTTTTATGAGTTCTGTTCTTCATCTTGGACTGATGCCCAAAGAATCTGACCAGGTCCTGATAAGAATAGCATTTGTATCACAAGATTCCCTCCATTCACATTGTTCATACCACCATTTTAGCCACAGCTAGCAGTGTAAGAAACACCATTTTACACATGTATGCAAGATTGATGAACATGAGATATTTAAGATTGATATGAGCTGTCAACTCACTGATATAGTCCCAGAATGGGCAACTTGAAATCAGCAGTAGAAGACATGCAAAGCCATTACTTCTAGACCAAAGTCACACTGATGACAGTTGGGTAAATTCGTTAAACCCTGTCTGAAGGTGATATCATTGAGAGATAGCATGTTCAAAATTAATCGCCAGGTAAGTGAAAACTTTGGGTTGCTGAGGTAATTCGTTGCTGGTGCCCCAAACCAGAAAGAGTGCAACTCAGTTGCTGACATGCTGAACTACCTACAGAGAGAGTCTGACATGACCCCTTCACTCTCTATATGAGCATCCTAGACTAGGAAAGAACAGTGGATTGAGTAATAACTCTCAAGGCCAACTGACACACTCTGGGGAATCTGTACTGTTTCTGGGGCTTATGACAGCACTCAGGCCAAAAACAAGAAGTATGATGGCTAGAGAAGGCATCCCAAACACTCCTCTCTAAGATTGAGCCCTCTGTCAATGCACAGCATATGTGGTATTCTCTCCACTTTGATAACATGGACTTTGGACACAGACCTCTCTGCAGACCTGATGCTTGCCACTACCCAATAAAAGGGAGGAGAGTAAGTGCTATAGTGTCTTCTTACGGTCCTTGTAGAGCAGGAATACAGAGAGCAGGTAAAGGATGAGTAAAGTCTATGTAACACATGCCTCAGCCTTACCTTTCATAGATAACCATCCCACTAAAGGGCCCTGGAAGAGTGATGCCCTTCCGGGCATCTAGCAGGTGGACTTGTGGTTAATCTTGGCTCTGTGACCTTCTCATACCATTTAAGCACCTTCTGTATCATCTCAATGCTGTTGCAGCACAACACAAAAATGGATATGTCATCAACATACATAGAAACTCTGGCTTGAGCACTGCCAGGGATGCCAATTCCATATAGTGCCAGACTGTCTCTTTGTCAGTGAAGGAAGGGTTTCAATGCCAAAGTATAAAGTACTGTGGACAACCCTAACAAACTGACCAAGACAGCACAAGAGTGTGCGACTGCTTTCTGTTCAATTATGCTACAGCACTATGGTAGCAATACAGGAGGCTGATTCACTTGCAGAAGTCTGAATTGTATCCATCAGACAGCAGCCAGGTACTGATAGTCAATCATATTGACCGCCTTGAACTGATCCAAATTGATTAGCACGACTTGCTCATTGTCTTTTACATCCTTTAAGATCATTTGGATCAGATGCAGGTTGCTCTGAATTGTTTGTCCCTTCACAGCACAAGTCTGCATAGGTCACAACAGAATCTCAGCAACTGACTGCAAACACTTTGCTAGGAACTTGTTACAAACTTTCTGTGTGGAAAGGTCCATCTTCAGAACCTTCCTGTCTATTTGACAGATGACCTCTTGCCTTGGGGAAGATGTTATTTTTTTAGGTGGGGGTGTAAATTCGTATGGGGGAGGGAGATGGCAAATCCTTGAGGGGGAAGTGGGGAGACTTCTTTTCTGTTTGATGAAGCATTAGGGATTAGGACTTTGAATTTTCCACGGTCCTCTCTGCCCTACTTTGGCCAGAACTTTTCTCTTTTTCGTAATCTTGTCCCCGTCCATTCCCCTTTTTTAAAGAAGAAAATCATGGTGGAAGCATATCCTCCATCTCCATGCCATAATCTGACTGCTGCTGCTGCTGTAACTGTAGTTACTGTCATTGTTGCTGTTGTTGTTGTTGCTACTGCTGCTTCAGTTGGATACTGTTGCTTTGGGTGCTGCTTCTGTTGTTGCTTCTGCTTCCATGAGACATCTTGCTGGGAGGAAGAGTTTTTTGTCACAGCTTTTTGTCTCCTCTTTGCGACCTGCTACCATTCACTGAGGTCATTGGGGGCCTGGCCAGACTTGTCTGGCCCCACTGCTTCCTTAGATATTGTTGGTTGCTGGGATGGTGGCGCTAGATTCTTGCCAGGGCATGATTTGACAAATACATGTAGTACTACAGGACTAGCAGTGTGGTTAACAACCTTCAACAATAACTAAAATGTTTTGGCCAGAGCACGTCAAAATGTCTGGGATGTCCATGAAGCACTTGTGAGACATTGTAATCTGTAGAAAATTATCCCAGTGACAATGCCTGCTTTGCTCTTCACCAATGTGACATTCAGACTTGTCTGTACTGAGCAAAAATGGCCTTCAAATGGTCCTCCAATATGTCCAAGGGTGGAGCATCATTTTCATTTTCTGGATGACCAAATATTCTGTTTGCAACCTCACCAATTTTGTGACGAAGATGCTTCCTGCAAGAGTTCTTGCATCTCCAACATTAGCCAGAACTCACATGATATTTGACCTCCTGGCCAGCAATTTGGGGGCTGTATTAAGGCTTATAAGCACCTCCTTTAATAGCTCCCTATTGACGTCAATCAATTTTCTTGTTATTACATCCTTGGTCAGCAGGGAAGTCATTCTAGTCGGGACTGCCTCCAAGACAGAAGAAATCATTAGCAGCTCATTTCCTGATATGTAGTTCTTGTACATTTCCTTTTGAGCTTTATAATACCCTAGACCTCTAGTTTTTTTTTTTTTTTTTGTCTTTCCACTGTCCATGCTGATCAAGTAGGGGGAGAGAGTTGTAGTAGTTGCACAAAAAGACAATGATACTTAGCACACAAAACAGTACAAACAAATGTGAAAAACAGTACTAAGAGATGAACACAGACAAAATTGGTCACATACTTTTCAAATAGTGTTATATACAGAACTCTGAATATTTACCCAAAGTCTTCACACTGAGATGGGATGTTACACAAAGTCAGGTTTAACATGCACTCAGGCCAAGGGTCAAAATTTAGCCTGCCCCCACAACCACAGTATCTGCTACATTGCATTGTCTATTTTCTCAGCTGAGTCTCTGTCTGTAGACTGTGCCGCTGCTGAGGCATACTATGTGTGAAGACAGAGAACTTGACAATTGCAAGCTTTCTCGAAACTCTGGGTATTTATCCAATTCCTCCCCGCTGAGGTGGTATGTGACACAAGGTCAGTTTTTAATGCGGGTTTCCGAGCATGTAAACTTGGACAAAAATTCGCAACAATTCCTGTATACACAGAATTGGGCTTGTCTATTTTTCTCAGCTGAGTCTCTGCCCATAGACATAGCCTCAATTGAGTCACTATTTAGCTGAAAGAGATTGGCAAGTGTGAGTTCTCAGAATTCTGGGTATTTACCCTGAGTCCCTGCTACTAAGATGAGATGTGACACAATGTGATTTCAGAATCAGTCGAAATGATTAAAAATAATAACAAAGAAATGCATGATCAGCGCTATGACCATAACTTGCTGCTTCAGTTTTATCTGTTTATAAAAATGAATCTTAAGACTTAGGAATTCATGACTCTCTATAGTTTTTTTTTCAATGAATTCTTATGATTTATTGCAAAAAAAATATTGAAAGATTTTTTTTTTTGAATTAAGAATAGTGTAGTTCTTCTCGACTGATTGCAACCCAAGGCTTACATATTTATTTAATACATAGCTAGGAAGAAAGAGATAGATTCATGCCTTTCATATCGATGCAAAAAACTATGTTGGAATTTGAACTCTGCATGTAGATTCTCTTTTCTGTGCCGCTAACAACACAGCCATTGTAAAAATTACATTTGCCAATTGACTGAACAGGTTACCATAAAATTGTTAAAAACAGAAAAAATGAAGATAATTTGGCATCTCATCCTAGTGTTATGGTCAGCAAGATTGACTTGAAGATCATTATAGTGAATTTGATTTTCACTGGGTGCCCTCTCATTTTGGTTTTTTTGTGTCCAAATTTAGCTATGCTTAAGTTACAAGGCTGATCACAGTTTGAAAATTATTTGTAATAATGAAAATACTTTATCTCAAGCCTTCAGTTGATCTATTTTACCTTACATGGCTTGTAAATTCTTGTGTTTAGATGTAAAAACAAAATCTATGTAGTATAACTCGACTATATTCTGTAAAAAACGGTTTAATTTCTATTTTTGTCTTCAGAAATTGAATTAAATCAACTTTACAGTGTTAGCTGCTTGTGGTAAGTCAACCGGGATTCAGTCCATTTTTCAGTCTGTTTTTGGTGAAATTTTTTGGAAATTATTTTATTTTATTTATTTTTTTCGTCACTTAATTTGTGTAAATTATTTTGCAATTCAAGGGTATTTTTGACTTTTAAAACTTTGTAAACCTCAGTCACTTTTTTCTTTTTTTTTTTTAAATTGGAGTAGATAGTTCCTACTATCGCCCGGTCTCACACTCCACCCCCTTCTTTTGAATGAGTTTAGAGGTGATCACCTTGTTTCTTGTTTAGGAAGGGGTTCCCGGTTCATCCCCTTTCTCTGGTCTTGGTGTTAGTTCAACTGGAAGCTCTTTGCAGTTAGGGAGTATGGTGGCAACATCTTTACATGCTGAGGGTACCAGGTTGGCAGTTTCCTGGTTGCTGCTTCTGACTGGTAGTTAGGAGCCCGAACTCTTGCGTAGCGTCTTGAAAGGCTGCTCTGATCAACAGTTGAATAATACCAGGGTTATTGTAGTGCCTTATCGCGTGTGGACGGGCGTCCCTGCATGAACGTTCGGTGGGCAACCCCGAGGCCATATTATGTTGTAGGCCGCGCCAGTCTCCATCCTTCACAAGTTGCAAATGATTGACCGACTGATTCTATTCTAAGACCACTCCTTAACTGAATCACTATGGAAAAAAGCAAACATAATAACAAAACTAAACCAGCTCATTTGAAAACGCCCAAACCTGTCTGCATCTCTTTCACTAACATACGCGGCATTTGCACCAACTTCCCCAGCGTAGATTCTTTCCTCCATAATAACTCACCTGATATATTAGCCCTATGTGAAACTAATCTTAACCCTTTTATCCCTCATCTGAGTTCTACGTTCCTGGCTACCTTCCCCTCTTCAGGAAGGACTCCAATGTTCATATGCATGGGCTTGGTGTCTATGTCAGCGAACACCTTCCCTTAGCTAGGGTGTCATCTTTTGAATCCCCAGATCATTCTTTCATGTGCTTCCGCCTCTCACTTCTCAGCTCGATTAGCTATCTCTTCTTTCTCTACCGCTCTCCTTCCTCCCCTGACTGTTCGTTACTTGACATCATTTCTGACAATATTGACAAAGCCATTTCTTCCCATCCCTCTGCCCATATATTCGTGTTTGGTGACTTTAACGCCCACCACACCAAGTGGCTGAAGAACGCTGTCACTGACCCTGCTGGTGTCCACACCATGAACTTTTCAATCACCCAATCCCTTACGCAAGTAGTGGACTTCCCCACGCATTTCTCCGACAACCCTAACGGAAGGGACTCACTTCTAGACCTCTGCTTCACTTCCATCCCAGACTCTTGCACTACCAGACAACTCTGCCCACTTGGAAACTCTGACCACACTGTAGTGTCCATCAATATTTCACTCCACTCCCACCCGACCCATGAAACCCAGACAAGTAGAATATCCTACTGATATCAAAGAGCAGACTGGGATTCGTTCCGAGACTTCCTTCTGTGACATCCCTTGGAACAACGTCTTTAGTCTTCCCATTGAAGAATGTGCATCCGAGGTCTCTTCCTGGGTTAAGGCTGGCATCGATGCCTTCATCCCTGCTAGGAAATTCCAGCTTAAATCTCATTCGTCTCCATGGTTCTCACCCGCTTGCTCGGCTGCCATTGCCCACCGGAATCATTTCTTCCGACTCTATCGTAACTGCGCGTCGGACCAAAACAGGTGCCTTTTCACTTCAGCTCGTAATAAGTGTAAAAGGATACTTAATGAAGCTAAGATGTTCTTTGCTGCCAGAATGAAGCAACGCATAGCATGCTCTAAAGACTACTGGCGACTCTGTAAAAGAGTACTTAACAAGAGCAAGTCCACAATACCCCCGCTAATCAACAAATTTGAGGTCCTCACCTCCCCAGCAGATAAGGCTGAATGTTTTGCCCGCAGATTCTCGAAACAATTCGAGTCTGGACTCGTCTGGAGTTTTTACACCCGACTTCTCACCTAGAACCGAGGCACAACTGAATGATGTCCACATTACACCTTCGCTTGTCTCTAAGATAATCTTAAAACTTGACCCTCACAAAGCGAGTGGTGGTGACGGAATCCTAACCATAGTCTTAAAGAAATGTGCCCCTGAACTCTCCTCTGTCCTTTCTAAGCTCTACAACCTTTGCCTATCTGCTTCCTGCTTTCCTGCCTGTTGGAAAATCTTCCTCTGTAGTTCCTATATTTAAAAACACTGGAGAACCCTCTGACCCTGCAAATTACCGCCCTATCAGCCTTCTTCCGATCTTTGGCAAAGTGTTCGAAGCCATTAGCAACGCCGAGATGGTTCAGCATCTCACAGCACACAGGCTCCTCTCGGACAAGCAATATGGTTTCCGCTTCACCAGGTCTACTGCTGATATGCTAACGACCATCACCGAGTACATATACCAGGCACTCGACAGGAATGGCGAAGCCCGAACCGTTGCATTGGATATATCTAAGGCGTTCGACAGAGTTTGGCATGCTGGCCTTCTATGTAAACTGCGGAGCTATGGTATAACTGGACATTTGTTTGAACTAATCCAGTCATTCCTCTCTAACTGCACAATGAAAGTGGTGTTAAACGGACATGCCTCTCAGAACTACCATGCAAACACAGGTGTCCCCCAAGGCTCCATCTTAGGTCCTACACTCTTCCTGATATATATTAATGATCTCCCTGATTCCATAAGAACCCAAATAGGTTTGTACGCCGATGACACCACAGTTTATTCTCGCCTCCAACAAAAATCTGGTGTAGGCGTCAAAGCTAACCTCGCAGCTGAGATTGAAAAAGACCTCCAATCCATATTGGACTGGGGTAAGAAATGGCTAGTAAATTTTAATGCTTCTAAAACGAAATTAACCATCATCGACAATCTCACCTACCTCCCATTAGCATGGACCAGACTTGCCTCCCAGAGAGTAAAACACTGCGCCTCCTTGGTCTCACACTTTCAACGGACCTCAAATGGAATGACTATATCGAATCCATTGCTAAATCCGCTGCTATGAAAGTCTGTTCTCTGTGTAGGGCCCGGAAGTTTTTTCTGTCTGAATCTATCCTGCATATTTATAAATTTACCATCCGCCCGTGCATTGAATACTGCTGCCATATCTGGTCGGGTGCCCCTTCTGTTCTCCTCGGGCTTCTTGATAAGGTTCAGAGGAGGGTCTGTAATGTGATAGATACCGACTTGGCAGACCGCCTGCAGTCTCTCTCCCACCAGCGTGATGTGGCTTCCCTGTGTCTCTTCTATAAATACTTTCACGGCTTCTGCTCCGATGAACTTAAATCACTGGTGCCCCCAAAATACGAATTTACACAAGATACTAGATTAGCAACTAGATCCCACCCTTTTACAGTGAAGCCGATAAAATGCAGCCGTAACTTCTACTCCAACAGTTTCTTTCCTCGCACTTCCCGACAGTGGAATTCTCTTCCACACGATTGCTTCCCCAATGGCTACAATCTCCAGGAGTTTAAATGTAAGGTCAATGCACACCTCCTAACACACTAACCTGCTCCCATTCTATCAAGCACTCTTCCCATCTGCCCAATCCTCATCTTCGCTATCCTTACTCATCTGTCACCTTCCTCCTGACATTCCCTATGTCTAACCACTCCTTCTCTTTACCTTCCCCTATGTAGCCCCATGCGCAATAGTGGCAGTGGAATGCCTTGCTTGGGGTGAGATGATTAAAAAGAAAAAAACTCATTTTATTACTGAAGCTGACAACCTTCAAAATCATTTAAGGTGATGGCGAGAATAGCTGCTGCTGATAATTGTCAAATTCATTTCTACTCAGCTTCATCACATACTAAAGTTTAAAAAAATAAACCCAAGCCCCAGGAATCCTTTCCTCCCTCCCAGGCAGTACTTCCCCTTCGGGAAGGGACTGGGTTTATTGTAATGCAACTTGAGATATTCCAGAAGTGCTGATGGGCTTGGGCAATTTTTCCACAATATTGTCGTTAAACTCAATTTAAACCTCAACCTTGTGTCACATTCATTAGTGATGTGGATGCACTGAAAAATACCCATGCTTTAGTAGGCCGATGTCAAATGTCTGTGCTATTTTTGGTAAAGGAAAATAAAGCTTTTCCTTAGTGATTGAATTTATTTTGTTACTCTAGTCAATTAGAAAAAAAAAAGGCAGACAAAGGAAATGAAAGACAAAGAGAGGGAGAGAGAATAAAGGAAAAAAGGAATAAAAAGAGAAGGAAAATAAACAAGATTAATAGAGGAAGAGGAGGTGGTGAAGAAGACGAAAAAGCAACACGAGTCTTAAGAAGAGAAAATAAATATTTACCTGACCTCCCCACAAAGTCTTACTTCATGTGGAGTGTTCATACACATGTTGCAGCCTGCTCCTGCCGCCTGTCAGGTTGTAAACAAAGGGGCGACTTTGACTTTCCACCACTGGGATTCATCAGCAAGTTAGGGAACTGTTTCTCATAGCTGAAACCATATAATCAGCATCAGTCAGTTAAGTGCCATATGTGAAACATGCTTGGGCGATCATGTCTCAAAAGAGATATAACTGACTGGGCAGATTATCCAGCAGTAGGTTGCCATTGCTTTCTGCAGTAGACTGGTTGCCAGCCAAGGCTATAGAACCCAATCTGTCCTGTTATTTAACCCATAACTGGAAGGAAGAGACGGATTAATACCTTTCCTAAGAGTATTTGCACGTAAGTGAATGCAATGAATTTAACTGGAATTTGAACTCGGTTCTCTGATTTCTCGTTCCGAGTCGATATCCACTGCACCACAACGCACATCCTATAATCAGCATCACCTTTTCAAAAAAAAAAGACTACATGGTTTCAGCTGTGAGCAACAACTTCTTAGCTTGCTGATGATTTCCAGTGGTGGAAAGGGAAAGTCAAGGTAAAATTTGTTTTATATTTTAATAAAACATTTTCTTTCAGGTTGTACAGGAAAAAAATAAACTACTCTTCGTAATATATTTTTTAATTACTTATAATTTCTCAGTGTGATTTCAAAATTCATCTTTTTACTGTTCATAAAATTTTTGTTTTATTAAATGCAAAATCAAAAAAATGTTAAGTTTAGTGTCGAGTGTAAATCTTTTTTAAAAGAATTTTAATTTTTTTTAAATTTTAGTACCTGTTAGATTATTTTTGTATGGGTATTCAAAAAGGAAATAATATTGAATTACAGCCACTGTATGAAGACAGTCTGATGGAAGCAGGGATCTAATAAGGACCTTGTCACAATGTAAGGAAAAATTTCAAGTCGCCGAACCTATCATGTGTCGCCAACATACATTCGTTCTTCCTGTTTTCCTTTCCTCGTCTTCACTAACATGCTATCAATGAAACAAGAAGAAGATATCTTCAACTGACTCCTAAAAACTAATGTCCGATAAGTACAATTTTCCTTTGTTGCTTTACCTTCCTTTTTGTTTTTTCACCAGCCATAAAAAGGAAAAGGAACACAGATTTTATTAGTAACCTGTTAATCTTTTGTACATACACACATTCTGCTACTATCAACTATAAGCTCTGGATTCATTTAACTCCTTACTACTATTTCTCTGGGACATTTAACTACGTACATTTTCTATTTGAATTACATAGTAATTTCACTTCTTACTGATTTTATGTTATTCTGTTAATAAAATTCTACTTTAACATACAAACAAAACACTTTTATTCTTCCAAACTTCAATCGACCTTCTGATATTTTAAATTGTGGGGACTTCGGTTGTGTTTGGCACAATGCCAATTTGATAATTTGACAATTTATCATAAAGACATAGCCAAGGCCTCTACAAATACTCTTCCCTGTTGGAAAAGTAAAGATGATATATATGATAATTCAAAATAATTGAAAAATATTGTATTGGGTGCAATTAAATTTTTGTGACATGAAGACAGTATCAAACAGTAAAATTTTTAAGTAACTAAAAAAAAAAAAATACTTCTAATGTATGATAATAATTATTTATCCTAAGTTTCATGAAAGAGTATAAAATTATAGGTAAATTTTCGTTTTAGGTCCTGAAGGCTTTTATCCCTTCAAATTTTTCCAAAATAGCGTTAAATCCGTGCAAATGTATATGCTGAATTCAAATCAACATCAGTTATTGAAGAAACCTACCTTTATCGATGTTAACAACAAAAAAAAAAAACAAAAAAAAAACAAAAAAAAAAAAATAACAATTGGACTTCTTCTCGATCTTTTTGTCTCCATTATCGGCTTACATTCGCTACTGAATGGTTTTAGATGTAGGAAGAAAATTTTGGTCTATTTACGCGAATTTTTTTTCGGTACTCAATTTCAGCAGAAAGTTGTTGCGTGTATTTGCGTGTTCTTTTTTTTCCTTTTTTTTTTTTTGGGTAATTAATTTGTGTTTTTTTTTTTTGTATTTAATTTCAGAAGAAAGTTAACTTTCAAATATATAAAAATAAGTGATAAGTCTAGTTTTACTTAACCTTAAAGTTAACTTTCTTGAAAAAAATCTATATTTTCATATATTTGAAAGTTAACATTCGTCTGAAAAAATTAAGTAAAACTACTTATCACTTATTTTCATATATCTGAAAGTTAACTTTCTTCTGAAATTAAGTACAAAAATTAAAAAAAAACGAAAAACACGCAAATACACGCAATATATTTGAAGGTTAATTACACTTATCACTTATTTTCATATATCTAAAAGTTAAATTTCTTCTGAAATTAAGTACCCACCCCATAAAAAAAAAGAACAAAAAAAGAACAAAAAAAAAAAAACGCAAATACACGCAACTTTCTGAAAACTACTGCATTTTTTAAAAATTGTCAGTCATTTTTTCCATTTGTTAACTTTTAACTTCCTTTCCAATTGATGTATTGTTTTATTTTCAATGTTAATTATAAAAAAAATGCTTTACTGTACTACTCTTATTTTGTTCTTTTTGTTATTATAATTTATATACTATTTTCATATATATGAAGGTTAAGTTAAACTACAGTACACTTATCACTAATTTTCATATATTTGAAAGTTAACTTTCTTCTGAAATTAAGTACCGGAAAAAAATACAAAAAAAAAAAAAAAAACATAAATACACACAATAATTTGAAGGTTAATTAAACTACACCTATCATTTATTTTCATATATTTGAGAAAGTTAACTTTATATTTGGAAGTTAACTTTCGTCTGAAATTAAGTACCCCACCCCCCCCAAAAAAGGAAAGAAAACAAAAAACACGCAATTTGAATGTTAATTAAACTACACATATCTTCATTTGAAAGTTCAGTCAGTTTAGGTGCCATACGTGATACACGCTTGGGCGATCATGTCTCGAAAGAGACATGACTGACTGGGCAGAAGATTATCCCGCAGTAGGTTGCCATTGCTTTCTGCGGTAGACTGGTTGCCGACCAAGGCTATAGAACCCAATCTATCCTGTTATTTAACCCATAACTGGAAGGAAGAGACGGATTAATACCTTTCCCAAGGGTATTTGCGCGTAAGTGAATACAATGGATTCAGTTGGAATTTGAACTCGGCTCACCGGTTTCTCGTTCCGAGCCGATATCCACTGTACCACAACGCACATCCTCATTTGAAAGTTAACTTTCTTAAAAAAAATATTCTATATTTTCATGTATTTGAAAGTTAACTTTCGTCGGAAAAAATTAAGTAAAACTACAACTACAATTATCACTTATTTTCATATTTTTGAAAATTATGGAAAAAAGCAAATGTTAAAAAAAACAACACAAAAACATGCAACTTTCTGCTGAAATTGAGTATCGAAAAAATAAATCACATATTGATTTCAGTAAAAGGAAGTAAATTGACCGAAAGTCATTCAGCAGTGAATAACATGTCTGTGTGACAGTAGTGGGTGACAAAAAGAGCGAGATGAAGTTCGATTTTTTTTCTGGTCTTTAATATCAATAAAGGTAGGTTTCTTCAATAACTAATTGTTGATTTGAGTTCAGCATACATTTGCATGGAATTAAGGCTATTTTGGAAAAAATGAAGGGACAAAAAAGCCTTCGGAACCTAAAACGAAAATTTACCTCGTAAACAAACATTTTATTTTCAATGCATTGTTTAAGCAAAAAATTAATCATTACGTTTAACTCTAGTCCTAAATTTACTGACTTCAAAAACACATCTCTAGGACAGATATTGGATTTTTTAAGAATGTTACGATGTATTGTTGGCGTTTTTTTTTTCTAGATAGATGAATCGATCAATGTTTTAAAACTAAAAAAAAAGTACCTAAAAACTTTAAATACGAAATTATTTTAATGAGCTATTTAGGTTATTAGTTTAATAAAACTGAAATTTAACTTCAAAGAAAACATTTCGTTTAAAATATTAAAATGCGTTTTCCATTTTTTTTTTTTTCTTTTAAAATTTCGTGGCGGTATCTTCCATACGCGTATATTTGGGCCAATGGGCAAAAATTGCCCAGACCTTGCGACCACTGTTGCTCTGTGGATATTACATCGACTCCAGCTTTCTGCTGTTGCTGGGTTGGAGTCCCCGGAATCAGTTACCTTCTACCTTGTAAATTGAGAACAGATAACTACGAATTAATCTTTACTAGAAGGCTGAGAAAATAAATCAATTATTAAATGAATGGAGAAGAAAAATAAGTGTTGTAGGAGGAGGAAGAAGAAGAAGAGGAGGTGGTGAAGGAGAAGTTATGTCGGCGCTGTTGAGTTGGAACTGTTGGATAGTTGACTTTTTTTTTTTTTTTAAATGTCTTCACTTTTTTAGAATGAGAGATGCTCGGCTGGCTGTTTTAATAATTCTTGTTTTTTTTTTATTTCTAAGAAGCGGTTTGCTCCAAGCTGGTCTATTGGCGATTGTAAATTAAAAAAAAAATTTCTTGCATTCTTTTTTTTTGCTTATCTCCTGCCTTTTTATTATTTTTTTTAAGAAACGCCAAAATGCGTGAAACACGGAAAGAAATGAAGAAAAAAAAGCAACCGTGAAATTTTTAATTAAACATGCCTCAAACAATAATCCCCTCCTCTCCAGTTGATGCGTGTGTTTCTTCCATTTTTTTTGTTTTTTTTGACAGTAGAAATCTAAGGTGATTTTATTTAATTCCTAAGACTGACGTTTTAAAAATTTCCTGAAAAAAAAAAAAATTACAAAACTTGAAAAGAAAATCAACACAAGTTGTAAGTAAATTTTAAAAACGTTAGTCTGCTCCTGTAAATTTTGAACGACACCCCATAAAATCAACAATGCTATGAACAATGTTATACTGTTAATTACTAAAAGACATACATGTGTTACAATTAGAAAGTAGAGAAAAGCAGTTAATTGCCATTTCAGAAGGAACAAAGTCCAAAAATGATTGAGAATGGTTAACTTTTATCTCGAATTGATCTATTTCTTTTGTCTGCTTTCTTGGCTGGCTTTGCCAATCGTCTGGAACAGGTTAAAACACGTCTTCACATCTTGGAAGTTACAAACCAACTCCAGCTTCAAATCCCTCCGGGCCTTTTGGCACCAAAATTCGGGTCATACCCTATCAACCAAGAATCCAAGGTGAGATAACTTTTGTTTTTCATAATTATTTTGATACCAATTTCTTCTATGTGCCGTGTTTTTTCAGGATGTAAGCAATCATAGCCTTCCACGTCTCCCTATCTCTGGTGGCTCTTAGCACGCTTTCTCCTGTTACACCACCCAAACCCCACTCTGTCATCCACTTGCTCAGGCCCGTCAAGTATGCTACACTCTGCTTTCCCCTGTCTCTCTTTTTCTCTGACCTGTGAGTATCAGATTCTCCAAGCCCTCTTTCCTCATTACATGACCCAAGAACTTTAGCTGTCTTTTCCTTATGTTTTAGTATTAATGTCCTTTTTGTTTCCATCCTTAAGTTTAACAATGAAAATTTTGGCTAGTAGTTAACATTAAAAAATAAAATGTCATGACTTAGTAATTCCCCCACTCCTCGTCAAATTTGTTTCAAAGTTCTATCGTCTAATTTTTTTTAGTAAGAAAAGATTGGACTTAAAATAGATTTCAAACTTTTTTATAACCAGAGATTTTAGAAAAATAATCGTGAAAAGAAGTTGTTAACTTGGTAGTTGGTACGTACTTTAATTTCAAAATCTGATTAAAAACTCTCCCTCATTGAATCTACGTTATTTCCCTAAGGAAAAAAATGTCCCCTGAATTCCATACCAAACTTTTTTTTTTTATCTGGAGTTTTTAAAAAGTTGGAAAACGAAGTAAAATACTGTTTGGTAACTTTTTAAATTTATATTTGTTTACTAAACATTGTTTAGTGCTTAGTTTTTATTTTAGGCTTTTAAAAATATTCATTTTCATTTTTTTCTGTTTACTTAAATAAGATTTTTGAAAATTTTCTTTCAAAATCGTAACATGGTAAAAAAACAAACTCTTAGACAGAGATGGTGGGGATAAAACAGGGGCCATAATTCGCATGTAGAACATTTGCTAGAACTTTTGAAGAACAAGAACTTTTTGAAAGAAAAAAAGGTAATTGCAGAACAACGAACTATGGAAGATTGTTGCTACAATATGACCTTTGTCTTCAAAAGTTCTCCTGATGGATGTATTTGGAGATGTCATAAAATCAGATGTAGGAAATAAACAAATCCTTCAGCAGAGAAGCTCATTTTTTTTTTCATATCGACTCTCTAGAGAATATTCGTTGGCTTCATCTAAAAGCCTTTTTTTAATAGAAAAAGAAACCAACAAGTATCTGCATGAATGGGAATATATGTCTGAATATTTTGAAAATTAATATTTTATTTTTAAATATTTAAAAAATATATAAAAAATTAAAACGATAAATTTTTAACTCGCGAACTATGGCCCCAATTCTCTGGACTTTTACCTGTAACACTATTGAAATATTATTAAAAGTGTAAGAATGCTGAGCAAAATACACTAATTTATTGAAAAAAAAAATTACCGATATATTTTTTGTTGTGTAGAAGGTATTTTTTAAAAAATTTATTGCACGTTCGGACAAGTTGATAGTGTATTATTGTATCATAGAAGTTATGTCCCCTCTTGTTGACAAGCTAACCTTGTTGCTTCAATTTTTATAGATACCATTTCATTTTCTGTTTATTTATTAAATTATTGAAAAAAAATAGAGATTCTTTCGGCTTTCCCTATTTGTCTGTCCCTCCCAATACTACACGCTGCATTCTGACTCTTACTGTAACACTGTTATACTACTTAAATAAACTGATTCACACTTTCAAAAAAAGCAAACTTTTGTTTTTTTTTTCATAGCTTGTTTTTTTTTAAAATGATATTTTTGAGTTTAAAATATATTGCTTATTTTTATAGTGGATTTTGGCTCTTTTGAACGAGAAATCGGAGAGCCGAGTTCGAATTCCAGTTGAATTCGTTGCATCCACATACACGAGTACCCTTGGGAAAGGTCTGTTGCTTCTTCCTGATATGGGTTAGCAGATTGGTTTCTATAGCTTTGGTTGGCAACCAGTCTACTGCAGAAAGTAATGGCTTTTAATGGCTTTTACTGTAGAAAAATCTTCTGCCCAGTCAGTCGTATCTCTTTCGAGACATGATCACCCAAGTGTGTATCACGTATGACACTTAACTGACTGAATTGCGCCCAATGTATGAGTGTGTGTATTTCAGTTCTTCTGAATTTAAGAGTTATTGAATTATATTACTCTTCTGATAGGGAAAAAATAGTTAAACATGGTCAGGTAATTCATAATTATTTTCTTTTTGATCACCTGCATGAAAAGTAATGTAACAGTTGCCAAGATGAATAAAAAATTAAATTTTTTTTAAAAAAGGTTTTCATTTGAAAATGGCATTAACTTTCCTTTTTATTTTTCAAACATGTCTTTACTGAATGAAAACAAAACCAAACACATTATGAACAATAATGTGATGAATTTCGAAATTGCAATGAAAAATTACTAGTAGTAGCTTAAAAAAAATATTAAGCGTAGATTTTTTTCTGTACAATTTGAAAGAAAATAATGTGCTTAATTATGCAAGCACCAACTGTCAGAAAAATTTGTTTTTGAGTTTTATTGAATTAATAAGATGAATTAGTAAGATGAATTTTCAAATGTTCACTCTTGATAATGAGTAAATATTTTACTGTAATGTGTTTGGAAATTTTCTTTCATATAGCTGGAAAAAAAAAATCAAACATTCAAATTAAAAAAGTATGCAAAAGATATTGAAGGTGGGGGAGTCACTTCCTCCCAATACTGAAAATTCTGTTTGAATTTGATAATTCACTGATTGTTGGAAAATATTTTAAAATGGAGTAAAAATATTTTTTGTTTTCATCTCAGAAAAAAAAAAAGTTGTCCATCCCTCAAGCCATAACATTTGTCAGAATAGAAAAGTAGTGTTTTGTTCTTAATATTGATACAGTGTAAAACCATTCCTTGAATTTTTACAAAATGTTGATATTATTTACAAATGTCAAGTTCAAAACTACTTACATATAAATATCTGCATATATTTTTTGAATTTTTGAACTTTAGAGGTTGGAAGGGGCAGTTTTATTCCCATGCTCATTCACAAACAATGGAAAATAATAACTATATTGGGTACTATCAAATATACATATTATACTTGACCTAATCTAAATCTAAACTTATTTATAAATGGAACTTTGTGTGTCTGTGTATCTGTTACCTATAGTCTCTGAAACGGCTGAACCGATTTTCATGAAAATTTACACAGTTGTACTATAAGCATCTGTGAGTGTTCTTAGCTAGCTTTTGTGTTGAGGTACTCCTGATAAATCTCGATAATCGAAAAAATCGGGTTATAGAAGGAGTGGTCCGATTTAAATAAAATTTAATACACTCATAGACAAAGACATAAGAAACGATATTCAGAAGTTTCAAGGTTGCAGTTCTTACAATAGTGCAGAAAATCAATTTTATATATATATATATATATATATATATAAAATTGATTTTCTGCACTATATATAAGGCAAGATGTTTGTGTGTGTCTGTTTATCTGCCTGTATGTCTGTTTTTTTGTTTTTTTTTTTCATCCCTTTTATTTCAGTTTTTGCTTCGGGTTTGGCTCTAAGTAAGTATAATTGTAGTTCTTAGTCTCAGCCATGATACCATTTACTTGGAGGACTTATTTAGCCTTCAAAATTCAGTTTACAATGAAAAAACTTATTTGATATCGATACCAGGAAATCAAAATTTGACTTACATCCATTCATTTTTCTTGCAGTCTACGGTTTTGCTTTAACTGGAAACAACTATTGCTTTTTTAGTCTTTCATGTCAACGTTTAAAAAGTCTGAGCTCCAGGACCATAGATTAGTTTTAAAGCTTTCATTACACCCGAGCAACACCGGGCTATCCTGCTTGTTATATATATCAACAGCTAATTGTTGAGTAATTATTAAAATAAAGCAACCCCGCTACTTTAAAAAAAGGGGTGGTGGTTCTTTAAATTTTTTTTTTTTTTTTTTACACTGTTGACCTGTTACAAAACAATTTCATTTAAATTATCTTCATCTGACAAATACTTAACTAGAGTTCTGTTTGTTTTTTTTTTCTAGCTGTCATCAAATATAGTGATTATTTTCAGTAAGTCATTGTTGACTTATTAATTAGACTTTTCTATTTTGATTTAAAATAGGATATCGAACACTTAAAAAGTATATATATATTCCACTGAAATTAGTTGTGACTTTGAATTTATAGATAGTTCATCAGAAATTATTGAAATTAGCTTAAGCTGGCACCAGGCTATGAAGCATTTATTGAAGATTAAAAATGATTATACTCATTAACGTTGAAGGGTTACCATTCCAAGAACTGATCAGATTATTAAACTTACTCTTTATATTAATTTTGTTGTTACCACAACATTTTGACTTACCCATTCTCCAGCCTTCTTCAAGTCAGTAAGAAAATGGTACTTTCTTTACCCACAAAAAGATGGCAAATATAGCAGTCAACCTCTTGCAGTTTTGCCTTTAACTGTTTGAGCTATTGAGTCTGCGTTAGTTTAAAATTATATATATATATATATACATTAGTAAATATACATGTGAGAACGGTGTACATATGTATAGTATTAATATTCAGGTGTTAATAAAATATTGCTCACTGTATGAACAGAGCTGTATACATATTATCCTACATCTATGGCACAACTTGGAGTTTCATGCGTTATCCAATCATCAGCAGCATATTTCAAACTGACGTTTAATAGCTTTAAATTTAAGTTCACTTGATGTTCATGGGAATTAAATCTTATAAAGTTAAGTTACTGCATTTGTTTTAATAACAAGATTAAAAATTTAAATATTTTATGGTTACATGTGAATAACAATTTAAATTTAAAATAAAAAATAATAAAATGCAAGGAGAAGAAATCAAAGGGGCGTAAATCATATCTTAAAAAGTTAAATATTCAAAATTACATGTACATAAAAATGTAGGGAAAATTAATTTTAAATAAGAATAAGATAAAATGAAAAGAAAATTTAATTAAATTTTGGATTAAAAATTAAACAATATAAGGAGCAAAAATAAAAGGGGTTTAATTCATAATTGCTAAAAAGGGATTCGGCTTAACACTGGACAAAGAAATGTGTTCTGGAATACTGCTAGTTATCTGAAAGAGTTTTCCTAGTCAAACTAAAAAGGAGACCCTTCAACATAGCAATGATAGTAGTCTATGCAACAACAATGCAAAGCTCTGAGAAAGAAATAGAATCTTTCTACTCCACTCTTGACAATGTCAAGGCTCAGTGTAAAACCCAAGAAATTAGATATCATGGGAGACTTGAATGCCAAAGTACGCAAGGAAAGGGAAGGGGAAACAATTGGCAACTTTGGATTAGAAATCCGCAATGACCAAGGTGAAAAATGGTTCCAGTGATATAAGGCGAATGACCAAGTGATAACAACACCTGGTTTCAAGAACACCCAAGATACCTTTGGACATGAATAAGCCCAGAAGGTGACATGAAAAACCAAATCGATTATATAACCATAAACAAAAGATTCAGAAATGCAGAAGTTCAATGCAAAACTGCTGACTGTGAAAGCAACCACTTTCCAGTTAACTGCAAACAATACACTGACACTGTATGAAACAAATACGAAGAACAAATAGGAAATGGAAATTTGAAATAGGACACACTAAAAGAAGCGCTAGTGACATCAGCAAGCAACATGCTCCCAGAGGAAATCAGACGCAGAAGAAAAACAAGTGAGTAACTGAAGAGATTCTTGACATGATGCAAAGGAGACAGAAAACTATGCCAAGACATGGAACTGATTACAAGAAACTACAAAAGAAAAGAAGGACCAAGTGCAGAGAGGCTAAAAAGGAATGGTTCAACAACAAATGTGCCAAAGTAGAGAGATTGAGCAAGAATAATAAAGGAGAAATGCATAAAGAAATAAGGGAATTGACAGGAGAAAGAACATGCTCCTCAACATGTATAAAATCCAAGAATGGAATGATCATATTAGAGAAAGAAGAAATACTCCAGTAATGAGAAGAATATATAAAAGATCTCTTCCATGATAACAGAGAGCAACCAATAGTAAACAAAGATGCTGAGTGACCAGAAATACTAAAATTCAAAGTGAAAGCTGCACAGGCCAAACTGAACAAAAACAAAGCAGCTTGACCAGACTGCATTGTAATAGAGATGCTGACAGCCTTAGAAGATTTCAGCATAGAGAAAATTATGGAAATAATAAATGAAATCTGCACACAGTGGTGTAATACCAGATGATCTAAGCAAATCTATTTTCATAGTTCTGCCTAAGAAGCCAGGCGCAATCAAATGTGAACTCCACGGAACAATCAGTTTGATGAGCCACATAACAAAACTCATTGTCCAAATCCTGATGAATAGAGTGCGAAGCAGAATCAGGCTGAAGATAGGACAAGAACAGCGCTGTTTTGTCAAGAACACTGGAACAAGGGATGCCATATATATGCTTAGGATGCTATTGGAAAGGGCAAATACAAATAAAAAAGATGTTTACCTGTGTTTTGTAGACTATGTCAAGGCATTTGACAAAGTACACTACAAAGAATTGATAGAAATACTCAGCAACCTCGACATATTTGGGAAAGACATTAGAATAATCAAGAACCTCTACTGGCTGCAAATTGCTTGCATATGGACAGGAAATGAATTCAGCAGACATACAAAGATAGAAAGGGGCATAAGACAAGGATGTGTCTTTTCACCGGTTCTATTCAACTTGTACAGCGAGACTATTCTGAGAACTCTAGAAGTTATGCCAGGATTAGTCATCGGCAGTTACAATCAGAACAACATAAAATGCACAGATGATATAGTGATGATAGCCAACATGAAAAGAAAACTATAAGACCTCCTAAAAAAGGTAAATGAAGAAAGTTGAAAGAAAGGACTACAAATAAGCTACAAGAAAATAGAATGTATGGTTATCAGCAAACAGAAGAGCCCAAAATGTCAATGACAGGTTGGGGATACTAAAATCAGGCATGTGTGAAAATTTAAGTATTTTGGAAGTGTTCTAACAAGACAGAAAGTGTGACAATGAAATCTGAAGGTGAATTGGTATGGTGAAGGATGCATTCTAGAAGCTGAGCAGAGTATTAAAAGACAGGAAAATTTTGCTAGAAACAAAGAAAAGAGTACTGGATTGTTATGTGATGACAGTTCTTCAATATGACAGCAAATGCTGGACAATATCATCAAAGATGAAGGAAAAACTTGAAGCAACTGAAATGTGGTTCTACAGAAGGATGCTGTGGATATCATGGATTGTGCATGTGAGCAATGATGAGGTTTTGGAAAGGATGGAAACAAAAAGGAAATTAATACTGGGCATCAGGAAAAAACAGCTGAAGTTCCTGGAACATGTGACGAGGAAGGAAGGCTTGGAGAATTTGATACTCACAGATCAGATAGAAAGAGAGACATGGAGAAACAGCGGATAACATATTTGACAAGTCTGAACATGTGAATGGCAGAGCAGGGTTTGGGTGGAGTAACAGGAGAAAGCATTCTAAGAACCACCTGGGATAGGGAGACGTGGAAGGCCATGATTGCCTATGTCCTGAAGAGATATGGCACATAGAAGAAGAAGAATATTGCAGGGGAAAGAAAGATAGAAAGAAATAGGCAAATGTAAAGAGGAATCTCTATCAATCTGTGTCTAAGAATTTAAGTAAGTATATTTTTTCTATGACAGCATGTGGTCATTAAATCACTTTTTTTATTCAGGAAATTGGGATTATTGATATTGTTTAAGATAAGTTTTCTAAAAAGCATAGATTACATTTATCTTCTTTTCCATTGTAATGTTTGGATTTAGTTCTGATATTCCAGGTAATAATTGGGTTTTTACTGTTGTTTCTTAATTTCCAATAATATATGGATAAAGCAGTAATTTTGCTGTATTTATTGTTTAAAGACAATGTGCTGTTGTTAAATCTTATCTTTCACCTATTTACTGCCAAATTAAAATTTAACATCATCATCATCCGAATGAATTTGAGCTCTATAATCAATACTTTTGGACATACATTGGCCATTCAATGGGCAAGTTTTATTTTTTGGCAGTTGCATTTATTTTTAGAAGGGTCATTTTTGCTATTAGTTGGGTGATGTTTATGAAAATATTTGAAAGCTCTACATCATATATGTATTGACCACTTTTTAATACAACTGTATACTGGTCTAATTTAATTCTGACCAATAACTGGTTAATAATTAGATATATATAGTCTTAGGTCTTTGGCCCGACTCAGTTTCATGCGTTATGCAATCATCAGGTGCACATTTTAAACTGACAATTTAATAATTTACTTGATGTTCATGGGAATTAAATCTTATAAAGTGAAGTTACTTCTTTTTTTAATAAGAAGATTAAAAATTTAAATATCTTAAGATATAGATTAAAATTAAAATATAAAAAAATAAAAAAAAAATTAAATTGCAGGGAGAAGAAAGTAAAGGGGCGTAAATCATAAAACGTAAAAATTTAAATATTCTAATATTACATCTAGATAAATTAAAATTATAAAAATTTAAATAAAAATAAAATAAAAAGTAAAATTGAAAATTAACTAATGCAGGAAGCTAAAATTAAAGGGGCTTAAATATGTTTGCCCCTTTCTTTCCCTCATTCTTCCTTACTTTCCTTCTTTCTTTCTTTCTTTTCTCCCTGCCACAATATTGCTTTTAACAATTAGGAATTAAGCCACTTTAATTTTAGTTTTCTGCATTCTTTAATTTTAAATTTTACTTTTTAATTTTTATTGTTATCTTATTTTTATTCAAACTTTTGAACTTAAAAAATTAAAATTTTATATCTACATTTAATCTTAGAATATTTAGATTTTTAATCTTCTTATTAAAAGAGCAATAACTTAATTCTCATAAACATCGAGTGAACTTAAATTCAAGTCTATTGAACTATCAGTTTGAAATATGCACCTGATGATTGCATAACACATGAAACTCCAAGTCGTGCCATAGACGTAGAACAATATGTATATTTATTAACATATATATAATACAGCTCTGTTCATACATTGAGCCCTGTTTTATTAACACCTGAATAATAATACTATACATATGTACACCCTCATATGTATGTATGTGTGTGTATATATATATATATATATATATATATATATATATATATATAAAGACCAGAGAATGGATCTACTCAGAAATATTGTGGTAGCAACTAAAGCAACATATAAAGTATGAGTTAAATAGTTGGCTGAAAATTTCATAATTTAATTAAAAGGGAGCAATTTTGAGTGGTTAAAATTCTTTCTTGCTTGTTACCATTATTAAAATATTTTTCTTTAAGAGAACAAGGTGCTTAACAAAATTATTTGGCTATAGAAATGTTTTATAGCAATAATATAAAAATTAAAACAATTTTTAGGTATTAAAATCTGAATGTACTTATCAGAATTATGTGAATCTAGGATAAAAATTATTGATCCCCATCCCCTCAAGTGTTATTACATTATTTTTCATCCTCTTGAAATAAATCCAATCTTAACCAAATTATTTAGTAAAGATGGGCAATTTCAATATGCTGAAAAGACTTTCCTGATGATACTGGTGACATATATCTAACAATATCAGAATCATACTTTATTTGACTTTGATGTAATTCACTAAACTATTTACTTATTTATTGTATGATAATTTTCAAAATGTATGCTAATGGTTTAAATTCAAAATTTTAACATCCTTCATCTGAGATTGTTGTTAAATTATAACTTTTATCATTCTAGAATACTGCTTATATATTTATATTTACTGGTTTGTTGTTTAAATCATATTCTTTTATATACACTATTTACATTGTTCAAACTGTTGTCTACATCATTGTATACACTGGCCTTCTTTAGGTGATTGGAATTTCAAACCAAACCCTTTATTTCATCCACTAAGGTAGATTGTTCTAGTTCTATGGGCCATGTCTCTTCAGATATCTCAGTATTTTTCAACCTTTTAACTCAGTTCTCCAAGTTTTTATTTGGGTATTGAACCTACAGCTCTTTGGGTCAAGTTACTGGATTATTTCAATCAATACTTTTATCCATTGGGCCATGTGTCCTTAGGACATCAGTGTATGAATTTTTGGGGACTCATAAAACTAATGTCTTAGTAACAGGGGAGACAACTTTCCTCTAAGGATTCATTGACTCTTCACAAAAAGGGGTAAGGAAGAACAACATGGCTACTGGATAATACAGCACATTCCAAAATATATTTGACTGTTTTTGTTATATTTTGTTGTTCCTAATATTTGGGGTTACAACAGTTTTTCTCTAGCACTCTGTATTACTTTTTCCCATACTGTATTCATTTCTATACTTGGCTGACTTAGGAGATGGCCTAGCATATGTGCTGATTCCTTAAGTTTTCATATTTTCCAATGATGTTCTTTGTCTATTATTTCAACTCTATCCCACAGGGGGTAGTAATCTCCTTTTTTCCCTCTTTACAGTGTTCCTGAAGTCTTAAGGGGGCAACCTGTTTCGCTTTTATATTTCTTAACCACAACTGCATGAGATGGTGTACATACAGTTTTTAATCAGGTTCTCCTCTGTGGGAGGTTTTATTCAGAAGAGTGTCTGTGAAGTGAGAGAATCACTTTTTGAAGGTTATCTTGATGTTATATGAATCACATATCTTTTGTATTTTTTCTGATAATCCCTTTGTATAGAGCAAGCAGATCAAGGCTGTTTCTTGAGTGATGCTATCCTCTTGCACCCTTCTCTCCCAATTTGTTAGAGCTGCTGTCATGTACCCAGGATAGTTGTTACATTATAGGGTACTGCTTACATTGACCATATTGTTCATATGTCTCTAGATTGTCATTTATAACTTTTGCTCAATGTTGTAAGGCAGTGAACAATCCTGTTTTTTTACATTGTATGGGTGATGAGAGTTGATGTGGGTTCTAATGACATTTCCCCAAATATTCCATGTATATTTTAACCATTGATGATGATAATGGTGAGCCCATTGCCAAAACATCTTCCTGCTGATATAAGTCTGATCTCATTTGAAAGTTTGTTGTATACAGAAAGTATCTCCATCAGGTTATCTATTGGCATACTGGTAATAGTCAATGGCAAACTATCAGAGGTCATTTTGTTATAGTGTTTCCAAAGAAAAGCTCAAAGTTAATTAGAAAACATCATAAGTGGAATTGTCCAGTGGTCAATTTCCTACACTTAGCATATGTGAACATATTTTTTTTTTTAGTTGCCTGAAGATTTGGGCAGACACTGAGTGGGTGTATAGGGAGTTTGATTATTAAATCGGCCCTGTGTCAAACATAACTGAACTCCCCACAATTTAAAATTATCAACAGAAGGTTGGAAAGAAGAAAAATGTTTCATTTGTATAAATAAGTGGAAATTTATTTATAGAACATAACATCAATTTGTAGGAAGTGAAATTATTAACTGTGAAAATGTTCTAAGAAAAATAGTAGTAAAGAGTTAAATGAACCCAGAGTTCGTTTTTTTGTAGTAAGGTCTTCATTCCTTTTTTTTTTTTTTTGTGTCCAGCAAGTAAGTGATAAGGAAGAAAAAGCAATAAAGGAAAATGGTACTTTATCGACATTAATTTTTAGGAAACAGTTGAAGTGTCTTGTTGTTGTTGTTGTCATCTTCTTTTTTGTTGATGGTGAGTGGGCTAAGACAACGAAGAAGAGATGAAAGAAAATAGCATTTGAGAAGGAGAGGGAGTGTGAATTTGTGTTACTGGAACAGTAATGTCAATCAGCGATTTTAAAATTTCTCTTTCTACATTGTGGCAGTGTCCTATCTGATCTCTGCTCCCATCTGACTGATTCAACTTTCTTTCTCTATTTATATCAAATAATATTTTGACACTGACTTGTTAATTTTTCTCAGTTTGGTAAATCACTCCCTTTTCATTGGCCAGAAAATCTTTTCATGTAGGGTTGCGAAATTTGCTTTCATCTTTTTCCTTCAGTATGGAATGAATCCTTTTTTTTTCTATTGGTCAAAAGGATTTTTGCACTGGCTTGCGGATTTGCAAATAGTGAAGAAAAGAAAGTTTTTTTATTTTGTATCCACCACAGATGAACCTTTGGGAATAAGTTGCTAGATTTTGTGTAGAATAGGAAATTGATGCTAATTTTCAGAAGAGCAACTCAAAACATCTTCTTGGTTTCATGTTTTCTACTGACATGAAGTTCAGTGATTGAATCAATTGCAGGGTCTGTGGCTAGGAAAGTTGGTTCACTGTGTTATGCCAGACAGATCTTCTTGATAAAATCCATATTGCACATTTATAAATCTACCATTCATCTTTGCATTGAATATTGCTGCTATATCACTCACACCTAATAGTAGACCAACAAGTATAAATAAACTATTATCTTGCATGCTCCAAGTACATTTTTTTATAACCATTATTGTAACATTTATACACAGACTGATGGTGTACCTATGGGTTTGCCTCTCAGTTCAACTTTATCTAATGTCTACATGCCCCATGTAGAAAAAATCTCTAATAACAGCTTGACAACATAAGAGATGAGTATATTAATTTATTATACACATAAAATATCTAAAATGCATGTAAAATAATTATAACATGTATAAAATATTTATATACTGATTATTGATATGATCAAAGGTCTGGTAAACTATTCCTGCCATAGTGAGTGATGTAATCCAGTGTGTGCAAGAAAGCAGACTCTATGGTTCCTTCCCAGAGAAGGGTATTGTCGATGCAGCGAGTCTTTGAGGTATATATATATACTGTAATGTCATCAAATCAGTGGATGTACCTGTCTCCAGATGTGTGAAAAGCCTTGGGGTGCTCTTAGGTACCAGTAATGACCTCATTCCATTATGAATGCGATTGCGTCTCATGCCACTGGGGAGAGCAGAAAACTATGGTACCCATTCCATGCATCCTAGTACTGTCTTTTTGGTTTGGGCATGTACAATGGATGCTTGGTTGATGGGAAGTCTCCCTCATCATTGTGGCATTCAGTTTTTGTAGATCTACTGTTCTCCTGGGTGACCCATCCTTCTTTGGTGCAACTACCATCCTTGAACCAAACTGTAGGTGTACCCACCAGTACTAGTTTGATGATGTCCACCACAATGTTGAGGTTCTCTTTCACCCTCTCCTTCCAATGATGAAGAACAGGAATTGGTGTGTGTACAAAAGATGGTCTTGCCTCAGAGACGAATGTTATGTCTAGTGGGCTCTCTGTCATCACTTGTAATGGTTGATAGAGACAACTATTGAATGCACTGAAGTGTTCTAATAACTATCATTCAAATGGTATTTATTGCTTTCACTAGGCGTGAATGGGATCCTGGCTGGTTTATCCTGGATTGTCATTTTCTGAGGACATCCAGATGGTGCTTTCTAACAACCTGCAATCAACATATTAGCTATCGATGTCTGACTCGGGGAAACTAGGGTGGGGATTAGTTGTAAGTCCTTTAGTGTTGTCTCAGATAAATAGATTCCTGATGTATTCTCCGATATATAAACAACTTACCTGGTCTCTTTGCGACCGACCCTGATACACATAAAGACTACGCCTTTAATATGTAATTGAACCTCTCTGAACCCCCGGATCCTATGGCTGGTTGGTATCAGTATGTTATTGGTACACCCTAATATTTTCATTATATTCGAACCACTTGAACATGGTTGAATACCAGTGTTCATGATGGCATGGACATAGTGTGTCCGGCAGCAAGTCCTATTATCCTGGGTTTGCCCAAATTTGGTATGGTCTTCCAGCATCAAAAAGACCTTAACTTAGAGATGGTGGTGGTTCAGGTAAGCTTCTTTGGAATCCACTCTTACTCCATGTGAGGTGTGGTATCACTGGTAATACTCGTTTCTGTTCATGGGATGCTTTGCTTTCTTTCCCTCTTTCTTTGGCATCTTTCTTGGTGATGAACTAGTTCTGTGGTTTTAGCAGGCTTCCAGAGAATTAAAGTTCTTCCCATTAAGAGAATTGTACAAGGATCAAACTAGATGATAATTCAAAGGTGTAAGGTCAGGTGAGTATGCCATATATAGTAGGACATCCCAGCCATGATGTACCAATTTCTGCCAGTTCTGCAAATGAGGTCTGGCCATGTACTGAAGGAAGACAACACCTTTTTGTTTGGAAAGTTTTGAACACTTTTCATCGATTGTTGCCTTTAATCAGTCTGAGAACATTCTTCTTCAGGACGTAGGCGATCATGGCCTTCCACATCTCCCTATCCCTGATGGCTCTTAGCACGCTTTCTCCTGTAACGTCTCTCAGCCCCCGTTCTGTCATCCACTTGCTCAGGCCTTTTAAATATGTTATCCGCTGCTTTCCTCTGTCTCTTTTTCCCTCTATCTGACCTGTTAGTATCAGGTTCTCCAAGCCCTCCTTCCTCATTGCATGTCCCAGAAACTTTAGTTGTCTCTTCCTGATGCTCAATATTAATTTCCTTTTTGTGTCCATCATTTTCAAAACCTCATCATTGCTCACATGCTCCGGTCCAGGATATCCGCAGCATCCTTCTGCAGAACCACATTTCAGCTGCTTCAAGTTTTCCCTTCATCTTTGTTGATATTGTCCAACATTCTCTGCCATATTGAAGAACTGACATCACATAGCAATCCAGTACTCTCTTCTTTGTTTCTAGTGAAAGTTTCCTGTGTTTTAATACTTTACTCAGCTTCTGGAATGCTTCTTTTGCCATGCCAATTCGCCTTTGGATCTCTGTGTCGCACTTTCCGTCTTCAGTTAGAACACTTCCCAGATATGAGAACATTATTTGTCTGAATTGAACACGATTTTGCGGATGGAGCTTGTAATACATAATGCTCTTTTGATCACACCAGATACACAGCATGGTTTTTGGAGTGGTTAACTATGACTTATTTTGTCTTCCCCAGTATTATTGTCAATCCACATTGTTGTAAACAATCCATTTTTCTTCACCTGTGAGTTTTCTTGTAAAAAATATACCATTGCTGTGATATCTGAGCAGAGAATCACATTTGGAAATGTAGTCTATTAAACTTTTTTTAAAATTGTGAGATGCCCAAACATCAAAGGGATTCAGGTGCTTTGCAATTCTATATATAAGATATATACAGTATATTTGTGATATGATGAGACTTGGATTACTTTTAATCAGCATTTTGATTTTGTCATCAACAACTGTAAGCCTCGTGGAACATTCTCATACTTCCCGATAAAAATTTCCACTTCTGAACCTAGCAAAACATTTACAAACAGTAAGTATGGCACCAGCTTTATAAATGACATATCATTTTCACTGTTTGTAAAGTGTTTTTCCTTTTCCAGAAATAAGAGAAACAAATAATAAAAGTGCAACTCATTTTCTTCATTTTCACTTTTAACATAAAAAACATGAAAAAATTCTTAATCCACACACAAATCATATAAAAAGACATATTGAAACGTCACCTTTAGAGTTGAATTTGTTGCATTCACTTACACACAAATACCCTCTGGAAAGGTATGAATACATCTCTTCTCCCTCCAGTTGAATAGCAGGACAGATTGGGTTCTACAGTCTTGAGACATGATCACCCAAGTGTGTATCATGTATGGCACTTAACTGACTGATATATGTCATAAGTTTCAGTTATATATGAAATAGTGTTCTAGTGGCACCAACTGAAAAGTACTACAAACTTTTGTTTCAACCTTGTACAAATGATAGTATGGTGATTTAAGCTGCATATGATGGTTAATGTGATGACTGATGAAGTCGGTACAGGAAAAACATGGAACACAACTTGGAAGTTTTTAAGGAATATTATAATACATTCCTGTAAAATACATTTGAAACAATATAATTCATTTTAATTATTCTGTTTGCAGCTATAATATATTATGCAAAATAAACAATTATTCGTCCACTTAACTTGTTTAGTTGAGTATTTTACATACTAGTTAGTAGTACAGCCATTTACAGTGTAACTCCAGGTATTTGCAGCAGCAACAAAATTCAATGTCTTATTCTTTCAAGATACTGACTAAAAGAGGATCCTAATGAATATGTTCTCTAGAGAGTGGAGTTGACTAAGGGGAGAGAACTCACCTACCTTAGGTACAATTTTTTATACTCTCCCAACGAGAGAAAAAAACATGCAATAATGAAATTATTGCATGTTACAATCTTAAAGGGAATTAAACTCTTTTTTATGAATTTTTTTTTTTTAATTATTTTTAAACATTTTTTTATTTTTAAGGAAACATTTACAGGCAGACTATCCTGATGTTTCTGGCATTATTCTGGCCATTTTACTGTTATTAATAATAATGGTATTCAGGGTCTGATGTGGATTTCTTTTTCCTTTTAGACCTGGTACGAGTTAATTTATTTGCCGATTTCTTAGTGTTTGGTTCCTTACTATCCTTTGAAGGGACTGAATTATCTTCATCTGTTGGGGTATCAGGAAAATAATTATGTGTTAGAGATAACTCCAGTGGGTATAGATGGCTGAAGTTGTGTGTTTCCATAGAACCATCACCTCTTTTAATTCGTGCAGAACAAACCTTTTGGTCGCACACAGTAATTTGGGGATAGACAAAAAAAACATATAAGGTACTGTCTGGACAGCTCTCAATATTATTTTGAGAATGGACTCTTCTATTTCAGCAAGTTTGTTACTGATAGAGGTTCAAAATTTGAAGTCATTTTGCTGTTTGTCCACAAACCCACTTTCCTGCCTTGGTACAAATTCCTTTAATTTTATCATTTAAGGAACAAATTTCTTTTTGAATCTTCTTAATAATGGCCTCTTCTTCCTCAAAGTTTTTTTTCTTTATTCCTATGTTTTGTTTCAACATCTCCACATTAAAAATGATGTCAATTTTTAAATTATCCCTAGTGTCTAAGAGAGCCTGTTAATTCTCCAAAGTAATCCATTTAGAATTTTTTTTCTAGGCTTTTATTTATCTTCTTTTAATATCAAGCTTATTGGAGCGTGGACTGCTAATGGGTAAGAGATGTGTTCTTATCTGTAGATGAGGATGGGCAGCTGCAGGGATGAACTTTCTTTCGTTCCTTGTGGCTGTTGGAAAATAAAATGGTTGCGGAAGAAGTTCATGTATGCTTGTTGGCTGTCAATTTTTTTTTGTAAAATTTGATAATTATTGTCCTTCAACAATTAGAACAATAATTTTGCTTCCTGTACTTTATTTTTAATTAATGTAGGATAAATAAAATTTTGGAATTCATAGTTTTAAAACAAAATTGTTGTTTTATTTTTTGAATTTTAACACATTTTAATTGCTGAAAGGAATGAATGAATGAAAAAGATTTCTTATATTCCATGAGTTTAAATGGATTTTGTCAATTGGTTAAAATGACTCTTTTTTTTTTCTTTTTTTTTTTTTTAAACAGTTGACATATCAAATTTCCCACCTTTTTTTTGTAAAGATTGTTTTATAGCAAGTAGACATTTATTTTCAGTTCTGTGGTTCAACCCAAAATCTTATACTTTCGTAAATAAGAGATTTTCATAATTTATTTGCAAAATATGGTGATTTAGGCTGCATATGATGTGACAATTGATGAAGTTGGTTCAGGATGAACATGGAATACAACTTGGAAGTTTTTAAGGAATATTATAATACAGTCATGTAAAATACGGCTGGAACTATAATTTGTTGCAAACAAATCGTTCTGTTTGCAGCTATAATATATTATGCAAAATAAACAATTATGAGTTCACTTAAGTGAAGTCCTTGTTTAGTTCCTTCATGGCATAACTGTGAGAATTCGCAGCAGCGACAAAATTCAACATCTTATCCCTTCAAGATGCTAAAAGAGGATCCTAATTAACATGCTCTCTAGGGAGTAAAGTTGACTACGCGGAGAGAACTCAACCTACCTTAGGTACAATTTTTATAATAGAGGCCATATAGAATATTAACAAAATATTTTCTAAATACAAAATTATACAAAAGTAATATTTCTCTTATACATGGTGGTGCTGAAAATTTCTTGGATCAGCCCACTTTCCAAAATATTAAACATTTTTTTTTTAATTCCCTCTTGTCTAATCCAAGGACTTTTCAGCACTCCTTTGTATATATGTTATCATTATTATCCTTTTGTAAAAAGAAAATAGGAATTAAGTTGGTCTTTTAAATAACTTATTGTTGAATTTTTCTTTAAAAACATCAACAATTTTAGAAATGATTACAGAAAAAACACTTTTTGTCATAGCCAAAAAAATTCCTCTTATTTTATGCAAACATGGTCTTATACATTTTTTTCTCTCATTTTACTTTTTATTATTCAGGAAGTGTATTCTGGTACAAAGCCACAATAGTGGGGAATCCATTAAGGATTGAATTCATTAGTAGATCTGTAAATGGAAGACTTGTAAATGCCTAATCTGAAAGGCTATCTGACAGAAACTCTTTCTTGTTGTGCATTTAATACAACAGCAGAAACTGGCCTAAGACTTTCAAATGACAAGATTGTCTACTGCTGAAATCTATATCATTTTAGATTGGGGATCATTTGTCTTAGATCTTGTGTGAAAGCCAACTGACAGTACTAGTCATATTCTGTGGTAAGAACTATAAATAATCCTACTTTCAATGTCTTTGAAAGGAATGGCAGTCTCCAGTAATCTGACAGAATATATGAGTGAACACTCCATTTGATTTCTATTGATTATTTAACTATTGTACATATCTGTGGTCAATTCAAATATTTAGGGGAATGGAGTTGTCTGATTTATATAAATAACTGGATTGGTGAGGTTTGTAATTAAAATCTAATGCAAGAGAAGTCATGTATATAACTTGAAATCATTTATTTTTTTGTTTAATATGGAGGACTTTGGTATAACACTAATTCAAATGACATTTTTAGTTTTGATAGTGCAGATGAGAAAAACTACATTGTAGGTTTGTTTTGCAAAATCATGTTGAAATACTGGTTTTTGTGCAATGATCAGTTAAGCAACATCAAGCCTGGTCACAACCTAAATGGGTGACCACTTGGGAATACCAGGTGCTGTAAGCTTGAAATGTGTGGGTGGTGTGAGGAATAGCGGATCAAAATTTGAAATCAGAGAGTTAATTTTCAATTCTAATTGGGTTTTTTATATTAACATAGATGCAAATACAATTTGGAAAGGTATGAATCCAACTCTTCTCCCTCTTGCTATGGGTTAATTAGTAAGACTTGTATCAGTAAATCATTATTATCTACAAAGAATTTTTACAGTCTAAAATTATTTTCTGACTTTAAATAACCAGCAACATTTAATAAGTTGTGGAAAATAATCAACATAGTTTTGTTTTAAGCACAGAGATTTATAATTCTTCTCATTGGTGTTTCTTGTCAGAATCTATCTTGCTCATTTATAAATCTCCTATTTATCTGTGGATTGAATATTGTTGCCATATCTAGTCTGGTGATTCTTTCACATATCTTGAAATTCTTGACAAAATTTAAAAATGGGTCTAATGAAATTAGTTCTGACCTGACATCTTGACTTCACTTTCTCACCACTGTGGTTTCCCTGTCTTTACTGCAAATATTTTCATTCCAGTTTTTCTGATGAACTTTCCTCCTTGGTGTCTCAACTGCATAAATTTAAGCATGCTACTAAATTGGCAATTAGGTCTCACCATTTTACTGTTTAACTGGCTAGGTGCAACTGTATAACCCAACTAGTTTGATCCTGGGTCAAGTCCTGGTCAGAAGTAACCAGATAATATAACTCCTGCTGCATGTCACCTACACCAGATGACATAACCTTACTTTACAGTTCCAGTTCTCATAGTCTTAGGATAATATGTTAACCACAGAGCCAACCCTGTGCTGGTCAATACTATGGCTGGTCATATCTACTCTGCCCATGTTGTATTCTTGATCTCAGAGCAGTGAAAAATTGAATGTCACTGGTAATCAAAGTGCTGGATTGAGCTGTAGTGGAAGCTATACCAAGAAAAGAAATATCTTCACAAACAGAAAAAAAATGAAAAATTTTTTGAGTCAATCTTCAACTGGTTTATGTATTTCTTAATACAAAAAAATTAAACCTTCCTACATAAATTTCTATAATGGAACTTGCTCTTGTCAAAAATTCTGGAGCTAGTTTCGAGTTCTTTGGATTCAAGAGATTTGGTGGCAGCCAATATGAAGACCAGTGGCAACTGATATGGGGTTTCACCACACAACTGTGAGTTTTTAAAGCTGCTTGCTTATATGCATTCTGGTATGAAACTGGTATGGGGGGATGACAGTTTTGTGGATTTGATGATTCCCCAATTCTTTCATTAATCTCTATAGGGTTCTTTGTTCCCTTAATTCTGCATTCCTTTAATGAACTTTCCAAATTTGGAGAATTATCCAGCTTTTTTTAGGAGTAGTTACAGGGATCTCTCCTCACTTCAATTTCCACCTGCTTTACTTCCATCTTGCACCATTATTCCATAGGGACAGTGATAAATTTTCTCTCTTCTTCCTCTCTTCTCAGTATTTGACCTCCTTTCACTTCCTAGGGCAGGCACAACTGTCTTTGTGACAAATTAAATTTTAAAATGTGTGGGTGAAAGGGTGAGGTTCTATTCAAGCTATTAATTTTAATTCTCTCAATTCCGAGCAAAGAAGAGAAAAAATTTTCAAACCACTGCTTGTCATCAACACACCTGTTTTCATGACCTTGACCCTTAGAAAAGGGTTCATGTTCATCCTTTTGGTTTTTTTTTTTGTTTGTTTTCATCATTGAAAATATAAGTCCCATCCATCTCTCTTTTTCCACCAACAACACATATCCTCTTGGTTCCTTAATGAAGAAATAAAATTATTTCTCATTCCTTGGACTTTATCTCAGCCTAGCAAAAATATACAACAGTGTCACATCTCTCACTTTCCCCTTCTTTCATTTACTTGTATTTAACACCCAACTTCACCTTCTCCAAGGTGAGTAAAAAAAAACAACAAAAAAACACCAGAAATGTTCTTTATTCATAATCTTTCTACTAGACAGTGTAGTAGAATTGAAAGGTCCTTCTTTTCCGATTCAGAAGCATGCCTGTTCATATTAGGGCTCATGCCACTCCTTACCAATTAATCATTCAACCTAGAGCTTGCAACTTCCCTTACTTTGTTTTAATTGATACACTTATCTGTTTTATGAGTTGTACTTCTTAGTTAATTTTCCTCTTTCTACAATGATGAGATTTGGTTTTCCCTTGACAAATGTTGATACTGCTTCCAGTTTTCCGACTGAATTCAACTTGAATTCTTCTTCCTCTGAATTCAAAATGCTTTGGTAAATAATACTAAATGGTTTTTCTCTCTTGTGGATTAATTGGTTTCTTCCTATACCTTTCCAACTTCCATATTGCTGCTATTATAGAGGCAATAGCTATTAAATTGCCTAACATAGCAGATCAGTTCATTATGGTCTCTGAATTAGCTCTCCAAATTGTACTCTCTTCTTCCATTGTACTCAATTTGTCTTTCAATTGGTCCTGACTAATTCTCTCTACCTGCTTTAATTACTTTATCTCATTTCATATAACTTCCCACAATTTCTCTACCACTGATTACCATAATTCTGTCCAGTTATTCAAATCCATTTCTATCAGCTTCTCAAATGAATCTCTTTTCCTCATATTTTTCTTCACCCTGATAATATGGGGGAAGGGAGATAGATGCTCCAAATGTTGAACATTCCAGGGGTAACTCTATTAAAGACAATGGGGGTTCTATCTTTATTTTTCTAGTGAGTTTCCCCCTGCATACTCTGGATAGATCAATCTGATTCTGGGTGGCAACTGTCCAGATTCCATCAGATACACTGATAGCTTGTGGTAATACTGTATTTGTCAATTCATTCATTTGACAATTCTCCTTAATTCACTTTTTATCTTCCTTAAATGATTCAAGAACCTTCAACCAGTGATTCCATGTTATATAAATGGGACTTAATGAGGTACATGTCCTAAAAGCACCAGCTTTACATTTGCCTACTTCTCCATTCATCAGTAACATAAACTTTGATCTTGCCGAATTCAAAGCTATATACTCTGACTCAATTTGATATTTTGCCACTGCCCCTAGTTCCTGTTCTACTTGAGAGTAGAGAATTGGTAAGTTTATTATCTGATATATCTCAAAAGAACCGGGTGAGTGTCAATCTCACTGCTTGGTCGTAATTGTTTTCTGGTGCTGACCATTATTCCACATTGGAGTGCCAACATGTCTCAGTATGAGTAGATGGGCAACCTACTCAGTGGAAGTTAAAAAAAAAAGTGGAAAACATTTTTGATGCAAATTGTGTTCTGGCCTGATTCATTGTTATGCCTAGGTTAGAAGACTAACTTAGAGTTTACATCAAAAAAGAAATTAACAAGCACAATGTAAGGAGAAAAGGAATGTTACCTTTTAATATTGATATTTTTATGTTATTTTTTGCATGTGTTATTGTTGATGCTTTTTTTGTCATATTATGTAAACGGTTGTGCGATGACATGGGTATTGTGGAGGAGTTTTGGTCATAATAAAAGAAAAAAGGGCACTTAAAATGTTCATGGGTGAACATTTTGAAAAAAAGAATGGAAGGTGTGTTGTATAATATCTTGGTTGGTGTGGAATTTTGTCAGGAAGTGTATTTTGCATTCTGTGCAGGGATATGTTGCTGAGTGCAGAACACAACAGGTGCAGGCTGAGTTATTGTTTTGACAGACAGAGATCAAGGGGGTTCAACACCCGAGGTGAGATCAAGTTTGGTGGAAATACCAGGTGTCAATGAATTACAGAGAGTCTGTGAGAGTTGAGTTGGGGAAGAAGAAAGCAGTGAGCTGGGTATGCACATGTACCTCATCCCACCACATATGACCCACCCACTCCATAATATGGCCAAGTCATCAATAAAAAATAGAATATAATATGGAATATTTTTATTTAAAAATGAAGTATTGATGTCTGTTGATTTTATCAGTGGTGAAAAAGAAAGTCATTTTGATTCATCTTGGGTCCAGTATATATTGTTATTTATCTTATCAGTGAAAAAAACAACAGTTGGTTTGAGCGTATTCTTGCCAAATGGAAAGCAGATTAAGTATCGACATATTGATTCAAGAAGTTTATATTTCCCGATATTTTGATGCAGTTTGCTTCTGCTGTAAAAGAAGAGGTTTAGTTCTAACATAATGATTCAAGAAAAATTACCAAAATAATGGTATATAATATTTGTTCCCCCGTTGAAGCAGTTGAAGATTATCCTTTGTCATTATCATCATTGGTTCCAAGAAGAAGAATATACTCAGGAGTATGCAACAATAAGACCTAATCTAAGCAAATTTATCAATGTGGTAAAAAATTAAGACCAAGTTCGGTTAGGGTATGCTAAGTTTTAGAACATTTACCAGCAAAATATATTGGGAAATTAATTAAAAAATTTGGTAAAAGAGAACCTAAATTTTCTTTTTATTTACTTTAATATCCTTTTATTTACCTTAATTTCTTTTCTGTGACTGCTTGTAAATACTTATTTCATTAATGGCTCATCATGAATTATTTTGGCAATGGCTCTCAGTAGTTCTTTGATCATATGCAATATGGACAGAAGCACATGCCATCCAAAACATGAAATGTGTTGAAGAAACAACAAAAAGTGTTGTTTAATTCTATTTCCCTCAGTTGAGATCAGATTGAAAACTGATCCATGTTAATGTTTTAAGATGTATTCCATTTCTATGTAAAATAAGAATGGTAATTTTTCTTTTTGTCCCAATTGGTAGATGATTGCATTTCAATGAATATATAAGACTTAGACAATTTATTAAAATTAATGTTTTCTTACCTGGCAGCCAACCAATGTCAACATTGTAAAAATCAAGAAGGAAAAAAGAGAAATTATAATGTATCTTTTATAGACACTGGGATTCTAGAACCCTTCCTTTCATTATCTATAAAAAATGCCACCTGTTTGCAATATGAAGACAAGTGTTGTGTGTACTGGAAAAGGAAGGCGGATCTATCTGGATATTTCTTTCAGTGGAGCCTAGACTTTTTGTAAGCTTTACAGTTAATTACATCTATTTGGCAATAAGCCACAATAATGGTCTTTGTTGCAATTCTAAACTACCATCTGCATTCAGTCATTATTGTCGTTAAACTGTGGGTAACGACCTGTTACCAATAATTGTATGAAAACACAACAAATAATCTTATTTTAACTCGGGGTCAGTAATAATGTTCCATATATTCCCATATACAGGCTTTTGATGCAAAAAGATTCATAAGTATTTTGGCACAATTTTGTTTGTTAACAATGACAAAATTTTTGACGGGTGCCTTTTTTTTTTTCTTTTTTTTTTTTTGAGTAGCCTTTGCTGCAATAATAATATTATATGATTATACTATACTCAGAAACTCAGTGAAGGCTTTTGAAGTTTATTACAGAAAACAATGCACTCCTGCTGAGAGTATAGGAAAAAAATGCTTTCTTATAACAAATATATGAATTTGGTTGTTAAATTAGGATAGATTCTGATATTGACTCCTTTTGTTTATTTCACTCTTCATGATGATCTTGTCACTGTTATTTATGAAGGAACTGCGTTATTGTGCTAAGGCTCCATAGTGCCATTGTTTAGTTGACAGTAAACACCTGTATGAGACAAAATAACCTCTTGATCTTTATATAATTGAGGGAGACAATTATACTTTTATTTCAGTTAGAAATTTTAAAAATGGAGCAACATGAGCAGCAAAGGAAAGAATTTGGTGTGAAAGAAATTGTAGGAAAGGAGAATGTGAAAATCTACAGAAATCCAGTCAAGTTATGAAGAAGTTTCTAAAAATGCCATGTTCAGATGGAGATGATGACATTTGCATTATTTCCCTACTTGTTCTGGCCACTGGCTCTGACTACACAAACACAGCACTATGGTCAATGGAGCAATCATCTTCACCAGTGCTGCCAGTACCAACAACACCTTTAGCACCACCACCTATACCATTAAAAACAAAGCAAACAATTTTACTGAATGCTTCCAATCAGCCTTCATCTTTGTTTCATTGCCAATCTGATGAACATACACAATTTGATGAAACTAAATATGCAGTATTAAAGAAGATGTAGGTTCCTTAATTTTTGATGTGAAACACAAAATTTCTGATCTGTGTACAAATGGTGAAAATGGGTGCTAAAGCTTTTCAGAACAAAGCCGGCCCTTTTAAAGTTACAAAAAATTAGGAAATACTTGAGAGCCAACGTATCAAAGAAACGATAAGTGAATTGAGCACTAATAATCTGGGAGTGTCACGATTTACTGGTTTTAAAATAAACTACAGAATGAGTCTACAATTCCATGTAATTGGTTGTTATACTCTATTAGTGGATGTACGTTGTGGCGCAGTGGATATCGGCTCAGAACGAGAAATCGGAGAGTCAAGTTCGAATTCCAGTTGAATTCCTTGCATTCACTTACATGCAAATACCCTTGGGAAAGGTATTAATCCATCTATTCCTTCCAGTTATGGGTTAAATAACAGGACAGATTGGGTTCTATAGCTTTGGTTGGCAACCAGTCTAATGCAGAAAGCAATGGCCACCTACTGCGGGATAATCTTCTGCCCAGTCAGTCATGTCTCTTTCGAGACATGATTGCCCAAGTGTGTATCACGTATGGCACTTAACTGACTGACTATTAAAAATGAGGCAGTGTATTGTTTTTGCTGTCTATTGTTTTCAACAGCCCCAGTCAAGCAAAACATGTTATTAAAAAAATCTTGTGGATTTTGAAAATGGAAAAAATGCAACAAAGAATATCAGAATATGAACAGGGCACTCATCACTGTGCATTATTTCTTGCATGGAAAAACTTTGAGAGATGCATATCCAAAGGGTCTACAGTTGATAGAGTAATACTGAAGCATATGGATGAATAGAAGCAATTGTAGAATGATCTGCTCTTGCATTTTGTGGATTATATCAGATTTTGGAGACTCGACATCTGGCATTTTGTGGACACAGAAGTCATTGCATCAAGTAATAATCCCAGTAATTTTCTTGCACTCATTATGCTACATAGCAAGTATGACTCTCTGTTGCAGTGTCACTTGGATTATGTCAAATCACATCCACATTATGCAATATTTATTGTTTAAGATATAGAATGAGTTCATTGAGCTACTGGACAACAAAGTACGTCAGTCTATCAAAAGAAGCAGATACTATGGGATTATCTTCAATACAACTCCTGATGTTTCTTAAGACAAACAAATGTTTTAAATTCTCAGGTTTGTTGATATTGACAACGAATCTAAAACTGCCACAGTCAAGGAAGCGTTCATTGGTTTTATAAAATTAATGAAAAAGACGCTTAAAAAAGACAAGTTTTACAGAAGAAATTACCTCAAAATTGGAACGAGAAGGTCTTGATTTGAATGATTGCCATGGACATACCTATGACAATGCTGCAACAATGGCAGGGAAGTGTCTGGTGTCCCGAAACACATCACAGAGAAATCTGGAAGCAGTCTTTGTGAATTGTGACAACCATTCTTGGATCCTTGTAGAAGTGCATGCAGGATCACAACATGTGTTTGCTCTATAAATTTTGTGAGTTCTTCATTCATTGTACAATTTTTTTCTCGAGGTCAACAATGTGGTGGGAGAAATTGAAGGAGACAGTTGGGATGGCTGTAAACATTCCCCTGATACAAGATGGAGTGGTAGGTGCAATGCTGTTTAAATTGTAAAAACGAAGTTGGATGATACAGCTAAATTGTTGGAGGATATGGCAAGTAACTCTTCAGTATCGGTTGACACAAGAAGTGACGCCAGCTGCTGGTTGTACAACAGGTAAACTTTCAGCTTTCTAATTATGCTACCATTCTAGGATGACAACCTGACTTCCATTGACGAAGTACAGTAGAAACTTTAGTTTTTTAGAACAAACTTTCATGAAGCTCAAAGCCTGCAACAATCTGTTACGAGTGAATGAGATTCTCTCTGTACAAATTCAATTGCCAAAGGTGAGGAAAAATGCTTAGAATGGGGTATTGACATTGGTCAATGGAGAAGGATGCATTGTAAAAATGAGCCTCTTGATGTAAGAGAAGAAATGGATGTTACCTTGAAGGCAGTACTGGACAGGTTGAATACAGAACTGAAAGATCGATTTACCTGGTTTAGTCAGTTATAGTAGTAATTTGGATTCCTCTTGGATATTGAAAGCCTAATTAATTCAAACAAAACTAGGTACAAAAATGTAAAGTAGCTGTTGCAGGGGTGATTTGGATGAAATAGAGCTTGGTGGCAAAATTATCGACTGCCAAATATTAATACAAAAAATAAAAAACTGCGCCTTCATTAAACCCATATCTCCAATTGAGCTTTTGAACTTCACACTATCTTGCAGCGATGATGTGTTCCCCAATTTACATTATATATTATTGCATTTACTGTTGGCTGTTGCTGTCTCTGGTGTTCTGTGAGTGCTTTTAAAGCAAACTAAAATTAATAAAAAAAAAACCATCTCTGAAGCATAATGGATCAGGAATGCTTAAGCATTTTGCTTTATTAAGCATTGAAAATGAATACTTAGGACATATAAATGTGAATGGTATTGTTGACAAATTTTTGACCATCAAGCCTTGTCTGTTGCAGCTTTACAAATTCAAATACATGAAACCAATTGTTCTAGTTTTGACATCTTTTAATTCAGGTTTTATCAATCCACGGTGGTTGTTAGTGGTGGAGGATCAAATAAAAATGTATTTGAGTTGTAATTAAATACTTTTTCAGAGCATTTGTATTTGTGTGAAAAAGTGTTTATATTTAGATTTTTGCCAAGTTTCAGAAGTATTTGTATTTATTTTGTATTTTTGAAATTTCAAATAAAATTACTTCTGTTTATATTTGTGTTTTCAATTATATCACATCAATAATCATAAGTATTTGTATTTGAGTTTTTTAAAAAATTCGATTTGATCCATCCTTGCTTGTTGGCCGCTGATTATAGTCGGGGGGGGGAGAGCAGAGTCAAGTGTTGCAAAGCCTGGACCAAGACCTTCGTATGCCACTGAAAATGAAGAGGGTCTTGTAATATTTTCCAAAGGTAGAATGGCTAGGCTAATAGCTTATTCAGTGTTCTTGGTGGGACCATATGGGTTTCTCTGTTTGCCCTTTCACTGTGGGGTTTGATGACATATAGTGGTCTTATAGTGGCTAGTTTATCTATTCCGTTTGTAGTGAAGGGTAGTTGTATACCGTTGCAGGTTAATGGAATTTGGCCTTGTGGTAGATAGCCCACTATAAGTCATAAAATGATCATAAAATTAAGAAAAGCAAATTGAGTTGAAAATAACATTTATATATACATATAGCAATTAATGTTTTACAATTTAAAGCAATACTTGAAATAAAGGTCCAACGGAGGTTAGAATGTTCATGGCAAATAATGAGCTGAAAGAGATAAAAGGCTTAGGAATGTGGGGAGCGGAGGTATGTGAGGAATGTCTTTGAAGTAGTTGCTCCTTAGGTCAGTAAGTACTTTTGAGACAGTGAAGAAGGAAAGAGGCAAGCATAGTAGCCGCTCGACTTAAGTCAAGGGGAGACACTGGTTACTCTTGCCTGTCTGTCTGTTGGGGTTTTGTCTTGGCTTTTTATATCTGCTTTTTGGATCAAAAGCAGCACATTTGGAATTTCACACTTGTATTTGATTCTGGGCTTCCCATTGGCTGGTAAATAAAATTCGCATAGGCTCGTGAAATGGAAATTTGATATTTGATTAATTTCTATTGTTCAACCGGAACATCTGTGCAAACTCGGATGTGCAACGACAAGTTTTGTTCATTTGCTTTCTGGTCGTTGTAGAACAAACATCCGGTCCCTCGCTTTTGCTCAGTCGGTATCACCACAGTCTACATCAGCAACTAAGGTTTATCTTTTTACAAGCTGATGTCATACAATCCTCTTGTATTCATTTTATCTAAAAGAAAATAATTGCCCTTTGTATCCTTACAAGTTGATAAAAGAAACTGCTCATGACAGGCTCTTCTATTTAGTCATTTTTTTCTTTGTCTTTCGAGCATTTATTCATTTCAAAGAGTTGGTAGTGAGATTACCAATCAAAGGTTCCTATCAATGGGGAAAAATACTGGAACAAAAATAAAAGAAACTTTATAGATAAAGACTAACTTTTTGGAAGGGAAGAAACCAAAGTTATTAGATTCAAATAATAGAAATACCTACTGTGCTTGTCTTGTACATTTTTTGCTAATTCTAACACATCACTCAATAAATCCTGGCCCTAACTAATAAAACAACAACTTTTAGGCAAAATTCAAGTTCATTCATCAACATAGTCTTCTTCTAGGTTGATACACTGATTCCAACACTTCTCTTACACAATATCTTTTTTGTAGAATGATTTGACTTTGGCCTCAAAATATGCCTAATTTTCTGATATCATTTCTTTATTGGAGTCAAATCTCTTTCTCTAGAGCATTCTTTTAAGGTCTACAAACAGTTAGTAACCACTGGGAGCCAAATCTGAAGAGTAGGGTGGATGCGGAAGCAATTCAAAGTGCAATTCTTGTAGTTTTGCCATCATTATGATCGACTTGTGACATGCATTGTCTTGGTGAAATATCACTTTTTCTTCATTTGTGGGTGTTTTTGGGAAATTTCTTCCTTCAAGCACACAACTAATGCTATATAATATTCGGTATTGATTGTTCTTCCTTTCTCAAGGTAAACTAATACTGCTACCAAAGAGCAGACTGGGATGTGTTTCACAATTTCCTATGTGACGCCTCTTGGGGAAAAGCCTTCAGTCTCCCAGTTGAGGACTGCACCTCTGAGGTCTCCTCTTGGGTGAAAGCTGGCATTGATGCATTCATACCAATCAGGAAGTTCTGTTTAAAACCTCATTCCTTCCCTTGGTTTTCTCGTGTCTGTTTGACTGCCATTGCCTGCAGAAACCACTACTTCCAGCTATTTCAGAGCCATGCAACTGACCACAATAGACGCCAATTCGCCTCTTCTCGTAATGAGTGTAAGAGGATCCTGAATAACGCTAAGCTGTCGTTTGCTGGGATAATGAGGTAGCACATAGCTGACTGCAAGTTCAGTTCCAAGGACTATTGGTGTCTGTGCAAACATGTGCTGAACAACAGCAAATCCTCCATCTCCCACCTTAATCAATAAATTTGATGTCCCCACAACATCTGAGGACAAGGCAAAGTGCTTACAGATTCTCATCAAACTTCTCAATTAACTCATCAGAATTACCCACACCCAACTGCCCTCTTAGAACTGAGGCTTAACTGAAAGATGTTTACATAACTTTGTCTGGTATCTAAGATGATATCAAAGCTTGACCCCCATAAGCCGAGTGGAGGTGATGGAATCCTGGTAATTGTCCTGAAGAATAGTGACCCTGAACTCTCCTATGTTCTCTCTAAACTCTACAATTACTAACTTTCTGCTTCCTGTTTTCCTGCCTGCTGGAAGTCCTCTTCTGTTGTTCCTGTGTTTAAGAATTCAGGGGAACCCTCGGACCCATCCAATTATTGCCCTATCAGCCTCCTACTGATTTTTGGAAAAGTGTTTGAGGCTATTATTTGCTGAGATAGTTCAACAACTTACTTCCTATAAACTGTTCTCAGACAGACAGTATGGATTCTGCTTTGCCAGGTCTGGTGAGGATTGTGCTGTTACCCTGGATATCTCCAAAGCTTTTGATAAAATTTGGCACACTGGCCTTCTGTGCAAGCTTTCAGGGATATGGTATCACTGGACACTTGCTTGATCTGATCCAATTTTTCTTATCTAACTGCATAATGAATGTTGTCTTGAATGGACATGCCTCCACATCCTATCACACAAACACTGGTGTCCGCCAGGGTTCTATCCTAAGCCCGACACTCTTTCTAATCTTCATAAATGATCTCCCAGACGTGATCAAATCCCAAGTTGGCATCTACGCAGATGACAATATCATTTACTCCCACATCAGTAAGAAATTTGGCAAGGTGAAGAAACATAATCTCCCTGCTGATCTTGAGAAGGACCTCCACTCAGTGGTGGACTGGGATAAGAAATGGCTGGTAAATTTCTATGCTTTTAAAAAAAAACTCTTATCTGTCAACCATCACAGGCAATCTCTCCTGCCACCCATAAGCATGGACCAAGCAAGTCTCCCTGAAAGCAATACACTACGTCTCCTCGGCCCTATCTTCCAACCTCAAGTGGAATAATTACATTGAATCAATAGCTAAATCCACTGCTAAGAACGTTGGGTCACTGTGACAGGTCAGGAATTTTTTTTCCACCTTAATCCATTTTTCACATATACAAATCAACCATCCAGCCGTGCATGGATAACTGTTGTCATATCTGGTCAGGTGCCCCCCTTGCTGTCCATCTCAGTGTTCTCGACAGGCTCCAGAGGAGAATTTGTAATGTGATTGGTCCCAACCTAGCAGCTCGACTCCAGCCACTTTCTCATTGGCGGGATGTGGCTTCCCTTTGTCTTTTCTTATAAATATTTTCATGGCTTCTACTCTGACGAACTTGGGTCTCTGGTGCTCCTCCACAAGAATTTACTTGGGCAACCAGACTGGCAACAAGGTCTCACCCTTTTACAGGTAGATCAACTAAATTCATGCGACAATTCTTTTCCAGCAGCCTCTTTTTTTCTTGTTTGTGTAACTCTCTTCCATATTCTTGCTTTCCTGATGGCGATAACCTCCAGGAATTTAAATGCAAAGTCAATTCACATCTCTTATCCACTTAACTCCAGCCCTTTCTACATCACCCCATGTATCTTGTTCTTTTCCTTTCTCTCTACCTTCACAACTGTCTTCACTCCTGTGTTTACATCCTTCTCTTGCCCTTTCTCTTTAACCCCCCGTAACTGGTTCGTCTTTGTTTTCACTCTCCTCCTACCTAATACTTCAACTTTCTTATGTAACCCCCTGCACATCAGTGGTGTTAATGCCTTGATTGGGGGAAAATGATTAAAACAAATAAATAAAAATTGAACAAAATACCTTGTGCATCCCAAAATAGGCCAAAGCCATGTCTGCTGATGTTTGCGTCTTTGGTTACTTTGGACAGCTTTCATCTGCTGTTGTCCACTCAGCTGACTGCCAATTTGACTCTGGAGTGAAGTTATAGATCCATGTTTCATCTTTTGTCACATATTTATGCAATAACTTCTTCTTGCTGTGTTAAAACAGTTGCAAACAATACTCTGAATCATCGACATGTTGTTTTTGATCAACTGTAAGCAAATGCACCACCCACTTTGAACACCGCTTTCTCATTGACAAATGTTCATGCAAAATGGTGAATACACTGCCTTCTGATATGTTCAACTTGTCTGCTATCTCATGCAACTTCAATTTACGATCAGCCAAAACGAGTTTGTGGATGTTTTGGTGTTTTCCAAGACAATTGTCAATTTTGGGCGACCTGAGTGTTCAGCATCATTTGTGTCTGTACGACTACGTTTAAAGTCAGCATAACACCTTTTAATCATTGTTTCCGGTGGAGAAGAGTCCGAATAACACTTATCAAGCCATTGCTTTGCTTGAACATTATTTTTCCACATCAGAAAGCAATCAATCTACAAAATTCAAATTTTTCCATTGTTTTGAAAATTTACAACAGTAGCTTCACTTAAATAACTGTAATTTGTAAACTAATAATCCAGTTGGGCCCAAATTTTGTCACGTACCATTTGAAGGTTAGTACTTCATAAAAATCATGAATTTTTTATTAGTGGCACCATCTATATATCAGGCTCGCAACTTATTGAGTGATATATTAGTGTCCAAATGCAGTTAAAAAACAAACGCTGCCAGGATTTTTAATTTTTTTCTTTTTACCCCAACACAGGAAGATTGATTTGACAGCATCTTTCTTCTTATTTGGCTTTGCATCATGCTAAGCTGTTATTTACCAAGTTTAATTTTGGTACAAGATCATCAGCACCCAAAGAGGTCTGAACTCAGCTATGTTTAGGAAATATCTAGAGGAAATCAATTGAATAAAAGAAAAATGTGTGCACACATTCCTATCTAGTAGGCCTTTTGGAATAAAATCAGTTGTTATAGAGTGCTCCAGAAATCTTTTGTATTAGTCTAAACCTGTGATTCCCAAAGTGGGACAATTTGGTTTTTAAGGGTGAGGGGTAATTCAAGAATGAGTTATTAACTGAATTTTTTTTTAGTGAGATTGTGTATATTTGTGTGTTTGTGCTCACAAGTTAATACATATGGTACATATACAGCACAAATACATAAAAAATATTCATGCACTATATATATAGTGGAACCTGCCATATACAACCCTCTTTGTTAGTGACCACCTGCTATTAATCATTTAATTATATATCTTTGAGATATAGATAAAATTTATTCACTAATTTTTGTTTAGTCTCGGACAAGGAAAGATTTTTAAAAGTATGTCTGTTATACTCTCATTCAAATTAGATCTCTTTCTGATTCATGCCACATCAATACCTGTCGGCTGGATGTGGATGCTATGAAAGCAAAATAAAAAAACGCCCCTCTCTGCACAGGAGCTATGAACATCGCATCTGCCCCCCCCCCCCCCAGTATAAAATACAATTTAAACATTGTGGTCAATCTCAAATATTACCGCATGACAAAAAATGCTGAGTCATGTGAAAGTGTTCAAATGAACTACATTCCTTAGTTCTACCAGTTCTAACTTTCCTGGCTAAGATATACCATGCCATATACATTGTAGTGAACCACTCTCACTTGCCTTGCATTCCATTGGTGAGATGTAATTTCCACTCAAGCAGCTTCTTCCCATGAATCACAGATAATGAGTGCAAAAAGATTCTTAATGAAGCTAAGATGTTGTTTGCTGCCAGAATGAAGCAGCACATGGCATTCTGTAAGTTCGGCAACAAAGACTACTGGTGACTCTGTAAAAGTGTGTTTAACAACAGTAAACTCTCAATGCCCCCTCTAATCAATGAATTTGAGATCCTCACCTCTTCAGCAGACAAGGCTGAGTTCTTTGCTTGCAGATTCTCTACTGATGTGACACTGGATTCGTTTGGAGTATCTACACCCAACTTCCCACCTAGAACTGAGGCCCAACTAAATGACGTCTGCATTACACCCTCACTGGTCTTTAACATAATCTCAAAGCTTGACCCTCATAAAGCGAGCAGAGGTGACAGAATCCCAGTCATAGTTTTGAAGAAATATGTCCCTGAACTCTCCTCTGTCCTCTCTAAACTCTACAAATACTGTCTATCTGCTTCCTGCTTTCCTGCCTGTTAGAAGTCTTCCTCTGTAATTCCTATATTTAAGAATACTAGAGAACCCTCGAACCCCACTAATTACCGCCCTATCAGCTTCCTACTGATCTTTGGCAAAGTGTTCAAAGCTATTATTAACCCTGCAGTGGTTCAGCATCTCACAGCCCACAGACTCTTCTCGGACAAACACCAGGTCTACTGCTGATATGCTAACAACCACCACTGAATATGTATACCAGGCTCTCGACAAGAATGGCAAAGCTCGAACTGTTGTCCTGGATATTTCCAAAGTGTTTGACAAAGTCTGGCATGCTAGCCTTCTATGCAAACTGCAGAGCTATGGTATAACTGGACAGTTGTTTGACCTAATCCAGTCATTCCTCTCAAATTGCACAATAAAGGTAGTTTTGAACAGACATGCCTCCCAATACTACCATAAGAACGTGGGTGTCCCTCAAGGCTCTATTCTAGGTTCTATGCTTTTTCTTATCTACATTAACGATCTCCCTGATGCAATAAGATCCCAAGTAGACATATACACTGTTGACACCACCACCACTCTCACCTCGATCAAAAATCTACTGAGGTTGACAAAGCAAACCTTGCTGCCGAGCTTGAGAAGGATCTCCAATCCATGGTGGATTGGGGTAAGAAATGACTTGTAAATTTTAATGCTTCCAAAACAAAGCTGCTATCTATTAACCATCATAGAGAATCGCTCCTACCCCCCATTAACATAGATCAGGCTAGCCTTCCTGAGAGCAAAACATTACACCGCCATGGCCTAACACTCTCAGCGGACTTCAAGTGGAATGACTATATTGAATCCATAGCTAAATCTGCTGCTAAAAAGGTCGGTTCACTGTGCAGGGCCAGGAAGTTTTTTCCGTTTGAATCTATCCTGCACATATATAAATCTACTATCCGCCTGTGTATTGAATACTGCTGCCACATCTGGTTGGGTGCCTCTGCTATTCACCTCAGGGTTCTTGACAAAATCCAACGGAGAATCTGTAATGTGATTGATACTGAATTGTCAGCTCAGCTGCAGTCGCTCTCTCACCGGCATGACATGGCTTTCCGATGTCGCTTCGACAAATACTTTCACGGCTTCTGCTCCAATGAACTTAGCTCACTGGTGTCCCCTAGGTATGAATTTACATGAGCTACTATATTAGCAACTAGGTCCCACCCTTTTACAGTGAAACCAATAAAATGTAACTGCAATTTCTACTCTAACAGCTTATTTTCTCACACTTCCCGCCTGTGGAATTCCCTTCCATATACTTGCTTCCCTGACAGCTACAATCTCCTGGAATTTAAATGTAAGGTCAGTAGACATCTTCCTATCTCACTAACTTGCATCCTTTCTCTCAAGCTCTTTTTCCATCCACTCCGCCCCCATTACACCAGTATTCTCATCCGTCTATTATCCTCCTACTGACATATCCTATAACTAACCTTTTTTTTGCATCACTCTCCCCTATGTAACCTTCTGCGCAACAGTGGCAGTAAAACTGCCTTGCTTGGGGTGAAATGATTATTAAAAAAATATTGATATACACTATAAACAATTCAAGTGTATGTATCATTTGTATAATCTGATTAATATCAAAGTTACTCTATCTGATATACTACCAAAACTTTTCACTTTCACTATTGACTAAAATCTTATGTGATTAAACTTATTTTCTTTTCACTTATAATAAAGTAAATAGTTACTTACGTTTTATTGTAATAGATTCCCTTTCTGTATTGCTAACGTTTATCACTAACCAAGTGATGTGTTTTTTTTTGTTTTTTTTAATCATTTCACCCCAAGCAAGGCGGTACCACCACTGGTGCGCAGAGGGATAAATAAGAGAAGAGTGAAAGTTTAAGCAGGAGGAGAGCAAAGAGAAAGACGAACCAGTTACAGGGGGTGTCAGAGAAAGGGCAAGAGAAGCATGGGAATACCAGTTTGAAGACAGTTGCGAGGGTAGAGTGAGAAAGGAAAAAAAACAAGATACACAAGATGATGGGGAAAGGACAAGGAAAAGACTGGAACCAAGTGGACAAGACATGAGAATTGACATTGTATTTAAATTCTTGGAGATTGTATCTGTCAGGGAAGCAAGTATATGGAAGGGAATTCCACAGGTGGGAAGTGGGAGAAAGGAAGCTGTTCGAGTAGAAGTGATGGCTGCATTTAGTTGATTTAACTGTTGCCAGTCTGGTTGCTTGAGTAAATTCTTGTGGAGGGGGCATCGGTGAGCTAAGCTCGTCCAAGCAGAAGCCATGAAAATATTTGTAGAATAGACAGAGGGAAGCCACATCTTTGTTGTAGAACTCTATATTTTTCACGTTGTCCTAATCTTGTTTTTTAACAGTTTGAACTCTATTTGCCACTTTGTTCAATGTGATTACAGACTTCGTAAGGGTTTGTTATGTATTTATGTCATCTTTCTATCTGATATACTTGATGCTCATTATATAGGGATTACAATCAAAATCACCAGGTTATAAATTAAAGATTATATTTTTCTGATTTACAGAAACATCAAGAAACTATATTTTGAAATAGCAAGTGTTAAGAATTTCAGCCAGACAAAGCTATAAAATTTTCATGATGCTTGTAAAATTGATTCCAGAGATATAATCTTATATCTAAAAGGGTGAAGTTGGTAAATTCTTATAATTAGGAACATTCAAGGATGCATTCCAGAAGTTCAGTGGAGTGCTGAGAGACAGGAAAATTTCACTGGAAACAAAGAAGAGAGTACTGGATTGCTATGTGATGTCTGTCCTTCAATATGGCAGTGAATGCTGAACAATCTCATCAAAGATGAAGGAAAGAATTGAAGCAACTGAAATGTGGTTCTACAGAAGGATGCTGAGGATTCCATGGACCAAACATGTAAGCAATGACGAGGTTTTAGAGAGGATGGAAACAAAAAGGAAACTGATACTTTTCTGGGACATGTAATGAGAAAGGAGTGCTTGGAGAATCTGATATTCACAGGTCAGATAAAGGGGAAAGCAATGTGCAACATATTTGATGGACTTGAGCAAATGGAATGCAGAGCAGGGTTTGGAAGGGGTAAGAAGAGAAAGGGTTTTAAGTGCTACAAGGGATAAGGAGAGTGGAAGGCCATGATCCCTTATGTCCTGAAGGGACACAGCATATAGAATAATGATAATTATTTTTATTAACAATTAAATAAGGTATTCAGCCAATACTTCTAGATTATTTTAACTTTTACTTATAAAATTTTCATCGTTCAATCTATAGAGAATAATTTTATAATACAAGTGATTGCACTACTAATTTTAAAGCAGACCTACTAAAAATCCTCTGATTTGACAAAAGTAATTTGATATAACAACAAAACCTGTGAATATGTAAGTGTTATGAGACCTACCATTTTTGGACTATAATGAACTCTTCCTATTATTAGGAATACCGGGAGAATATGCCTTTTGGGGTTGAGTTGAGTCACCCTGGTCTAATACTTGGCAGTTTGACTGACATGTAACACTCTTTGTATTTGTTCTTTTGTTAAATATATATGTTTCACTAATACCTGAGTTTGTATTTTTCTTCTGGACCTATCCTGGGTCCACAACAGTAAGTTTATAAATGTTCACTGAAGTGTAAATAATATAGATAGTGTGATTGCACAAAGAAATTTTGGATGGTTCAATTTGTAATAAATGCTTATCTTAAAATCTTAACAAAAGGAATACAAAAGAAATGAGGTTGGTTCCCTACAATGTGCCTAGCTGTGTAAAATAGAAATGGTGAAACTAAGGAGTGTTAGTTCATCTGAACACTATTTATGAAATTAGTGATAGAGCAGCAAGAAGATTGCAACATGTCATCTGGGAGAAAAGAAGGGGTTGCAGAATGAAAAATAATTTGTTACCTACAAGGATGTGGAGACACTTTATCGAGAGTAGAAAGTGAAAACTGGGCAGCTCCTGCCCATAAATATCAGTATTGCATCATTTTTAGTTTAATCTGACTCTTGTAAAGGTAAAGGATATCAGAAGGAATGAGATACTTGCTGGAATGGTACAGGTAATCAACCATTTTCCCCAGCATTTTTAGGGAGGGATTGTATATATGATTCCCACTTGAGGTCTGGGTTGAGTTTACGTCCCAGTAAATGATCAAGTCACAAGGAACATCCGCTCATCATGACTGGTGAAAGTTCTGGGTACAAATGGTCATCAGAATCAAAATTTGCATAGATTTCATCAGCTAGAAAAATAGACTTAGTCACTTGAGCAGTATTCCATGGTGTAATTTTAGAAACCTGTTACATGGGTTATCATAATTTCTGATAGATCCTTTAAAAATTATGACTTAAAGTTAGAAAAATAAGCTTCAGTACAAATATATGGATGTGTGTTGTGGTACAGTGGATATCAACTCAGAACAACAAATTGGGAGTGCCAAGTTCGAATTCCAGTTGAATTCTTTGCATTCACATATGCACAAATACCCTTGGGAAATATATTAATCCGTTTCTTCCCTCCAGTTATGGGTTAAATAATAAGACAGATTGGGTTCTATAGTTTTGGCTGTCAACCAGTCTGCCACAGAAAGTAATGGCAACCTACTGCGGAATAATCTTCTGCCCAGTCAGTCATGTCTCTTTCGAGACCTGATCGCCCAAAGTATGTATCACGTATGGTACTTAACTGACTGACATAATATATATTTATGGTACAATAATCACAGTTAGATTGCAAATGAATTTTTAATAATAGCCCTTGAATTCTGGCATGAGATTTAAATTGGTGAGTTTAAAACTCTAGTAAGATAAAGTCTTTTTGAAGAAAACATGTCATTAACAGGCCGTTTTCATCAATCATACATATGAAATTAATACATTCAATTAGATTTTCAAAAAATGTCATGAGAAACAAAACCATTTTTAGGCAGAACTAAGAAAATTGAATTTTCAGTTGGTGTATTTATCTTTTTCTTAAGCCCAGATATTACAAACATAAGTTTAAATTGTAAATTATTTTCGAAATGAAAAGCAGTTTGAAAAAGACGATTAACAAGAAATTTTGAGTAATAAAAAAAATAAGTTTGAGAGTAATTCATCTTGAGGTTCTCAACAAAATTCAAAGGAGGATCTGCAATATAAATAATCCTGATTTAGCAGCTTGACTTCAGTCACTTTCTCACTGACATGATGTGGCTTCTCTCTATCTTTTCTACAAATATTTTCATGGCAACTGCTTTTTTTTTCCTGCTACCCTGACCACATGTATTTACTTGTGCTACTAGATTAGCATTAAGGTCCCATCATTTTACTGTTGAAATCATCATTTATCCATCACACCCAATGGTGCATAGGGCAGCAACTTTTTGTTACTGTTTCTGTAACAAACTGTTTTTTATGGGGCAGGGTTGTTAGCCCTGCACCAAACCCCCAAACCTGGAGGGCCGGTGGACCATTCTTGGTCCTTACGTTTACAGCACCTGGTATTCCCAAATGGTCACCCATTTAAGTACTGACCAGGCTCGATGTTGCTTAACTTCGGTGATCGGACGGGAACCGGTGTATTCAACACGATATAGCCGTAGACGACTGTTGAAATAGTTAAATGTAACTGCCTCTTCTACTCTATCAGTTTCTTTTCTTGTACTTCCCGTTTGTGGAACTCACTTCCATTTGCTTGCTTTCCTGATAGATTTTCCAATCTTTAAGTTTGAATGCAATGTCAATTGCTATCTTTTATCTACTTGATTCCTATCCATCTCTTATCTTTTCTTTGACATCACTTGTACCTTTTTTATTCTCTCGCTATATTTGCTGTGCAGTAGTGGCATTTCTGCCTTGCTCGGAGTGAAATGAATATAAAAAATTATGATAATGCAGGAGTATTTAACACTAATTTGGTAAAATAATCCTTTTTTTCCTCTTTATGTATATTATGTCTTCATTGCGTTGCACGAAGATAACATAATCAAGAAATATAATGTCACTTGCTAAAATCTGTAATAGCATATGAAGTTCGCCTACAGCTAGCAGTCTTGTCGCTGTCTCCTCTGATGATTCTTGGCATCAGTATTATATCATTTGTTCATATCACACTGTGGAACACCCTACTTTTTAGATATGCTTTTTCTTTAGTAGATACTTTTTCTGATATAGGCCTATTTCCAACATCTCAGTCAGATTAAGCTTTCGCTTACCCTTGTGTTGCATTGTAGTATTCATTTTAGATATATTCTGGACCTCAATTGATTTATATGTCTTCTATGATGGAATCCTCCATCTTTGACAATATACTAACAATGCATTGAATTATTTTTCCTTCCTGTCAATCTTCCTTTCTGGCATTATCATAATTTTAGCAAGTGACATTATATTTCTTGATTATGTTATCTTCGTGCAATGCAATGAAGACATAATATATATAAAGAGGAAAAAAAAAGATTATTTTACCAAATTAGTGTTAAATACCCCTGTATTATCGTAATCTTTTTTATAAAGTTTTTAAAGAAAACTTTATTGCCACTCTTAAATGCTCTGGCAGCTTAAAATTTGGGAATTTTTATTTTATTTCCAGGCAGTAATTTATAAAAAATATATTTCACTTTCTGAGCAAACATGAGCTCTGTAGGTGATATTTTTGAAGTGATGTTTGCATTTGACGTCATTCAATGTACACTCAAAAATTATTCTAGTGCTGTATCTTCTGCTTGTAAGTCATTAGCTTTTCTTAAAACTCTTCTGAAGGTGTCAACAAACCTCTCGGTTTGACCATTTGATCTCAAATGATAATCAATGTTGTCAAATGTTCAACTGCATAATTTTTAAAGAAATTTTTAAACTTGCTAGAAGTAAACGGAGTTCCATTATTGGATACCGCACTGTCAAGTACTCTAAACCTTGTGTAAAAGTTTGTGCAAGAATTTAGTTGTTATACTTCAATATCTTGGGCCATTTTGTGAAACTGTTGACTACAATTAAATAGTATAAGCCATTTAGTGGTCCAGAAAGTCCAAATGTAGTCTTGCCCATGGTTTATCAGTGCGCGATCATGCCTGATAATTTATAAGTGGTGATTTTGCTGTTGAATTACAACCATCACAGTTTTTAACTGTATTTTCAACCCCTTTATCCAACTTTGGCCAATAAACAGCTTCTCAGCAGAGACTTCATCCTCAATATTCCCAGATGTCCTATGTAAAATTGTTTCCAAATCCTTTTTTTATAGTGATAATGAAATTACTCTTTCCATATACAATCTACTCCATCACAAATAGAAAATGCTGTATTATTGTTACCAGAGTTACTTAGAATTTTGATATTGTCTATTGTGACTGGCAATTTTTTTTTATAATCATATCGCCCCAAGCAAGGCATTTTACTGCCACTGTTTTGCAGGAGGTTACATAGGAGGAAACTTATGAGAAAGAGTGACAGATTATAGGGGGTGTCAGGAAGTGGGTAAGAGAAGGATGACAATACTGATGAGCAGAGTGGACAGAGAAGGGAGCATATGAGAGAGGATGCAAGTTAGTGAGATAGGAGATGTCTACTGACCTTACATTTAAATTCCTGGAGATTGTAGCTGTCGGAAAAACAAGTAAATGGAAGGGAATTCCACAGGCGGGAAGTGTGAGAAAAGAAGCTGCTGGAGTAGAATTTGCATTTACAATTTATTGGTTTCACTATAAAAGGGTGGGACCTAGTTGCTAATCTTGTGGCTTGAGTAAATTTATATACAGGAGGCACCAGTGAGCTAAGTTCATCGGAGCAGAAGCTGTGAAAGTATTTATAGAAGAGACACACGGAAGCCACATTGCCCCGGTGAGAAAGTGACTGTATCCGAGTTGCCAAGTCGGGATCTTTGGATGACAGAAATTCCATCTTGAAATCTTATTTTAAAAAAATCATAGCCCAACACTGTAGTCTATTTGCAGTGTGCATGGGAATACCTTTCTTAGAACTGAATAAAATTAATGGTTGATGATCCATTCAACACAAATTTTCTTAATATCATCCTGTGAAATTTCTTCATGGCAAAAATTATAGCAAGTGCTTTCTTTTCAATATGTCAAACTACTTGAAGCTTGGGCAACTGATTTCACTGTACTTTAAATTTATGGGCTGTTATGCCATATTTGCTTGCATCTGACACTAATATTATTTATCTCTGTGGGTCATAATGTGTCAGTGATAACTCTGAAGTCAGTAGTTTTTTTTAATTTCTTCAAAAGTTTTTAACATTCACTTTTGTACCCTTCTTAAGTAAATTATTCAGAATGGCTCACAATTTGTACATATCTGGCACATCAATATTACAATAATTTACTAATCCATGGAATAATTGTAGGGTCACCAAATTTGTGTGGGGTGGGGGAGCATTTTTTTTTTTTTTTTAAATGGCACTTGCTTAAGCAGGATCTGGTCTTCTTCCTTTTTTGTTGATTATCTGACCTAATTTTTTAATCTTGTCCATAAAGAACTGACATTTCTGTTCACTGATTTTGAACACGTAATCATGTAATCTCTAAATTGTTGAATCAGTTTTATGTGCTGCATGTTCTTATAACTCTTTATAAGTAGGTTGTCGATGTAAGTGACAACAGTCTAGTCCAGCCAACATAGTATCCATTATTTGCTGGAAAATACCTGGGGCTACTTTTACTTGAAGATATGCCTCACACAGGTCAATTTTTGAAAAAAATTACCACCATTTAATTTGAAAAAAATATATCCTCTGGAGTTAATAGAAGATATACATGTAGGAGAGGAGGCTGTCATTCGACCCAGTTGAAAAATCTGCTCATAAAGGAATCTTGTTACTTTTTTCCTAATATAAACTGCTGGAATAGCCCATTCAGAATAATGTATTTTCTCAACAACTCAGTGGTTTTCTAACCTATCAAGTTTGGTGTTAATAGAACCCAACACAGCTAAAGGTATCTTTTTTCTTTTTTTTTTTAGGCTTAAAAACTGGTATCATATTTTCATTTACTTTAAAAAATGCCTTTGATTTTGTACAACTCAGAGAAAATATTTGGAAATTTAATTTTTAGCTTACTCAGTGTTTCTTAAGTTGTAATATTTTTCTCTGATAAACGACAAACTTTTCCACAGAATGAATTGATCAGTCATTTTCAATGTTCAAATTTTAGCCAGTTGATGCCTAGTAAATTCATCTGCTTTTTTTTTTAGTTTTACCTGCAAGAGCAATATTATATATAATTTTCCCAAGAAAAATGAATTTATTATCCAATATTCCTCTTGCAAAATTCTGTTCATCACTAATTATAATATCGCTACCAGTGTCCAATTAAAATCTCACCATAGTGTTATTTATTCTTACTGTCATGAATTTTCTATTATTTGAATTTTCCAGTTTTTTTAGCTTGTAGCACTACTTTCAGCAAATTAGTTTGACTTATTTTTCCAAAATTAAAACACTTTTTGGTTTTAAATGGACAGCCCTTTCTGGAATGAAGCCTGCCATGGTATAGGTTATACTTCTGACATGTCATTTTGTTCGATTTTTTTTTTTTTTTTGTTCAATCATGCCTTAAGTTGACAATCTTTTGGCACTCTTCTGCTACGTTTTGTATCCTGTTCAAATTTTATTAGAAATCACAAGTGTTAACTTGATGTTAAATTTTTAATTAAGATTAGACATTTAAATCTGTCTGGGGATAGTTCATCCAGTTTAAATTTCTCACACTTGACTTTACCAGTGTATGTGACCAAATCTTCATCCTTAGTAAAGTTCATGCACTGCCAATGTGTATAAAAACAGTGAATTCTTTTCACTAAAAATCTATAAAAAAAAAAAAGTGTCCTTAAATGGCACTTTTTCTGGAGTATTCAGCAAATTAAAATTCATATATTTTTCATGTTCAGCAGAGCACAATTTTCTTACCATCATTGACATTCTTCTCTGACAAAGCATCATACCATTAAAGTATATGAATGTAATAATCTCTTTTGGGACATACTTAAATTCACAGCTGAGTTTGGTGATTACGAATTTGATATTTTTCTTTCCAAGATTGTCTTATCTGTTTTTGCATTTGCTGTTGCCTTCAACCCTTCCATAGTGTATTATGTTCACAAAGTTGTTTTTCCCACATTAATTCAAATTCTCCATCAACACGGTTATGTTGGGTGAGAGAGAGGAAAACTTTTTTCCTCCATGAATTTGAATCCTTATTGCCACTGTTATGTCTATTGTATTAAACAAAGATAACGCAAGAAATATGTCAACATAGTCTTGCTGAAATCTGTAGTCGTAGTAGTATATGATGTTTACTTATGGCTAGCTGTCTTACTGTGATGATTCTTGGTGTCAGTATTATACCATTTGGATGAGTTCGCATCAAATTCTGGAGAGGTGTATATCACTCAACATTATACATATAATTAGTTTTTGGTCATAATTAAATTAGACCAGTATACAGATGTATTAAAAGGTGTTCAATACAATTAATTAATTTATTTATATATATAAATATAAATAATTGCCTAATTATAATTACTATAAAATTCCATCAGTGAATTAAAAAAAAGCAAATAACTTTATTTACAATAATCTTGACAAACATTTTTCCTGTTGATTAGTTAGTTTATTTAATAAAAATGGTTTGGCTTCTGAATTTTTCTACTCAAAGATGAGTTTGCAATTCAATACTTCAAACAGACTATAACTGTATTTAAAAGAAAAAAGGCCCAGGTAAAAGTATATGCATATACAAAACAAAACAACAAAGTCATTTATATTTTTGTACAATTTTTAATAACAACAAACTTTTTCTCTTCAATTCTTGAATCCTATTCATTTCGGTTTTTTTTTTTTTGTATCTTAAAATAAATGTCCTCAGAAAAATTTTGCACAGCAGAAATACTGTGTATGCATAATCTGATTTTTGAAAGTCAAAAATCACAGTGATGCATATACAGCACACACATACACACACCAACAATTGCATCAAACACAAACAAGGTGTTTTTTTTCTTTTTCTTTTATAGACTGACAATATATTACTTACAAATGAAGAAAATGATTTATAATAATTCAGTTGAGAAAGAAAAGTTTTATGGACCTTACTGTTAATATAAGATGTAAAACAAACTTTGCTATAAAGTAGAAAAATTATAAATAACTAAGCCCATTATTGAAGGTTTACTTACTGATGAAAACTAGACACAGAAAATTTCTTGACCAATGGTTCCCAAGGAGATTATTGCAAATTAATAAAATTTGAAGTTTTCATAGATTTATTTACTAGATACAAAACATGACCAAATAGAGAGTAAGATGCTTGTGTTGTGTGAATCTTGCATTTAAAACCTTTACCATTGATGCAATAAATACAGTCACCATAGCACAGTTTCGTGGTTGATAAATAAAACTTAAAGCTTTTTTTTCTTTCTTTTTAATACATATTCAAATGCAAACCTATGCCTCAATAATCATGTCTGTCATATTGTTAAACTTCTCAGATATTTAATTGTCCAGGCCTCCTGAATGATGATGATGATGCTGCTTATTTGTTTTTGTTTCAAACTGCTTATATATAATTATGGTGACAGTAAATAATGATTGGGAAAAACATTTGACTCTTAATAGAATTTCTATTTTTCTTAATTGCATTAAACTGTTAATTTCTTAGGTTGAGATGAAAGTGAAAGAACATTTTATTTGAATTGATGTCAGATTGAAAGTGTCATTTTATTAGAAAAATTCAATAATTTGGTTTGTGATATTTTTCTTTTATGCGACATATTAATGTAGTGAGAATGATGTGAATAGATTTTGAAATATTAACGATCTCAAGTATTTTTTGTCAATCAAATAATGATAAACTTCAGTTTTTTTTTTTTAAATTTACCTTCATAATTTATGATTATCAGATTATGTAATGCTCAGAAAAAGATCTTGAAAATAGATATAAAACCGCTAAATTTGGGAACCTTCTGATGAAAAATAGTACAGTATCATTCAATATTTTTCAGTTGAATAAATAAATCTAACTTAATCTTTTTCCCCAAGAAGAAAAAACAAAAGACAAAAAGTTACAAAAATTCATTTATCAGAATTTAAGAATTACTGTAATCAAGATAATGGAGGACGAGTGAGCCCTTAATTCATAACTGCCAAAAGAACAAATGAATAAGCTTCCCCAAAATCTAATAAGCAGTTTTAGTAGATTCACAGAAATCAGGACAAAGCATTCTCAAACAAATGTGGGAAGTTTGTCTACACTGAACACTCATTTCAAAGCTAATAATGAAATTAATTTTAATTTTAAAACTTTTGTGATGTCAGGCCACAGCATGGTGCTTACTAAAAGTATAGATCACTACTGAGAACTAATTAAATAATCATCTGATTAAAGATTTAATCATTACATTAAATTTTAAATGAATGTACAGGCTAAAGAAGAAACTTAATACCAAGATTTAATAAAACTTATTAAAATGTGTCTACATATAAATATAAAAAAAATATATATTTAGAAAGAAAATTAAAAACTTAACGAATGTTACATTTCTTTTTTCAAGGGAAGCAAAAAAAGTTTTTTTTTTTCTGTTCTTAAAAGAGAAAGATGTTGCAAGTAAAAAATACAGTTCACATAGTGTTAAGCAGTTATTTGAAAGAGGTTAGATTTTTTTTTTTTTTTTTTTATAAAAGATAAATTTTTTTTTTTTCTCAGTTTGCATAAAAAAAATTTCTCAAGGCCTCTGGAATCATTATTCACCAGGTGATTAAGGAATTGAATCTAAAAATTGATTACAGATTGGTTATTGATTGAATTAAAAATATATATTACCAAGATCCAAACTATACTGAAGTAATTGATAGCTTGTTTTCTCCTCCCTACTGTAGGGTCAAGAAAATGGGGATACTTCTTAATTTTTCATTACGCTAAATGAACCTGCTTTCTAGTTACATGTCTGTATGTGCAAAAACAACATAAACATTGAGTATCTATAATGTTGAAAATAGTTTGATAGTGGCAAGCAGCACACATTAAGGTCAACAGAGTTGTAGACAATGCATAATATTAATATCAAGATTTGCTACTGGAACAAAAAAAAAAAATGGTACAAATATAGAACAAACCTAATTTACCCCCCTCCCCCATCCATTGGTCAGTGTATTTATCATTTGAACAAGATAAATGTTGCTAACTAGACTAGGGTGGGCTTAGAGACAATGCAAGCCAAAGTTATCTTCACTTCGATGAGGACAAGGACCCTCTTAACATGCTATTGCCTTGAATAATAGTTTTCTCTTACACAGCATTGCTCACAAATATCATCACCATGTGTACACATAGATGCACCTATGAAAAGTTCATACTGAGAATAACATCTTGAGAAATATTCAAACACAGTTGTATAAAAAACTGGGCTAAAACTAAAGCATTTAAACCTATCATTTTCAGAAAATAGGGTTTAACAACTTGAACTAAGCATTACATTTTTTAAAAGTGCACAGTCAGTATTTAATGGGTAACAAGAAGTCGAACTTAGTCTAATAATTGGCTCTGAGTTGCACTTCATGTAATTAACTCTGGACACCTTATTGCATAATATCCAGAAAAAAAAGTAATAATTGAGAGAGTAAGGATTAAGCCATTGTAATTATTAATAAAACTCTAAATAGGATTTTACTATCATTATCAAAACTTTGAAAAGAAATTATTCTGCTTTATTTACTTTTCAAGACAAACTAAAAATGATTTCTCTTCACTAAACTTTGTTTATTTAATGTGCCAAAATTTAGCACTATTCTAATTTCTTTATATATTTTGCCATCATAGTTTATCATATATAAATTTTTGCAAATTTTATCTACTAAAAATTGATTGAAAATTTAAAAAGAAAAGAATCTTTTTTTTTTTTTTTTTTACTTTCTCTCCATAAAAGTTGATACATAGGTTGATCTGCTAAAAGAATGCTCTCTATTTTACGTTAGTCTTCAATATCAGAGATAGGTCGAAACCTTTCCACCTGTCACCCCTTCCTCCTAGAGATAACTGAACTGTAGTGTCAAAATGGCATTTGATATGAAAGTGTGTACAAAGTGGTGTATTATTGAATTTCTCCATATGGAAAAAATTGCATTCACTTACAGTTGTTGAATGTTTATGGAGACCAAACAATAAATGTAAGCAGTTAGGTGGTAGATAATGTGTTTCAGTAGTGGCAACAGAAATATGCATGACAAGCCACATTCTAGACAGTCCTGAATCACTATCAACCCACAGAATAAAATGTACCTTGATCAACTTATCTGTGCAAATCAGCAGATTATGACCAAGGAACTGTGTACAGAACTGAATATTGACTTCAGTGCATTGTTTCCAATGTTGGTAATATTGGAGAACCAAAGTTTGTACCAGGCAGAACCCACGCAAAACACAAAGATGACTAAATGAAAGTCTGTCAGGACTTACTGAACAAGTACAATGGTAGTAGTTTACTTCTATAAATTTCCAATGAGGAAATCAAATATGTTGAAAACAAAAACCATATTAAATAGAATGTCTTTAAATGAATGATCTGTTCTATCAATTTTTATTTTTTGTACTTTGTATGTGGGGGTATTCTAAAATGTCAATTCTGTCAATTAAAACCATCATTAATGTACAATGCCAAAAATCCCCTTAAAGTTAAAAATATATTTATTTTCATCCAACATTCTATGTAAAATATAAAATTATTTTATGCAATTTAAGAAAAAAAATGTTACCGTGAATATTATATTATTTGATTAATATAATAATTTTATTTTAGCTTTCATGATTATGATCAGAAAGCAATAAAATCCTGAATCATTCCAAGGAGGAATACTTAAATGTCTTTTATGAAAAATAATCACAAAAAAAAAAAAAAAAAGCAATTGGAAATTACATAAAGGGATCAAGTCAAAAACAGAATTTTGAAGAATTGTGTTCCCTTTATTCCAATAATAATATGAATAATGTGTCCAACACATTTGTGTTAAAGAGACCTTCCTTACGAGAAAATATTCAGGCTGATATTTATTAACTATGCATGTACACTTTTCTGCAAATCAATGCCTAATCATCTGAAAAAGAAGTGGTTATGAAAGTTTTTAACTTTTATTAAAAAAAAAAAAAAAAAAAAAATCACATCACTTGAATTTCCAAGCTCATTTATTGATAATCACATGTGGTATCAATTATATATCATTTTTGGGGTAGCAAATTGCCCAGTGCATCAGCAAGAAATATGCTCAGTTTTTGCACAACTTACAAACTGTATCTTCCTCAAACTAAATTATAAAATCCAATATTCACACATTGTTAAAATAGTGAGAAATCAAAAAGGACCACCAAAAGGGGGGAAAAATGATTAAAACACATCAAGAAGCAAGAAAAGGATTCTGTTATTAAAGATGGCCAATATAGGTTTCTTCCAAGGTAGAAAGGAGTTTTGAATTGTATAAATGTACAAAAAGAGTGAAAAGGATTGGGAGGGGGATGAATAAATCACAATTTGGATCTAAACACATCAGTATTTTTCGGTTATTGTAAGTGTGAAGGGGGATAATCTCGGAAGGCTGCCAGCAGCAAGAAAAAAAATATCCAGGACTGGTGGTTATATTTATTAATATTTTTTTTTAAAAATGTGGAGAAAAAAAAAAAAAAAAAAAACTTTAGTAACATTTTTAACCAATCCCCACCTCAATTATAAACCATTGTACCAAAAGAGTGCAGATATAAGAAAAGGATCAAGGTCACCAAAACCTGATCTGTCCTTATTAATAATTGTGAGTTGAAGCCCAAGAGAAATCATATATTAAAAGCCAATCATTCATGTATTCTTTGTTTGCACCTTAAGGCACTTTTCAGGTACAATGGATTATTAACTTGATGAAGTCTCATGTGCCTAACAGCAGCAGCTTTATGTGAAATATTAGTCAACACAGAATGAGGCAAATGTTAGTGTGTGTGTGTGTGTGTGTGTGCGAGCGACTGACATGCCAAATAGAAATTCAAATAAGAGACCAGCTCTTATCAAAATAGCTTCCTCGAGAACAACTTAGTTTGGTCACTGACTACAGAAAATGTAGAGCAAAATGGGTAGAGGGTCAGGAGTCAAGTGGGTGTCAGTCTAGGATTTTAGTTTTTTTCAGTTGAGACTTCTGGAAAAAAAAAAAGATTTTTCTGGCATGTTAACATACAAAGCATCATTTTGTGTCAGCAATTTTATAGGCTGTATCAGTTCTAAACAAAGGCCAGCAGGCATGAATGTTTATATATTAGAAATCAGACATACAAATAAAAAACAAAAACTGACCTGCCTATAAAAATGTGAAGAAAATTACATAAACATACTTAGACAAGCTAGGGAGAATATATTTCAGTTATAATGGGTCAGTTAGTGGACACAAAGGCTAGAATTTCTGGTGCTCTTAGTTTCACTTTTGCTAAAGTGAATTTTTATTTTTTTTATAAGCTTTTATATTTCTATAAAAAAGAAACTTCACAACAGTTTGGCATAATGTTGTTGTTATTGATTACAGAGATGCGTTGCATCAGTGAAAATGTCATGTCAGAAAAGAATAGACATTTTTGTTGCACAAAACAAAGAATGTAGCTTTATGTAGTGCGTTTAGAAATTCATACAAATTTGTGCTTGTAATAAATCAACATGCCTAAGTAAAAGCTTGACATAATAACAGTGATAAGTCAGACTTTGAAGTTCGTTCTCAAAAAAATATAAATTAACTGATATTATAGGAGAAAATTGTGGAAGATCAGTTTCATACACAACTAAAAATACTTAGCATTTCAAAATATTGGAGACTGCCAGAAATAGAACTTTGACAAAAAGGGAAACAGTAAAAATGAGTTTTGTGAGAGAAAATACATAAATATTTAGAAAAAAATTCCCCAACAGGATTTTATTTGCTGTAGAATTCCATTTTTAAATGCAGATTTTTTTTATATATGTATATATATAATAGAAAATATAAAATTTGTTCATAAACCAACTTTTAATTAAAAAAATTAAAACAAAAAAACCAAAGGAAGTTTTCTAAAAGGAAATCGGCCTTTCCAAAAATTCTGCTGTTTTTAAAACAACTGTCTTGCTTTAAAGAATCAGTAGAATCTTTTTCATACCATTTGCAATAAGTACATTTGAGCCCTGGTAAAAAAAAAAAAAAAAAAAATCTTACATTCTATTTTAACCAAAACATGATAAGACTTAAGACAGATCTAGAGATAGGACATTATGATTTGCTTAATAAAACTAAAGGACATCATTGTCACCTAATATTACATGAAATAATCAAGTGAACATAATTGTTCTTTTGTGGTTTACCAGTAGATGAGGTGAGAATGGGTATTGATTGTTGCCTTCTCAAAAGGTCAAGATGTAATTCTTGTTATTTTTGTATGAGGCTCCATATCTTTTGCCACAAACAAGTATCTCTGACCCCAAGTCTGTTAGCACAATGAGATGCTGCCTATAAAGCAAGTATCCAGAAATTATCGATTTCTCCAGTGCCATATCAGTATAGAAATGGAAATTATGAGTTTCTGATTTGATATCTTTCAAATTTGAAAATAAACACCATACTAAACTAGATAAGAGTTTAAAACTCTTTCAGGTTTGTTTATCAAAGCACTTAATTCGATTAAAAAAAAAAAAAAAAAATCTTATTAAATTACATGAAAATGTTGGGTGAACACATTCATGACCCCCTCCACCCCAAGTCTGCATGGATGAATGCTGACAATATCAAGAGTCATTTGTGGGATGGGTGTTAGATAATTAGTTTATTTTTCAGGTGAGGGTCTCTAAGTTATCTAGATTAAACAATGTAAATAACTTTACTAGTGAATGTCACTTCATCTAAATTTGGAGTTTCATAGGCAAAAATACTTTGTAGTTAATCATTGTAAAAACAGACATCACAAAAAAAATTTTTTTGTAATTAAACTAAAATTTTACAAATGTCCAATATTCACTGTATTTAATGATTTTTTTTAAAGATCAATTTTATACATTTAACATTGATCATTGTTTCTGATTATAAAAAGTTTAAAATGGAAATAAACCACCATTTATATCTTGTGATTGTTCTTTTTAAGAATGTCTATAACTTTTATTGCTTAATATAAGCAGTAATTAATGTTTCAACTATTTTTGAATTTTGTTCTTTGTATAAAAATGTAGGAACTTTAAAATTATATCATTGATTTTGTATGTTTTCTTTAAGTGCATCTAAATTTTCCAATATAACAAAACCTGTTTGTAAAATTGGATTAACAAAGGAAAATATAGTTTATACAAAAAGATGAAAGTCCATAACTAATTATTTGTAAGTGAAAGTTGGCTTTGCAAATAAATAGCAGATCTGTGAAAGGAAGAATTAATCTATTCAAACTCGTCATATTATCTTGGCTATTATAGCCTTGTTCAGATGTTTATAAGATGCTCAGCTAGATTTTTCTCATTTCACTGATCATGGAATTGGGCTAGAAATATGAAAACCAATGTGTGTTGAGACAGAGACCAAATATTGAATAGACACTGAAATTGTTAATAAGTGCTGTTTATTTTAAAATTAGGAGTAGTTTATAATAAAGATTAAATATAAAATCAGAATACAATTTGCTTTTAAATCCAATGTATTTAATTTGTTTAAAAAAATAAAATTACCTCAAGCAAGGCAATAAAGCCACTAAGACATAAAGAGTTACTGAGTATTAGATGATAAAATAAAAGAACATGAATTTAAGAGACAGAAGATGACTATTGACATTGACCTTCAAAAATTTAAATGCAAAGTTGACTGGAAAGTAAGAAGCTAGCAATTTTGATTGTAAAATGATGAAACCTAGCTGCCAGTCTAGTACTGCACTAGTTTTAAAATAAGTACATATGTAATGATCCTTACATGGTAGAGAATTTAGTTTAGTCAAATTTATCCTCATTTTTACAATAAATTTCATTAAAAAAATAAAAAACTGAAAATTAAAACTGAGAAATTAACTGAAGTAGCACTTTATTGCTGACCCATTGTAATGACCAAAACTTTGAAAGCAGAAATTTGATTATGAGTGATAACAATAATTTATGCAACAACTATTCTTTTAGTGATGAGAGTTTATGCTAAAGTTCATCAGTTCCCAACCATATTTAGCCTTCAAAAGTAGTAAACAAATGTATCTGAAAATGAATCTGCATTTTACATATTGTACCTAAGTTGTTACAATCCTTTTTCTCCAGAACTGTTGCAATGTGGAAGAGTTCCCAAGAGGATGGTTCCCAGATCACTACAATCTTAACCTCTTCAAATCAAGAGTCAACCATTATCTATCCTACATATCTTCATAATATGCAACCTTTGATTCATTCCGATTTAGTAATCCTTTACCTTGAGTAGCACTTGAAATTTGTATTGGGTGAACAAGAGTAAAACAATTTTAATTTTTTCTAAGTGAAATTAAATCTCCCAAATCCTCACTGGGAATAATTAAAGCAAATATTTTATTATGTAAAGAGAATTTGTTGTAAATTAGCAAGCAAGTTAAAAAAAAAACCAAAAAACAAAAACAATTCCATTCTGCTTGATGTGATGACATTAATATGACTTTACTTACAATGTCCATCTTTGAACTCATCAAGCAAATAGATGAATATCTCAAGCATTATTTTTGGTTATCTGTAATCAGTTTTCTAAAGGTTCAAGAGTTGATTAGAAAATGTAGAAAAAAAATAAAATCACTAATACCATTGTTTTTAGACAAATTTTTAACTTAAAAAGAAAAATTATGGCAATGAAGGGAAACATGGTCAGATTGGTTTGTGGAAGCAAAGACCAGCAACACAGATGAGTACAGAATTGAAAGAAATCTTTATTTCCAAAATATAATAAGGACATCAATTGTGAAGTTGGCTGTTAGATTTACTTCCTTATGGCTTTGATAAACTTTCAGCTTCCACCTTGAAACTATCTCTGGCAAATCTTACACACAATATCAAAAACTCATTAAAATAGAATTTCATTTGGTCTTTAACCCTTAAAGACTAACTGAAGTACTGATTAGGAAAGGAAAATAGTGAACCGTCTCTGTTCAGAAACTGCAGTTAGTCATCCTTAATTCCATGATCATTTTGGTTACTATTTACTAGCAAAATAAGAAAAGTAGCTTTCATATTGTTCTTGCTCAATATAATGGAAAAAATAAAAGGGAAGGGATAACATGAGATTTTTAGAATATTATTTCACAAAGAAAAAGGAATGGGGTCAAAACTATGAGGTGGGCAGGATTTTACATTTTTTTTCTTTTAAATATATAGATTTTTATAAAATAGACATTTTGTGAGAATGTGAATAGAATTTTAAGGCAACACTTTAATTTTTTTTTTTTGTTTTTTATATTATGAATTGGGTAAGTATTTTCTTCGTCATACTGTTGACTATAAATGTTCAAATGTACTGACTGCAAATAACGCAGCAAGGCTGAAGCAATAATCCCCAGCAAATTGTGATTTCATAAAGTTGTCTACCTACCTGTCCTGTAAGAAGACACCTGTTATTTTTAACATTTTCGCTACCCATTTTGAAAAACTGAAGTCATTATTGACAAATATGAAAAAGCCATTTTTAGTAACAGATGTAAAAGTAAATACAAATTTTTACAAGTGAAAGCAACCTGTTGAATATTGTTTGTACAATTGGTGGTCATATTATTATTATTATGACAGCCATTGTCACAGACTGTCAAATAAGGACACTAAGGGAATTAAAAACAAAAACATGAAGCTTTCAGCTTACAAGAGTGAAAAATGTATAAAAAGTAGACAAGAGATTCCAGATACTAAATTCTATTATAAAAAGACCATTTTTAGCATTACCAATACCATTGTTGTTGTTAGACACATATATATATATATATATTTTATGGAATTTTTTTTTTTTAACTTAAAAAGGAAATTTGTACAAAATAAATATTCACCAGGATAGGATGAAAAACTAAAAAGAAAATAATTCCACATTCACAGCTTGCAGTCATTACCAAATAATAAAAAAAATTCCCAAATCAGTCAGCACTTTTTGTTTAGCTCAGTTCAAATCTTTCAAAGGTTTTTTTTTCTTGTTAATATGGCCAGCCACAAGATATACACACAAACTTTGTTTTTTTTTTTTGCCATAGCCCTGAGTTGAGAAAGATGCAAAGTTTAATGCCTCTTCTACTGCCTACTATTTTTAATTTATTATTTCCAAATAAACACAAAAACCTGCTTTTAAACATATGATTAAAAAATAATAGATGCTTCAACTGATACAGTATAACAACTGGGATATTTTTGAACTGAAGATTTTAACAAAATCAGGATAAAAGGAGGCAGTGACAAGGTTAGCAGAAAATCCAGAAGAGAAATAACAGAAAACTTAACATACTGCATTCATAAAAATACAAACATCATCAGTTTTAACCACTAACAAGTTATACCATCTTATTGTCTAGATTGCTAAATTATAATCTAGTTTATCCCTTTTCAGTACTTAAACACCAATGCATTTATTTGGGTAAAGGTAATTTTTAAAAGTCCAAGACAAATCATAAGAGATTTGTGCCCTTTTTACCCTGGATTGAAATTGGGGTGGCTATGGTAGTGACCCACATCAATTTAATGTTGATACTAAAATATCAAACCTTTTGTTAGCTAGTGTACTGCATTAACTACTGAGCTAAACAAAATTGAATACTTGCTGACTGTATAGAGTACCTAAAAATATAGAGGAAAAGGCAAGGTCCAACTCCCTACCCCCACTTGTCTGGCCTCAGTTTTAGAAAATATCTTTTTAAAATATTAACATTTTTGAAACCAGGAAACAAACAAATTTTGTTTAGACAATGTGATTATTAAAAAAAAATCTTATAAACTTAGCCATTGGAAATAGAATTGCTTGAAAAGCAGACTCTCCGATTTATTAATGCTGTCAAGAGCTATTTTTTTTCAAGTGCAATTTTTAAGAGAGTCCAAGTTGAATTAATAAAAAAACTACAAAGATTTTTTTTATGAAGACCATGAACTTTTAAGATAAATAAAAATTATCTAATTGTTTTAATTAGAGAACACACACACACACACACACACACAGAGGCACTAAATAACCGCAAGAGGTACACAGCCATATATGATCAAATACAAAACAGGATGAGAAACTTAAGAATTTGTTTTTTCTGACCAGATATGCGACCCTTGCTTTTTTTTTTTTTAAATAGACTGGTCAGTGAAAAGAATCTATGAGAGGATAAAAAAAAATTGTCATCCAAGATTGTTAAAAATAGGTTTGGGTGAGTGAATGGAATTGGAAACAAAAAAAAATTTCACTTTGTCAATTTACAATTAAACCCTTGTGTCAGCCTGACTAATTGGATAGATGAACAACTGACCAATTTTCCTGGAGACAAGCAGATAGCAATTAAGGTTTAAAAAAAAAAAAAAAAGAAAAAAAAATCATTATGCATTTTTCAGAATAAAATGTTGGGAATTTTTTCAACCAGGAGATTTCATAACTTTTGAATCCAATTCATTTTGGTTGTTATATTTTGAAGAAAAAGCCCATAGCTTTCTGTAAAATAATTTTTTGTTTAAAGAATTTAAGATAACAATTTGCTCTTATTATGGTTAATGCATTTCTGTGAGATTGAGGATGTGATAAAACCTAAAATATGAAGTGTGTATGTTTTAATTATTACTTTATTTATCCTGAATATTGTAATATGTGTAAACAGTTGAGAATAATTTTAATTAAAACTATCACTTTATACAATAATAAGGAAGCATATTTAAGATAAATTTTGTCATGAGAATAGAAAAACAATATTTGATAAACAACTTCTATAGAAATCTAAATTTGCCAATGTGATTTTAACAGTTCTTGGGACAGAAAAATAATTATAAAGCCAGGTAAACAACAAAACAAAAAATGACCTTCCATAAAAGAAAGGGATATTCAGGCAGGTGGCTAAATGTCTAATAAAATGACAACATGTAGAAGTTCCATTTTTTTTTTTCTTTTCTTGCTAACATGGTTTAAGACCTTCTTGAATTTAATTGATTTGTCTATATAATTTATTTGAAAAGATGGCTTCTGTTTAAGAGAAAACTAACAATCAAAATTAGAAGTTAAATAGTTATCTTCAAATTCCTGTGAGTATAAGATAATCTAGAAAGAGGGCAGCTTGAGAAAAAGAAAAGCAATATCTAGATAGACCAGAACTTAGAGGATTTGAATAATTCAATATTCTTACATTAAATTAGACAAATAAAACAAGATAGACTGATTGACAAATGGGTGGATTTTTGAGCAGTTACAATATCTATAATGAAACAAATGTTCAAGTTAATAAAAAGGCAGGTCTGTTTAAGATAAATAAAAACAAACAACTCTTGAAGGTATACCTAAATTCAATTAAATAGAAATTTGAACAGGCCATATAGATAATATGAAGTATAGTACTGGGAGAACCAAACGGGATACCTTTATCCCTTGTTCAAATTAACCCTTTTGTCAGTTGTTTGAACATCAAAGTATGCTTTGTTAGAGGAAGGAAAAAGTCATAGGAAAAATAAGTACCATTTTTAATAAAATAAAAGTTATGCTTATAGGAATAAAATAATGTTTTAGAAAAATAGTTTATCAGAATATTATTTTAGACTTTATTGCCAACATTTAGTTTATTAAAACATTACTGATTTCATTATTATAAGTTAAATATTTTATTAACCTTTATCACTCTGTGATTTCATTTACTGTACAAACAGTTTATCCTGCCACTGAAGGTGACTCATCTCTGAACAATAGGGTGTTTCAATTTCACAGTTGTGTTGTCATATCCAGTTATGGCAACAGAAAACAAGTTTGAGTGATACTGCAATTGAAAGGCCTTAAAAAATTAATATTAATAATGTAGTGTGCTAACAGTTAAGATATATTAAATAACTGAAAATATTACTTATTTTATTAAAAAGTAGAACATTGTTTTCTCTTACATTTTTTCCCTAACCTAACAAAGTGTACCTTTTCTCAGTCATCAAAAAGCCAAGCATTTTAAAATTAATTAGTTGATCAATCCATTAGGTGAAATGCTCTGCACTATCAAGTTTTCAAAAGATGGCGATAATGGAAACTAGAGAACTTCTGCACCATTCTGCCAGAAAATTAAACAATTATCAAGTTCCCATATGAATAAAACAAAACAATGAATTAACTTTAGAATTTGTTGAATTTAATCTTGTCTTTAATGTGTCCCATCTGTGAGGAAAAAAGGCATTTATAATATTATCTGTGAAAGAATTGGTATGACAGGTCATTATTTATAATCAATATATTCATATTTGGTCAGTTGAGTGGATACTAAGAAAAATCCTATACTTTGAATCAAAGCTTTCATCTTAGGTGTTGCTTCTGATCACAGACTTATCTGGCACTTATGGAAACTGGGACAGTATACAATCTTTCTACTATGTCTTGCATAGAAACCACCAATAACAAAATTACAGTCAACCATTTGAGTTCCATAAAGCAATTTCTGTTTGAAGCAATAAAATATTTATTTCCAGTGTTTCTCTGAGAATGAGAAAGAAACTATTTTAAGAAGAGGAAGCACAAAGAAAAGACTAAACTTAAATGTACCACTTAAAGCTGACCTAAACCATCTTATGGATAAATATAATTCTACTTCTGAAACATTCAAACTTATGTATCCAGTTTAAGATAACCATGTGTAGCATATTTTGTCAATTGCAGATAATCATAATACATTGGTTCAAATGCTATGATAAAAATAACAAAGATAAGGATTTTCCAAAACTTATTCGCATTACATTCACAAAGAAAGAACTGAAGAGTATAACTAACTGAAATCAAATTCCCTCTTAAGAGAGAGCTATAATCGCTACATTAATAAACTGACACACATTCAATTAAAAGATTTAAAAAGTCGACATCATTTCACACTTGGTTTATTTTTATTCTATTAAAAGCCATCATACCAGTACTTTGATTTTTATCATTAAAATTGCATACAGCATTGTTTATTGAATGTTTCTCTCTTTTTGTTGCAGATTTGGTTGAGGAATCAGTTGTATAAAGTACCAATAATATTTATAGATGAGGTATTGGCAGAAAGTTGCTGACAAATATATGAGCTTTTAAATCAATAAATGTAGAGATAATAAAGAACAATTTCTGTGGGTACATGTGGCATATTTGCATTTATTGCAGTTATCTACACCTTTGGTAATTACATATTACATTTATAATTTAACTCTAGCCTATCAATATATATATATATATATATATATATATATACACACACACACACAATATTTTGGTGTTCATCTAATGTCTATGATTAATGCACACACATACCTTGATACATCTGCACAATAACTGTCACTAGATGTTGTTTGCATGTGAATGCATGCAATTCTAAAAAAAATGTCACCCAAAGATTCTTCACATTACATTTATATATAAGTAAAACTGATTTAAACAAATGAATAAAAACTACAGCTGACAGTTTCAAACTGGCTGATCTTCAGGCAAGTTTAACTGATCTTCCCAACTTAGCAGGATTAGATGAAGATGCAGTTTTTATTCATGTATGAGTTTAATTCAGTTTTATGTAGATATAAACGTAGTAGCTGTCTTGACAGTGAACAGGGTATTTTTTATGCCAACACTGTGTGATAGCAAGTTTCTTATTAAATCTAACACTATTCTGATATTATATGGGGATCTATATGGGAATATATACACTGTATTTTACTGTGTTCATAATATGCATGTTGATGTGATCAGATAAAGATTTCAAGTTCAAAGCATAAAATAAACAAAAATACATAAGAAACTGAAAATAAATAAGTGGTGGATAGTGAATATTAATTCAACTCAATATGAGTTTTAAAATTCATAGCCGAAGAATCATTTTATAATAAAGCAAATGGGGTTCACAAGTTGGATAGACAAAAGACAAGTGAAAGTTAAGGATCAAAGTGAAAACCATTTCCACAAATAGAAAGATAGATAAAAGAAAAATAAATAAATAACAAAATATCTCAAAAAATTCACCCTCAAACAATTCTCAAATTCCTTAAACAGAATTTGTAATTGTTTTGTGTTAAGTGTGTAAAAAAGCAAATTAACATAACTTCAACTGAAAAAAATATTAAATAATGAAAGATTTTTTGAAATATATTTACTTTTTGTATTACCAAATTTGAGTGTAGAGCCATTATGCCATGAGAATGTGTGTATATGTGTGTATGATGGGAACATAGTATTCTGTTTGTGTATGCACTTGGGTTTTTTTTTTTTTAAATAAAATGGACACAGGTATTAAAACTCAGTATTAACTTGGTAATCCGTTTCAAGGCTCCACCTTGAAATTGAAATTTATTTAATAATAATATTAAAAAAATTTCGAACAAAACAAGATGATAATATTTATCATCTTCATAGAAAAAGATTAACAAAATACAAACTACCCAACTAGTGTGGACTAAGCAGTTCCCTCCCCACTCAATATGCCCCACCCATGCATCTATTATACAAAGAGAGAGAGTGTGGAGGAGTTAAAAAAAGGAAAAAAAAATACCTAACTTTTAATAGGAAAACTTTACACTAAGTCTTTTTTTTTTTTTTCACCCTTGAAAAAAAAAATCCTTATTTTACTCCCCACCCCGAGTATCAAATACAAAGTAAAATGATGTAAGCAAAGCAAGTTTTTTTGATATCTTTGGGAATGAGGAAGAGGGAGTTTACTTTCTGCATTAGTTTTGAAAAAAGTTCCATACAGATGAAAAAGAACCAAAATATAAATAAATAAATTGTTGTTGTTGTTCTTTTGAAACCAATTGCATAGAATGTGCAATTGATATACCAGTGACCCTACAGAGGGGACAAAAGGAGGAAAAAAAAAAAAAACAAAAAAAAACACTCTAAAAGGTCAGAAGTTTGAGTCTATAAAAAAATACAAAAACACAGAGGACCTTGTAAAACAATTGATAGCAAAGAGCTGAAAACAAAGTGAGTGAGAGGAAGGAAAAAAAGAATGAAAGATAAAGAATAAGCAAAGTAGAGAAAGAATAAGCGAAATAAAGGGAGAGAGGAGAAGAAAGGATGAGAGAGAATAAGAAAGGATGAGAAAAAGTGGGGAAGACGGATGAGATATAAAGAATAAGTAAAGTAGATGTCAATTTTAAGATGTTAAGCTTTCTTTTCTTAGCTTTCTTTGAATATATTTACTTAGTTTTTATTTCCAAAAGATAAATTTTTGTTGTTTGTCGCAGCAGATTCTGGACTTCAGCATTTCCAAAATATGGCAGAGAAATGAAGAACAAATTTAGGATGAAAAAAAAACAAAAAAAAAAAAAAAAAACAGAGAGAGAGAAAGAGAGAGAAGGAGGGTGGGACCGAAACAACATAATTATTTATTTTTAGTAAGCTTCAACAACCAATGAAAATGATTGCGATGACAAAGATGATAGTGGGTCGATATGTCCAAAAAGAAAGCTGAATAGACAGGTATGGGGGAGCTGAAATGGGGGGGGGGTGTACAATTACCAATAAAAAAATAAAACACAAGCCACTGCTCCAAATACAAAGGTGTTGAAGTGGAAGCCTTCAATTACTTAATAAGTCAAGTAATAATTATAGTAGCAACAACATCATCAACAACAACAACTTAGACCAGTGAACAGCATTTGGTCTCTACCTTGACTGAACTGCTAGACTTTGAAGATCCAGCCATCTTGCAAAAGCCAGGCTTCAGGCCATTCCGATTGATGTCTGTCTTGATGCGGCGACCAAACCGTTTGCCTTTTCGAATGTGCAAGCTACAATCTGCTGAGCATATAGACAACACATCCTCAGGTAACGGTGCCTTTGACATTTCTTTACAGTCATTGTTAGCACGGGATTTCACCTCCCAGATCTGAGCATTGAGTTCATTCAGATAGTTCACATCCAAATCATTAGGAGGTCCTTGTTTTACTCGCTTGCAGTCCTGCTGCTCTGAGCACAGATGGTCCTCAATGCACAGCTTTGAGAAGCTGTTGTTGGACGACACCAAAGAATTTGAGTTTTTCATCTCACAGCTGTTGATGCTTATCCCACTCAATCGTGAACTGCAACCAGAGTTGGAGTTGGCAAGAACTGCCTGTGGTTGGTTTCCTCCACCAATGTTGCTGTCACTATTGCTGTCACAGTCATGATTGCAGCTTTCACTGTTGGGTTCATTACCTTTTGAACTCTTTCCACTGGAACTTCGGTTCCCTTTGTTATCAGAGGATTTATCTTGCTGGTTGCTGTTATTTGGCTTATTGTTCTGCCTATTGCTTCCAGTGGTACCGCCTTGCCCAACAGGGCGAGGACCCCCAGACATCCCACCAATCCCACCTGGTCCATCATTGTCACTAGAATGGTCACTGCTGTCACGTCGTGTTGCAAACTTGTGTTTCAATTTGTCTTTTCGAGCAATGCTGTCTGTATCATCTGTGTCGCTAGCATCAGAGCTGCTGCAACTTGTGCCCCGTTGACCAGTGCCACGTCGCTTCTTGTGCTGCTCGTATTTATGCAAGACTTCAGGCGAAGCCATATTGACACGACAGCCATAGATATTTCGAGAGGCCACTTTGGAGGAAGCAGAGGATGACAAAGAAGTAGGCAGCATTGTTAAAGGAATGTCTTCCTCTTCATCTGATTCACGTTCTTCTGAGATCTGATTAAGAAGTTGTGGAGAGCTGGCTACCGAGTGAAGAGGCCGACGAACAGCAGATGTGTCTAAAGAAAACATGTGCTCCACAGATGAAGCTCGTTTGTTGGAGTCCATCAAATTTTCTGCAGAACGCACACTCTTAAACTCAACCTCTTCACAGCCGCCTTCTTCTTCAACTGATTCTTCTTTGATGAGGCTGTACTTTCGGCTAAAGCTGCCCCTCGCTGGACTAGCAGGAGTGCGAGACGATGTGGACGGTAGTGGTCCTGGTGGAGACACAAGCGTTTGCACAATGCTGTGTTTTAAGGTGCTTGAATCATCATCTTTGATTTGGATGCTGGAGAAGAAAAAAGCATAATTAGTTTGACCTTTGATGAATGAACACAGGTCAGTCCTCATTAAGTGGAGGAAAAAATGTGATTATTTTTGGATACTTAATTGGTTCAGATTAAAAAAAAACATGAGAAAAATCATCTACTTTTTAAAACATATATAAGAGATTTTAATTAAAGAAAAATATTGGATAATTTTTGTTAATACAAATCGTATAGCTATTTAAATACAAAAATTGTTAAAGCCTAAAGACTAATACTTTTAATAAGTGTGTACTTAAAAACTTTATGCTTAAGACAACCTTTTATTTCAAATTACCAATTAAATCTTACAAGATTTTAATACACAAAATTAACAACAGTGAATAAGGCATGAGTTACAATAATTTTTTCTACTGCAATTGCATCCAAGATAAAGTTATCTTTATAATTCTATACTTCTAAACAATATAAATCTTGAGGTTAAATAAAGGCTGTAAATAAAATGTAAACTGGATTGATATATATACATCAGTTCAATTTTTCAATATAATATGACATGCAGGTATTTCAATGTACAAAATATTTGTGAGGTTAAGCTTGGGAAAGATTTCTAATTAGTATTTGTAGAGGAAAATGGGAATGCAATTTGAATGTATATTAAAGAGTATAACTTTTAGGAAATGTATATAAATCCTTCCAAAGTTCATAAATAGTCACATCAAGGAAATGAAATGAAAACAAACAAAAACTATAATGGAAGGCACCTCAAGAAAGCAAATCATGTTTTCAAAGTAAAATTGTTTTACAAAACAAATAAAGTGAACCTCATATTGATGAAATGGATGAATTCATGAAACATACAAACAAGTCAACAGGACTGAATGGTTTTGTTAAATATCCAATCAGTAATGAATTAAATAACATCACAAAGTCATGCAGATATGATTAATTAGTTGTAATAATCAAATATTACTGACTTGAAAGAGATTATGTACTTTGGGAATAAAAATTCAGTTGCTTCAATAGTTTTGAAAAGAAATATAGAAATGCAAGAAATATTATCAAAAAAGAAAATGAAAGATATTTGTTAAAGATGGAAAAAAAATAACCACCATTTAAAAAATTTTTTTTTTTAATATTTTCAAAGTGAATTTTTAAAGCATGGAAAAATTGATGCAAATATACTTATTACTGCATGTCATTTGAGTGTCTTAATGATGAGATGACTGAATTGAAATGAAACCATCCATGGTTTATAGTTAAATAAACCTGAATTCATTTTCAGAAATCTTTTAAAATAGATAACAAAAGATATGGTTTCATCAAGCTTCTATAATGTTTAGGGTGGAGGCATTGTTATTGCTATATAAAACAACTTTTAGAAGAAAACTTATGCATATTGAATGGACAAAATAAAGAAACATTATTTAAATATGTATCTATATGAAAATAGCTTTTAAGGAAAAATTATATAAAGAAGGACACACACAAAATCTATTCTACTAAAAGTGGCTCTTAATGAAACAATGGTAAATACCTCTAGAAATACAGACATGAGAATGCGATATTGACACAAAATTGTCCTTGTCACATTCCTTTTTTTTTTTTTCTCATATCTTTACTTTCATGGAAGGTTAAACTACCAGTGTGTGTGTGCATGTAGCAGAAGGATTATCAGCATAAACAGTAGGACCAGCAAGCCATCCAAATTCTAGCCAAAGCTGGTGCAGTTATTTTCACATAAATATTCTTGTGAAAGCTATGAATCCATTTCTTTTCAATCCCAGGTATGGGTTAAATAGCACAGCAGATGAAGCTCTCTAGCCTTGGTTGAAAACCAGTCTCAGAGAAGAATAACACTGAATTGGCAACCTCACTCAGTAAAATCCTATGTACAATATCAACCACAGCAGTAGTAGCATGGTGAAGCTGTGGCTCTGTATGTCACATGGAGTAGCAAGAACTCTTTCTCTCTCTGAAACCCATATGAACAAAAAACAAAGCAACTAAGAAAGAAATACATATGCATATATTAAATCTTTTCACAGTAAGACTTAATGACAGCCCCATCAAGAAAATCAAAGGCACACACACTGCTTAAGAGGATGTAAAACTAAAGCCTTAAAATAATCCAAAAATACAAAAGCTATTAAGAGTCATTTGTAAGAAGAGTATATAGCTGCAAATCAACAGCCTACTCCCCATTTCTAATACTGTATATACTGGCATACAAAGCAACTGGACATTTAAGATGACCCCTAAATGTAGGGTTTCAGGCTGTATTCACAATCTAAGATGCCCCCCCACCCACAAAAAGAAAGAAAAAAGGTACTTTAAAGTGTATTGAAATTCAGTAAACATATTACACTACACTTTTATTATAATGTGAACTAAGTTGTTTCAGTAGAAAATATTTGTGTTGATAGTTACCAATGCAAAGGTTAGCCTACTGTAAAAAAAAAAAAAAAAATCTCTCATAGTGGGAGTGGGGAGAGGTTAAAAGGTCGCCTTGTATGCCGATATACAAGTAATATATGAAGACTAATCATATGAATAAATAGAGAAAACTGTTCTCATCTAAAATCATATCTGGACATGGGTGGATTTGTGAAATATTATGTGTATAAAGTAAAGGAAAATAAGTTTAAGGATTTGACTAGAAAGTCTAACAATCGGCCCCTACATGTTGTTGGAAATATATTGTATTTCTGAAATACAATATATAAATATGATACTTAGGAGTTGAAAAGATTCACCAATTGTAGAGATCCTTGCCAGAAGAAAAATAATCAAAGAAATGGTAGAGTTAAAAAAATAATTATGCTGGGTATCAGAAAGAAATCACTCAAGCCTGTTTCATTCTTTATCACTTGATAAAGTTCAGAGATTAGTATCAGATAACATGAAGAAAAAAAAATATAAGTAAATGAAAAAATTGTTTTTGCTTATCAAAATAGATGTACTGTAAATACTTGGATATGATTAACAATTATCAATTACAAAAAAGGTCAGAAATTTCCTTATAAAAGGAGTTTCTTTTAAAAATATTTTTTGTGATAGTCTTTTGCCTCTTAGTGAATATGCATGTCTGAAACTGCTAGGAATGAAAAAGTCTCTCTCTTTCACTTATTTTCTCTTTGCTGACAATTGGTAGAATTACCCTGCTGAAAGTAGTCAATTCAGACTACATGTATTCTGCTGTTTAACATTATAAAGAAACCTTTACCCCCTAGTGAAAAGTTATGTAATTTGATTTTCAACAAGAAATAAAGATGGGTCAACTCTAGTGCATAGGTCTAAAGAAAATGATGCAACCAACTCAGTTTATTTTCAAACAACAATTGTCACCAAACACCAATTTAGTCCACCAAGTACAGTCACACAAAAAAGGTGATAGAAGCACAAACCTACAGCCACACACCCAGTCCCATAAGATGTGACAATGTTAAATATGTGGTTTTAAAGTCTTGTTAGATGAATAATTTTGTTGAAGTAAATAAAATACTAAAGCAATAAGCAAATCATTATTCTTTCATCATTGCCATTTTACTTTACAACTGATCAACCAATTGTATAAACATTTAGACACTAAGAAGTTGTTTTTTTTTTCATTCATTAATATCTTGACCTCTTCTAGGAGTATTATGATATAAGTTTTACATTTTGCACCAAAACAGGCATTCATATTAAAAGAAATAGTTCTTAGTCATGTGCAAGGAAAATGTGTCCTTATATAATTTTATCTAAACTAAGAAAAGTGCCAGTCAATCAGAACTTACATGTACACACAATATTCATTGTTACTACATAATATATCCATTCATTTTTTTTCCTTTTATAAACTTAAACACATGCATTATTTTCTAAGTAATTCCTAATTTATGATTTTTTTAGAGAAAGATAAAAATTTAAAAACAACTTCATAAGGCACACAAACAATAAATAGAATAGTAGTGAGTAATAAATCAAGAGGTGATTGAATACATAAATATAAAATAATCAGATTTGTAACACTCACTGACATGTAGAATTGTCATTACAAGTTGTCATAAGACTTGGTGTGGCAAAAGAATTTCTGTCACTGGATGTATTCACAATTTTTTTTTAAACTACTAAAGTTTGTCTCTTAAAAATAATTGCTTATACATTTCTTGCACATCAATATCATTTCTGTAAAGTTTTAAAAGAAAATAAAAACAAGCAACCAATAATTTTATTGTGATTGAAAGTTGCTGTGAAACTGGTAGTCAGAAGAACTGCATTTGTTAGATTGTTTATAAAGATTTGTGAATGAATATTAACAGTTTAGAACACAAATACAAAACTGCCTAGATTTAAAGGATCAAATTCAAGGTTAAAAAAAAAAGAAGTATTTCAAAGAATAAATTTTTATATAAGTCTTAGTGATTCCTGAAATAAAAAATGTTTATTACAAAGAAAAGGATGAATACAAAAATAGACAATATAGGAAAAGAAGTGAAAAAAAAAAAAAAAAGTGCAAATAAGATGTTTAAGAAAAAGAAAATCAAATACCTGTAATAATTAGTAGCCATACTGAGGCCAACATATTTTTAAAAGTTTACAGTTAAAAATGGGCACAGAGAATAGGATCCATTTTAGCTTGATTTGGAGAGAGGAAAAAAATAAAACAGCCAAAAGAAACACTTTAACAAAACAAAACAAGATTCTATATAAAATCTGGTCACTAAGTTTTTCTTTCAAAAATGTTTAATAATTAATAAAGAAATTAATATAGAAACACATTTTTCTGTCCAAATTGAAATGGAGAGATTTAAATATCTTTTCTTTTTAAAGTGACATCAAACATGTTTTTTTACTTTCAGGTTTATATAAATTTCTTAAAATGATTATTCTGGTTTTTACTTATTGAAATACTAATTTTGGAAAATGGGTTTGGCTGAGAATATTTCAGTGCACCTTTCCTCTGCCCCTTGATGTTTGTGCTAACAAAAACCAGGAAATTCCACAAATCCTGTTAAATGTCAGGTTCTAACACTTGGATTATAAACTAACCAGTACTATTTTCAAACCAGCATAGACATATAGTAGTTTAAATTAGAACTGGTTTTGTGACATATTTGCTTCTTATATTGTGTTCGAAGTGTCATTTAGCTTAGTCTGTACTACAATGGATTTGAATGAAATCAAAATTAAGGTGCCCATGGGAAATTATCAGCATCTTCATAGTCATTTATTTCCAGTAAATACAATTTTTTATTTTTTACAAAACAGGCCAGCACAGCCAGGCAATAATGCTATAACAATGCAGTATTAAAAGTGTTAAACGATTATGATGAATAACAGGAAATCAAACTGATCAAAATTTCATTTAAAATGAATATAGCTTTGGCTGTAGGAAAAAATAATCTAAACTAATGATGCTTTAATTTAGATGGTAATCCTGAATATCAGAATTGGGTGAATGAGAGAGAAATTCTTTGCTAAGACTTCATGGGTTTTAAAGAAAAAGAGTAAACAAAAAAGAAGAGTAATATGAAAGACATTGGGCAAACAACAACATTAAATCAAAAAGAAATATCTTTGTAAAGAATATAAATTAAATCATACCAAGTTAGAATGAAAGTCCTGTCTGATTTAGTAGGTAAAAATGTTGAACAAAAAGTATTCAAGTATTGCCTCTTTATGTTGTATAGTAATTTATATCTTTTGCTTTCAGATTAGAAGAATATTATTTCAAGTATAGTTCAAATCTTACCCCCTGTGTTCTTCCCAAACTAAAGAACACATTAAAAATGCTGTTAATTTATGGGTTTCATAAAGTGCAGCAGCAAAACCCTTCCAGTTCACTTATATGGTCAAGGCATTGCATGAAAGAAGTTGCAGGGGGTAGTTTACTTTCATTTCAAAACTGAGAATATAAGTCATACAACAGTCCTATAAGGATTGGATAGGTTTCAGTGATTGGAAAATAGTTTCTTTGCAACCTGTATCCAGAGAATTACCATCAACATATTGAGTGTTGAAAGTCATTGCTTACATAACTTCGAATGTCCTTTTTCAACAAGCTTGTTGTTATTGATGATGAGAAATGGATTTTTTACCATAATGTTTTACCATAATATATCTTCCCACCCTAAGCCCAGTAGAACATGGTGTCAGAGAGGAAATTTTTTCTAAAAGAAAATTATTCGATGGATCAGTCGAGGAAACAGACCTGCTCAGTATCGAGAAAAGAAGAAGATCATGTTGAGTATATGGTGGGATGCTTAAGAATTCATTCATTATGAGCTGTTAGACAATTATCAGTCAACACTGATTTCTACTGCCAACAACTTTGTTGTTTGAGAACTGCTTTAGAAAGAAAACACCCATCCTTAATCAACAGAAAGGGATTAATCCCCCATTACGATAAGATAATGCCTATCCTCACACTGCACAACTGACTGAAGATTTCTGAAAAGAACTCAGTTAGGAAAAATTGCTTCAACCTCCATATTCTCCAAACCTTGCTTCCTCCAGTTATCACTTATTTCGAGGTTTGCAGCACCATTTTGATAGCCTATGGTTAACATCAATAGAAGAGGTTGAACATGAGTTGGTCTTGTATTTTACATCAAAACCTAAAGAATATCACAAAAGTTATTTAAACTTGTTGACAGGTGGAACAAAGTTATATTGATGATTAAATATTTCTATAAGCATTAGTAGCTTCATTTGTAAGATGTGTGATAAAATCAAACTGAACGTTTGTTCCAAGCTGATATAAATGAAAAGTAAACATCTGAGGACATTTAGTTTAAAAGATTTCTAATTTATTTTTTTAACAATGTTAAACAGAAAAAAGTACATATTCTAAATATGTAAGCAGATATAGTTAACATAGTTGAGTCTTCTGAATCTTGATGAAGAAACAACTTTTAAAAGGATAAAAGTGAAATGACAGCACCGAAAGAATAGAAACTCTCTGCTCAAGTTAACTGACCACTGATTTTAGGCTATTGCATCCAAAATATCAAAGCATCAAATGAAGTTATAGATTTCATAAATGTTGTCAGGAAATGTTTTTTGTTATCATTTTTGATAATTTGAGACATTCTAATGCTCTAGGATAACAAAGAAAAACAATTAAATGCTAAAACCTGGCAAAAGATATTAATAAATACCCACGAGAAAAATAATCTTAAAATTTCAATTGATTTAAAGTGTTAAAGAGCAAAGGAAGGAACATAGAACCATTACAGTTAAATTTTAGTCAATGTTACTCTTATTAGTAACAGTATTTACAAATCAAAACCAATTAGGGTCATTTATTTTACCAAGCACAATCTTTTACACTAAAAAATTATCTATAAGCAAGATTTTCTTTTTACATTTAAATTGTGATGCACTGTATAGCCCGATATTGAGCTTAAATATTGAAATTTGTTTATTGTGGATGGTTTCTCTTTAACTGAAGAAAAAAAATGATTATACTAAATATATATGTATATATGAGATCAGTTACATGCAATTATGTCAGCTCTGCTGATAGTACCTTTTCGTTTTTAAACCTGTTGCTACAGTGTAGCAACTGTTCACTACCTCTTCTCATATTGTCAAGATTATTCAAGATTCGTAGCAAAAAATACTCAAAGAATTAGTTTTATGCCTCTTGTTTAAAGCATAAATTTATACTAGTGAAAATGTTAAAATGTCACTTCTATGTTCTGATATCTGAAGTAGTTTAACATCTTATTGTTACAATACATTGCTTGTTTGTGTCTCAATGGGTGCTCCAGCATTGTGGTACTGTGCCAAAGTTGGCTTTATCCAACAGGTATCTGGCTATATATATATATATGTGTGTGTGTGTGTGTGTGTGTAATAATGAAAAACACAAAGAACACTGTAAAAGAAAATATTGATGTAAGCAAAAGAGATGCAAAGAAAGTTATTGAAACATGTGCAAGGTCATAGAGAGCAGGTAATATAACATTGGAAAAGACAAAAAAACAAAAACAAACTCTCAAATACACAGACTGTATATGCACATAGCCGTTTAAAGTAGTCAGAATAAACACACACCATCTCGCTCTCCCTCACGCACAAAGAATTCTTCATGCAAAATATTACAATATGTTAAACTGTGGGTTATTTAAAGTTTAAATTTATCTGATATTAAAGCAGTCAGATTCAAATTTAAACTTGCTGTTTGTTACAAATTCTTTAAACTTAATTATTCATTGTTCAAGTACTGTTTTATAAATTGACATGAGTAAGCAACTTTCTTTTGGATTAAAAATAACAATGTTCAAATACAATGGGTTATGTTACAGGTCATTTAAGCATGCAAATTGACAATCTCAAGCAGTAGATATTAAAGAGATAGAAACAAAATTCATAGATTGAAACGTAAATGCATTTTAAAGAATCAGTTCAAGTTATAAATAGACAAACTAGAAGATTTGGTAACAAATTTGGCTTGATGGCGAACATGTATCCTGTACACAAAATTAAGTTTATAGATTTAATTCACCTGAGAAAAAAAGAAATAAAAAACACAATGGCTTGCATTACATACACAGCAGAGACGTGCAGTAAAAGCTACAATATCCACTGCAATCAAACAAACTCATGCACTTAATTTTCAGCAAAATCAACTTGAACACCCAACCACAGTATAAGGCAGATTGATTAATATCCAAAAATTCAGTTTTGTCACAACAGATTATGTCTGTAGATTTATTTTATGCTTAACCTTATCTAAGTGGACCTTAGATGATATGTAGATAACATCTAAAGATATGACCAAAAGAAACATAATTCAATGCAGATTAAATATATCCAGTTTGTGCGTGTATATGCATAATATATATTATCTGCACAGAAAATGTTAAAAAAAAAAAAAAAAAAAAAAGGCTAAAAGATGACAATGAAACTGAATCTCAAACCTGAATAACCCAAAATCCTGCCAAATTTGATATTAACATCTGGCCTTCCACAGTCAATTGTGAAAGCCTCTCATCATTGATGAATCTTGAAATAAACTTTAATTTTGATGCCTGGAACAACAACAAATTAGCCTCAATTTACACTATTTACATTGCTGTCTTCATCTTTATTGTCATATTCTCATTTTGGCTGTTGTATGCTCCAGCCTTCTACAGGTGATATATGTTGGAATTTCAAACTAAACCCTTTATTCATGGAAGTAGATTGTCCTAGTTCCACATGACATGCCTTTTCTGAATATCTTAGTTTTTAGTTATTTTCCTTTAGTAACTCAACTCCCCAAGTTTTTGTTCATCTCTACTATGGCCAGGTATTGAACTCATAACTATTTGGTAAAATCATTGGATTACTACAACCAATGATTTTATCCACTGGGGATGACATGTGGAACTAGGAAAATCTACCTCCTATGAACTAAAGAAAAGATTCAGTTTGAAATTCTAACATGTATCACCTGAAGAAGGCTGGTGCACATACAATAGCTGAAACATTGTGAATATAACAACAAAGATGAGGGCAACATCCCAAACAATGTAAATAGTGTAAATATTTACAATATCTCATCTCAAAAATATAATCAAATTGGCCTCACCATTAAAAACAACTCACTTGTGTCTTACCATTATTTCAACTTTTTTTGTTTCATTACTGAAGTCAGATTGAAAGTTAAATAGTTTGAAGGTATTACTAGTTAAAGAAGCATTTTATTGGAGATTTGTAGTTAAAATTTATCAGTAAAACAAAAATTATTAAAGCAAAGGATATCTACAATTACTATATAATCACAAATTAGATTTAATGAATGGCAAACTAGTGCTAAGGAGCAAGAGTTTATAACTATCTGGATGCTTATACACAAATTAACCCTTTGTTGCATACTGGTTACAATTATAACCAATATGCAACAAAGGGTTAATTAAATATTTGAAAATTACTGCTACTTATTTAAATCCATTGAGTGGTTTATCAGTATTACGTATCTCAACACACCTACACATGAATTAGTTGAATACAAGACAACCTGCCATTGTGATGGTTAGTATGCTAATCTTGCAAGCCATTGCAAGTGAGTTCATTCTTGATTGGGTGCTTCATTGTCCTTGTGCCATAGTTGGCTTAGTTGAATAAATATCTGAAGAGATGTAATGAAGATAGATTAAAAAGTATAAAGTTAAAGTGAATAGTGCTTCTCAGATTCTTAAAGAAATAATACACAACTGGATAAGGTGAGCAATAGTTCACATGAACAAAAAGATGAGAGAGAATTAAAAGCACTTGATGAACTGATAGCAACACAAGTAGAGAGAGAAAAGATTGAATCAAAATATGAAAGGAAGAGCGCTCAGAAAAACAATCTTGCCGTGCATGGTGTAATGGCATCAGATACATCTGCAATGGTGCAGTGTTAGATTGGAGAGGGGGAGAGGATAAACATGTGCAGTTGATGAAGATGATGGCATTGGAAGCAACTGTAGTAGATAAATAAGCTTGCAGAGGTTGGAGGAGAAAGAAAGAAAGATAGCTTTTAGCAAACAATATCAAATGTGAGGCCAAGTAAGAGAAGAGAAGTAGCAAGAGAAACCATGCTGCATTGGAAGATGGTCAAGTGGAAATATTCTACCCCAGTGACCACAAGTTGTATGTAAAACAAACATACTTAATTACAACATAATGACCTATTCCTAAGTCCATATACCATTAAATTCAAGATTATCCTTGAGGAAGATGTTTGCATGGATGGATTCAGTTTCTAGTTCAACATTTTGTATAAAGATTTTTAATAGACTTCTATAATTTATTTATTCCTCTTTTTATTAACTACTAAAAATAAAAAGGGTGAAGCAAATTTTCCAGTTTATTTTCTCTGTGTGTGTTTGTTTTGGTTGAAGACAAGACAATATTTATAACAATGATTCTAAGTTGATGGAAGAAGAAAATTCATTAACCTAATATTAAAAAGAAAAAAAAACATACTTTCTACATTTTTTTTACCTTTAGTGAACAATAAGTTACTTATAAACAAAGTTGGTCAGTATAGGGTTATCATTTAATACCAAGAACTTCATTAATGATAACAAATGTAAAGACTTCAGGTCCCACTAGGAAATGCTGGGATCAAAATGGATCTAGTGGGCAGTTTAAATAAATAAATCGTAAAGTTAACCACATGTCATGTCATTTTTATATTGCTTAACCTTTTCAGCGGCCAGTCTTATATATCTTTCCACCCTAAGCCCAGTGGAACATAGTGCCAGAGAGGAATTCTTTTTAAAATTTAATTAAAAAAAAAAAAAAAAAAATTATTCATAAAAAAAAAAAATGTTCAAATGAACTACACCAGAACTGTACTGTTTGATTTTACAAACCCAGGAAATTGGTAGAAATAGTCAATAGGGACAAAACAAATGCCAAGAGAAAGAGAGCTAATGAATTGATGTGTTGGCCTAAAATATCTCAAAAGTTGCAAGAGTATCTAAAAAAAAATAAAAATATGCTAGGAAACATTTCACTGTCAGGTTTTGAAAACAGACTTAAGAAAGAAAGCAAATAGCAATCATTACAAGGATCTTCAATCAAATAATCATACAAGTACTAAAAGGGGGGGGGGGGCGAAAAACACACACTCCAAAATATCTGATTTTACCATATGAGTGAGGTATCACCCTTGGATTGTAACCAAAACAAACTGATTTGTAATTGTTTATTTCATAATTTGGAAAAGTTATAAATTTTACCTTAGAGGTTGGGGGTGGGAAGAAAAAAATGTTATAATGACATTATTAAAGATGATTGTTAAGACTTCCCATCCCACTAGAGAATGCTAAGATCAAGATGGATCCAGTGGGCAGTTTAAATAAATTAGTTGTTAAGTTTAACACTTGTAGTGTCATCATTGTGTTGCTTTGACTTTTCAGCAGCCAATCTATATATATATATATCTTTCCACACTAAGCCCTGTAGTACAATGTTACTTTCAGAAAAAAAGAAAAAAATGTATTTGTGACATGCTTTGAATGGAGTATTTTACTGGGTTCACACAAAAAAGAAAAGTTAATGAAGCAATTTGAACCTAATCAGCTTTGACATAGATGCAGATACCAATCATATTTCTTTTTTCAAAATTTCAATTGCCATTAGAGATTCTCTTTACTAACTTTTCAGAAGGGACATTCTTAAGAGTTTTCAAACACAAAGAATTGACAGTTTTGTTGCAATACTCAGCTGTAAAACATGAAGGATTATTACCTCAAATACAGCAGATGTTGTAATAATCTTTAATGTATTAATTTTAAAATATTTTCTTTCAAATTTAAGGATTCAATTGTATTTTTTGAGTTTTTTAAACTTATTCAGTTAAAGTTAATTGCCAGATCAGTACTGATTAACAATTATGTTAGATATTTAAATTCTGTTTGGTTAGAATAAATTATTTACCTTCTGTACAATAATAAAGACTTGTGTACTTAATATTCCCTCCTGTCACGCTCATGGAAAGAGAGACAATAGCAAGGCATCATCAGCTCAGGTCGTTCTCTTTACTACCAGTTATGAAAGCTCTTGTTGCATGTTTTCTCTTTAACTGTGCTTTATTATTTTATAGTTTTGCAATAATTATCTTGTAAAGAATACATATAAGAAAGTGAAAGAAGACATAGATTAAAACCCACTGTTCAAGCATTTACTTTTATAAAGAGTGCTCAATACAGAGTAGAGCTTAATATTGTAATTTAGTTATTACAATAGTTTATAAAAGCATTATATTACTACACAAAAAATTCATGTTTCAGAACAATACTGTTCTTTTTCAGGTGATATGTTTTTAACATATCAACTGAAGAAGAACAGTATTGTTCTGAAACATGAAAATTTTTGGATAGGAATAAGGAATAGTATTTGAACTAAAGTCATTGAAATATAATGGATGTAAATAGTTATTACACTAGTCTATTCATAGTAATAGATATTAATTACTTGGATTTCTTCTCAACACTTAGTTTGCGGGGGAAGAGTAAAGGATGATTTATTTCATTCATTTTTTGAAGCACCCACATTCCTTTAGCATTCCATCTACACATTTTTCACTGAAGAAGAAAGTAAATAATGCAGAAGATATTTTTGCAGGGACTGATTAACTACTGTGCTACAACAACTATCATACAAAAGATCCTACAACTTAATACCTTATCTTTGAAAATCAAGAAGCTCAAATGACAATATATTAGTCCTACCTAATTGGTAGGGATAGCAGAATTCAGCAAAGTTCACAAGTAGGAATTAGAATTTGTATACAATTATTTTAGCTATAATTAAATTGGAAAACTAAATCTGATAAACAATATGGCCTATTCTACAGTGTAAGAATTTTGATGCCTAGCTTAGAGGAATTAATGACTGACAAATCAGTTACCATCAACTGATGAATAGCATCTGAAAGGTTAATCTGTAAGTTCATTTTTCATCTTTAAGGAAAAATCAAATGCAAATCAACCAGTATATATTCCTAAAGAAAGTAACAGATTTTGTATTTATTAATCCAACAAATTTGATTACTTAAATGTTATTTTTTAGTGAATAGTCATATATGAGCAGATGCTTCATTTATTAAACAGCATATTTATTATTTTCACATATCGACCTGAATATTCAAGAACATAGAGCACATGTTTTTCTTTAAAATTTCTTTGGACTGCTTGACTATAGAGAACATTACAGCCCAGCAATGTTCTATTTACACTTTTAAGAAACACACATTCCCTTGTTCAGATTAACTTGAAAGCTCATATCTGACTGATTTTGTATTGTATCCAAAACAAAGCTATTTCTAAAAAATAAAGTGATTTTTTAAAAAAATCTGACATTTTTATTACTTCTGATATATATATATATATATATATATATATATATATAAAATGAGAAAAGATTTACTCATATGCAGATGAAACATTTACAAGTGTGAAAGAATGCTAATATTTAACAAGGTATATAAAGAGGGTCAAAATGATAAGAGGGAGAATTGAGTTATGAATTCAGTTCATTCTATTTTTTTGCTTTCAATAATTCTTAAATAAATATATATTTTTGGGGGGAAACACAAAGTTTAAAAATGTAAAAAAGAAATGCGAGTACTTATATTTAATTCACCTGGGAGAAGGAAAATAAATTATGTTGTTCATTTAAATAAAAATAGTTAAAAGTTAAAGGCTTACATAAAAATAAATCCGTCAAGTTGTGTGCAAATTTAATTGTTCACTGATAATATTAAGAGTGACCAATACATGATTGCCGTAATGAAAAGGGGATGAAAAACAATTCTGGTTTTGGAGTTTAAATTGCTATATTTTGTTTACACTGCTGAGTTTATTGCTTTTTTTATTTTTTATTTTTTTTTTGTAAAATTCCAAATGCACTAAATATAGATTCATTGTTGTTTGAGACAAATAGAGAAATGCATTGAGCTTAGTAATACTGCTTTGTTAATTTTGGATATTTTGTCTGTCTTACATAATGACATTTATCACATCCTTTATACTTTTATTGATTATTATTGCCAGACATTTGGTAAATATTATTCATACTATCTTGTCACTACCCCAAATGAAGAAATTTGATAACATTTTTCTTTCTTAAGTGTTACTGTCTACAGCTTATTCGCTAAATGAGGACAATAGATAACTGATGGTCAAATTTTACAAAAGACAATATTGCACATTGGTATACTGGGGTCTATTTACAAATTTTATTTAAAGAGTGTGATGGGGAAGTTGTTGCCATATTATATTTTTAATTTTGCACATGCACATTGTTTTGGATTTCGTCGATTTCAAAATATAGTAGGATTAGTTGGGCACTACCTGTGAGAAAAGGAGCACCATGATACAATTTACTCTGCCAGAAATTTGGAAACCACATACTGTACTGCTTGGCATTTGTGCCAGAAGCTCCAATAAAAACATTTCAGAGTGTTTGGGTGTCAATATGAAGAAAGTGCAGAGCATTCAGAAAGAGCTGAAGGAGTCTAACGGTGATTGTGAAGGTGTTTGGAATCATCACTAGTGATACTGATATTATGCTTCCATTCATTTTCCCACAGGGCCCCGGACTCAACACAGGTCTACATCAAGTGCCAGAGGAAAAAGTGCTGCTCTGGACCAAGAAGTTGGCTTCTGGAAGACAATATGTTTGGCAACAAGACTGTACCATGCCACACAAGCAGGAGAACCCAGTCATGGCTGTCAGACAATTTCTGCAACCACATCACCTTTACATCTGGTCACTTAACTACTCAGACTGCAACACCCTTGATTATTATGAGTGGGGCACAGTTGAGCAAGAGAATAACAAAAGTCCCTTTAACAACAAAGATGAACTGAAGGAAAGGATTTTAACAGTATTCATCAGTGTTCAACAAGGAGACTGCCTTGGAAAAGTTGCAGAAGATTCCGAAGCAGTTTGGAGGCTGTGGTTGAAGCCAATGGTAATTTTATTGAATAAATTTACTCTTTAGTATTTCAAGATATTTTTTTTTATAATTTCAGTAAATATATCTGTTAAAATGAGATGTCAGTGTTATTTTCATTTTTGCATAATTTAGACAATTTATCCATTGCATCCTATATAAATAAACTAGAAACAGTAGTTACAGATGAATTAAAGTTCTCATTTGAGTTTAAACTAAACATGTTAATTAGATGAAAATAAATAGTAACAGTAGTAGTAACAGCTGCAATCAGTTTTCAATTCTGTTTATTTTTATTTTTTTTCTCTTATAATTTCAGTCACTGGGGTAAAGCACATGACATGATGAAATGAAGCAGGAATGGGGGATGAGAAAGAAACTTTTCTCATAAAATTTACATCAAACTGATAGACAAATAGAAATAGATACAGCAAAAAAGATGGACGATGACCAGAAATATCTAGACCATATCAAAAACACATATCCAGTTAGTTTAGCCAGTGGACAAATAATAAACTCACTGTCGGAATTGGCCCTGGATTCTATGCCACATGTTGCTGGGAACAAAGAATAACACAAAAATATAAGGTGTTACTGTTAAGAAAGTCATCCAAATTCACAAACAACAAAAATCAAAGAGAAAATTAAATTAAAAAATAATAATATTAGTTTAATAAATAAGACGTAACAAAGCAATTTATGCTTTGCAAATATTCTCTTCCCTTTCATTTTCTTTTTATGCTGTTTCTTTCCAAGTTTCTTTAAAAATGAACAAAAACCAGATTATTGGCTAGTTGACCTTTTCAAGAATCAAAATACTTCACTGTTAGTAAAACAAAAATTGCCTTTTTTTTTTTTTTTAGAAAAAAAATACTGTTATATTGTAAATAAAAATTATTTAGAACTTCTTGACAGCATTTATATATTTACGTTCTCAAAACAAACATTACAAAATGACACTGACAAATTTTGTTGGAATTTGAGATTATTGTAATCATATGTATTTCTATTCAGACTTACATGTTCATCTTGGTTGTTCTAGTCACGTTTTTTGTTTCTAGACTTTTCAAGAAGCTGCCAGAGAACCAAAGATATTTTAACCAATGCTTGGTTAAAACATACCTCATAAGTATCTAGGAATGAGTTCAATCTCTGGGTTTGGTAATTCTTAAAAGTTTTATATTCAAGTTCAGTTGGAAGAAAAGGATAAGCAACACAATGGTGAATAAGACTGGTGTGTATTAAGATATGGAATATACACAGAATATAAAAAATAATGAGAACAGTCTACCTCATAAATTGAATAAAGAATTCAATTTAAAATTCCAAAAAGGTTAACAAGTACAGTAGTAGATATATGATGAAGGCCACAATACACCAGCCAAAAATGTTGTCGGTATATAATAACCAAGATGAGCATGCTAGTTCAATTAGTAAAGCATATAATAATGTCAAATTTTAATAATGTGAGAAACATTTTTTTAATAACTATCTTTGTTTCATGTTACAAGGTGGTTATATTGTTAAAATATATGATCCAAATAACTTGGAGATTTAGTTTATCAAATAAGACGTTACTGTCAGTATGTATTCTTAGAAAAATTAAAGAGTATCAGTGTGGATTTAAAAAAAAAAATCATCTGATTTCTATGGTTCACATAACAGGAATGCTATCAAAAGTTTTAATTAATACATGTTCACAATATGACAGTAAAAAAAGCCAAGCAATGAACTCCATTCTCTATTGAAGAAGGTCTATACATTACCTGTGTACAATTGATGAATATTGGATATCTTGAATTACAAGATGATGGCTTCACAATAGACCAATTGATCAGGTCTGCAGGATAGTGTTGATAACCATTGCAGTGCATGCAGAAGGAGTTGGTTTTGTTTTTACAATATCAAGACAGTACAAAAAAAATGTCTTCTGTCAATAGCTTAGCTATTCAATAATAAACTAAAATTTATGAATAACTTTTTCATTTTTTTTAAATAATTCTATGCAAATGAATCAAGTGATATTAAAATTCTGCCATATCTTTTTCAGAAGAGAAAAATTGAAAGAAATCAATTTAAAAATATTATTATGGTAGAATAAAGGGCTTGTATGAAATATTGTAGATATAACTGGTTTGTCACTCTTGTAAAATTGCTGCAATTGTTCATTTCAGTTTAAAATAACATCAATTTTTCAATTCAGAAAGGCATTTAAATGCAAAATATAGATTTTAAAATTTTGGTGAGAATCACAGGAAAATATCAGAGAATGAGCTCCCTATTTAAAAACAGATGAAAAGTGATCATATTTGACACGATTTTATAAAACTTCTATCAAAAGCTCAGCAAAAAGTAATCTTTTCATCTTATTCTTATTTAATAATTGTTTATGCAGCAAAGATAAGACATCTTTGATTTTTTTATTTTTTTTTATTAATCTAACAGTAGCAGTACATCCCAAGATAGTTTTTGACTTTTCAATAAATCTGTCTCTTCTTTTATCACATTGAGTTGACAAAACTAAAAAAAGGATTTGGGTATAAATACATTGTTTACAAAATTCAAATGTAAGCAAAAAGGACTCCTGTTATAAATTTGAGAAATGATTGCTTTTAAAATGAGCTTTAAATTAATTGATAATATCTCTAGTAATATTCACATATTTTCTTGTATATAACTGCTCATATATCCTCGTCAATTGTATATGCATTTTGATGACAATTCATAAATAAGAGAGTAAAATAAAAATAATATTAATAAATTCAATTTTCGAAAAATAAAGAATTTGAAAGATTCAACAACAGAGAAATGATAGCAAGCAACATTTGCAATGGTTGCCAAATACCTTGATGTCCATGAAATTGAAAGAGGAAAAGATGTTCCAGGTAAAATAGCAGGACATCAAAGGAAATGAATAAAAACATTGACAGATCACAGCAGGAAGTTAAAAGAAAAATTTAAACAAGAAATAAAATTAACAGAATCAGAAGTTTTTTTAAAAAAGAAAAAAAAAGAAAAGAAAATATTGTTAAAAAAGCCTGTAAATAAAAATTTGTCAAGAGAATGAGAAAAAAAAAAACACTATAAGGAGTTTAATGAGAAAATTTTATATGTTTTAGTCAAAAATTGCAAGCTTTATTTACTGATTTTTTTAATTATTAAAATGCAAGATATCTAGATTTTTGAAAGGCTATTTTAGACAGTACAAAATTAAAACACAATAGAGAAAAGTTAAAATATACAAGTGTTTTCTTTCACACTGAATTAAGTTCATAGATTTAACTTCATTCTATTTAAAATAAATCAATAATTTTTAATAAAGCTTTGTTTCTGAAATACAAAAGGCCAACATTAAATTATTAACCAAAATTTTCTTTTCCTATCATTTTTGCCAATTAACCCTCATGCCAAATGTTTAAAATTAGCAGATTATGTTTTTTTATTGATGTATTTTTATAACTTGTGCAAACCACTGACATTCAATGGCTTTTATAGTAGAACTTTATAGTAGAACCTTAAAGTAGCTTTGGATTTAATAAGTGGACTTAATAAATTTAATAAGAGTGTAGCTATTTAAAAATATATAGAGCATTTCCAAAATGAATGTTATATAACTTCTCTTATTGGTACAGAGAATGGTGCATTTTCTCATTTTAACACAGTTGGGGAAGTTGAGATGATCATGCATTATAAAGAAAATAATTATAGTTAATATAATATTTGACTAAATATTAGTATTATTATGAGCCCTCAAAACAAAATTGATAAAATAAAACTCTTTTAATGGTGTCTGTGCATATAAATGTACTTCCTGATTGCTTTTATACATTAGGTAACCTTGCCAAATTAAAGTACTTTGATTAATATATGTATCTACAACATGATCAGCAAAACTATTAAAAATATGAAACATTTGGATAATGACAATAATTCATGCTACCAGAAACAATGGTAAAATAGCCACAAAGAAATGTGTAAAATCATGTGATGAATTTTATAGCCTTTCTCGACTTTTTGTTTGTCAACCAAACTTATTTCTACTGTCAAAAGAAACTAGAAGGAAATAAAAATGAAACAATATATTTTCTTGAACACAGACACCTTCATGATTTATGAAAAAGTGAACATAGTTTTCTTTGTAGAAAGAAAGGTAGTAATAAAATTGAGAAGTGGCAATTGGTTGACTTTTATGAAGTCACAGATTAGAAGGATATGAGTTACACAAAATGATTGTGGAATGTGTGTGTGTGTGTGTATTCTTTAATATGGCTGCCAAAAGCAAAGTAACAAGTATTAACCTAGGCATTTTTATATTATGCTTAAAACACAATTATTAAAAAAAAGCTGAAAGAAAAGTTTAATAACTGATTCTTTAAATAAAAAAGGGGAAGTATTACAAGCAAAGAGAGTGTGTTGCAAGTATTGAGACACATATCGCTAGTGTACAAGCTGATACTATGCACCTCTTGCTCCCTTCCTGTATGCTCTTACAAAAAAACTCTTTTAGTAACTCGCTACATTGTGTGGTTCTTGGGCCTTGGTATGGGGGAACAATAGCAATAAATAAAAAAAATAAAAAAAAAGCTGAAATATATATCACTTAATATTCTCTCATCCTTCACACATTTTTGTGCTGTGGGGAACATGCAGCAGGGTCAGAAACAATTAGAGATACAGATGTGAAATATATCACTGCATGCATATGCAGCGACATAATACAATGGACAAGTAAATCTCTGACTGAAGACAACATAATAATAAAGAAAAGTTGCAGTTCAAATTTTGATTGGCAGATCTTGAACAAGACAGAAGTTAAATATAGAATATACTGATCTAATAAATTGACAAACCTACAAAGAACAAATTTACCACATGAGTGAGAAGCCTAGACTTACTAACACTTGACTGGAGTGGACTGGTGATAAAACACCAGGCAACTTTCCTCCAGATATGTATAGTTTATAGCCAGCATTCATGTTATGTAGTTTGACCAATGACAGTCAGTGAGCCAAGTTTGAACTTTGGGAATCGAACAGAAAAAATTTAAAAAATATAACTTTTTCTATTCAGTGTGATAGAGATTTCACAAATTTAGCTGTGTAGCTGGAGTTCCTGGGACATGTAATGAGGAAAGAGGCCTTGGAGAACCTAATACTCACAGGTCAGATAGAGTGGAAAGAGAGACGGGAAAGCAGCATGTACCATATTTGATGGGCTTGAGCAAGTAGATGGCAGAGTGGGGTTTGAGTGGTGTAACAGGAGAAAGTGTGCTAAGAGCCACTAGGGATAGGAAGATGTAGAAGGCCATAATTGCCTACATTCTTTAGGAACACTGCATATAGAAAAGTTAATCCCCTAACATTCATGGTGAAAAACTTTAGCATTGTTCTCACAAAAAGAACAATAGTGTGGACATACCAACTAAGTCTAAGACCACTTTCACAAGTTTCACAACCCTAGTTCCTTCTTTATTTCAGTGAAAAACTAGCTCACCTTCATTTTCTTTTCTTTGCCATTGTGTGTACCCTTTGCTACTTAATTTATCAGTCACTGACCAACTGACTGATGATCTTTTCATCAATAAAGCTAACCTCCAACATAACAGTAGATGATTTCTCTTTCTACTTTTAAAGTAACAAACACTACTACCTGTTTTATCATTGTTAGTGACTACTATCAATTAGTCTCTGACAATACATGATAGCCCTGATTTTAAATATGCATTAAAAAAAAAAAAATAACGCACACACACAAATGATAAGCACAAAATGATGCCCAACTTAAACAACAGAAATTATGAGTGCTAACAATGGAGATCTAGTAGAATCTCCTTGAAACATATATATATATATATATATATATATATATATATATTGATACAAGGTATCCAACATAAAATGACTTTTTGTTTTGAAAATCAGTTAATTTAAAAAACAAAAACAAAAACCAACCAAGGCCAATCACAGTCAGCATAATAGAGTCATTTCAACTCCACATTCCTTTCATTAGCTGCATAGAGTAGGTGCTTCACCAGGCCTTATATACAGTTTCTAAAATCATAATTGTCCTTCTAGACTGGTTTTCAACAAAGGATGAAGAGCTCAATCTTCTCTACTATTTAACATATAGTTTGGTGGGAGGTGATTTATATCTATATAAATATATATCTATATATTTATATCTTTCCCAAAAGTGAATGTAACAAACTTGACTGGAAATCAAACTTGGATCTCCAATTTCTCATTCTGAGCCGCTATCCATTACATTAATAATAATAACACAATTCTCCCACACAAGAGAAAAAAATCTGCTTGTATTATCAGGATTTTATCAAGTGAAATGGTAAATGAAGTAGCGGATCTACTGAAAAATGTTGTAAAAACTGAGTCAAATGACATCCCACTCAAATTAGCCATAATAAAAGGAATTAGAAGGTTGTAAGAAATCATGCTACAAGAGTTCTTTACAGTGATTGGGGACTGTACCCTGTCATAACTCCATCAACACATGATAGAGAATAATTAAGGAAACCTTTTATTTCTGAAACTGAGGCAATTGTGGCTCAATAAATTACCACCAACATAGAAACAAATACTAGCAGCAATGGCTGAAGTTGCACCAATCCAAAAACTCAAAACTGCTGATCATATTTTTGTGAACAGGCCCATTAACCCTGGTCAAATTTGGGGGGGGGGGATATCAAGCAGATGGAAATAAGTGGATTAAAAAAAAACAAAAAACAAAAAAAAAAACAAATGCAGTTTCATATAATTTATACCCATGTGAGAATAACACCTATCACAAAATCTGAAATACGAGTAGATGAGGAGATCATAAAAAAAAAATAAAAAAAAAAAACAATTTGACACATGCTAGTGTATATTTTAAATTTAGCAGAATTACTAAGAAATATACCCCATCAGGTAAACAGTCATACACACGGGGAAAACGGCTCTGAACCATACTGTAAAAAACACCTCATCAATCTAATGGTGTTACGGTGGTGGTGCTTGTTGGGCCTCTGAAGAACAAATTCAGTACATGAGAAAGATGCTGATGCTAGACTGGAGTAACCTGGGGATAAAACATAGGACAATCTTTCACCAGTTATGCTTGGTTTGTAGCAGGTACTCATATGATGCTATTTCACCAATGAGTATTGGTCTGAGTTTTGGGGAACTGAACAAAAATATCACTTCTTTTTGTTCAAGATACTATGGGGAAAGACCCGTTCAAATTTAGCAGCAAATACAATCCCCAGTTTTCACTGAGAATAACTTAATTCTTTTAAATGAAGAACAAAAACAGATTGAACATACTAAGTAAATATAATTGAGACCTTTTACAAGCAATTTACATTAATACTTCTATATACAGAAAACTACCACATACAAACCTCCTCCACTTCATTATTTACATTCTATCCTCTTGAAGTCATTATTTGCATTCACTAAATAAATTCTCATAATTTCTTTAAATCTTTTCTAGTTCTTCCTTGGTTTATTTCAGAAAAGAGAAGGAAAAAAAAAAAGAAAAGTTCACTTTGTTCTTTATGCCTTGGTTAGTCCTTTGCTCACTTTCTCTACTTAATTCATAAGTTACCAACATCTGATTCATAAGTTACCAACATTACTATTCTATCAACAAAGGTAATAATATTTAACATAGCAGCAGTCATTCTCCCCTAAATTTAGCATAGCAACCAGTAGTACTAATATATATATATATATATATGCGTGCGTGTGTGTTTATACACCACTTATATATAACATGGTAAAATTTCCCTTCTCCGATTCCATATGTCTATGGCTTAGCGACTTCGACTGATACCAAATTGGTTGAGTTTCGACCCCAGCCAGAAGCAAGTGGATGTTGAATATATATATATATATATATATGAGAGAGAGATATTGTATCTATTTTTATGCTGATCCTTTACAGGTATCTAATCAGTTTCTTGATGTTAAGATGAAATTCATCAAGGATGACACCATAGTTTGTTCTAACCCAAGATCATCTTCAGGAGTAAGTTACAAAGACAAACTTATTGTAACTGCAAAAAAATTTGCATTCCACTGTGATGGGAATTTTCAAAAACGTGTGAACATGTATAACAATAAATAGACATAATATGCCTATGTTGTTCAAAGGAATATTTTTGAATGAGGATATACTGCCTATATATATATATATGTGTGTGTGTGTGTTTATAAAATAAACAATCAATATACACTTTATGTCTTTAATATTAACAATTCCTTATAAATAGAATAAAATACAAATTTAAATATAACTTTATAATTCTTATTACATACCCTTTCTGCCATATTATTTTCACTATACCTGAGAAACTAATTCAAATAATTGTATTCCTTATATGGCACTATTTCATTTTTTTTTGTTGAGATAAATATTCACAATAATTATTTCAAAATACATTCAACCAAAAAACCAAAAGAATAAAAACAACTCAAGTCTAATTGTAACAAAATCTTATTTAATTTTTTTTTAACTAATTATTTTAAATACTACACATAAATGCCAGTAAGCAACTCTAGTTAAAATGATTAATGCTATACTTTAAAAATTCTCCACTGATAATTACCAGGCATTTTAACAAAGTAACAATTGTAGGATATTACAATTAGATATTAACTCCAGAAAAATAAGCCACTTGACAAATCTGATTTATTAAACTTGATTTGGATTTGATGATAAAAATCAATAAGAAAACGTCATATGTTAGATTAAATACTCAAGATATGTAATCGGATTTCTGGCCAGCTCTTCTCATTAGTAGTTTCTTTTAAAAGAGTGCAAATGGAACTCTTTTTGTAAACAATCTCATTTTCATAAAGGTAACACTGTGGGTGTTATTTTTAAAAAAAAAGTATATCTATTCATTCATTATAAAATAAAAACTTTAAACCAGAGTTAATAAGATGAACCAGCCACCTAAAAGGTTTAATATGAATCTATACTATCAAAAAAGCCATAAATAGGAAAAAAAAAAAAAAAAAAACAGATTAGTGTCCATCTGTCTCTCAGCTATTATAAGAAAATAAATGATGTAATTTAATTTACATCTTTAAAGACTTCCTTGAGTGTGAGAGGTTGGTTCAAAATAAAAAAGAATGGATTTTAATGTTGTCTCGGTTGTTTAGAACTTAGTTTGATACATACTAAAAACAACATAGATCTGACAGATAAACGGAAACATATGTATACTAAAGATGATAAAGAAAGAATTTAAAGAATTTCTCTTTAAAAAAAGAAGTCATTCTTTTGAATCTTAATGCAGAAAAAGTGCAAGAATAAAGTTTTACTAATAATCCTGATGCAAGTTACACAAGCTTTATAACAATGATACTAATTAAAACAGGTTTCATGTGCCTATAAATCCCGTAGAGAAATAAATAAAATTTCTTTCTCCCAATTTACATAAAGAGCTGGTTTTCAGTAGTTTACATGATTCTATCTGAGTCAGCCCTTTGTATGTGTGGACATCATATTGATTAAGTCAACCAACTATAGATCAAAAATATTCAGGGAAAGAAAAATAAATTTAAAAAAAATTCCAGAAGAATTCTCAAAAGCAATACTTGAATTTGCCACTCACAGAACATTCTCCTGAATCTATGTGAATGAAGAGATGAGTAGATATACTATTCAGTAGCTTTCTGTCATTTCACACATCCTGTCTTTTGGCCATTGTTCCTGCATTGTTTGCTTTGTGTCTCCTTGTGTGCACCCTGTTTTTCTCTCTGAAATTTGGAATGGAAATATCTTATTTAATAAGAACCAAAAAGTTTTATTAAAATCCATTGATTTTGAGCAGATATTAAAAATTGGGAAGTTTTTGTCTAAAGATTTTCTAATGTAAATTATGACTAATTTTATTTTTTATTTTTATAGAGATGAACAATTTTTTGCACTGTCATTTTTCACAAATATACCCTTGTGTACACAATTTTATATCAGAATTTTCTTCAGTTTTTCTTATTACTGGTGTAACTATGCAATGAAACCATCAGACAGCATTCCACCAACTGGTCAATGACTACCAAACTTTGCATCTTCGTTATTGTTCATGTTGGTGTGACAAAAACTGAGTAAGGTCCACTGCATGTTTAAAAAAAGGGGGGGGGATGAAAACAAATGCCATGGTGATATATGAAGACAAGCCCTGTTTTCAGGATATTTGGGCATTTTATTCAGGATCTTTGCTTGTTTCATCTGGGTGGGTAAGTGACACTTGGGACAACTTCAGTCATGTTGGAGAAACAGCTCAGATCTTTCAACTCTTCCTCCTACTCACTTCCCCACCTTAACATCATGACATGTAGCTGACAATATGAATGGAAGACATCACAACAGCCCAAGAGACTATCTGTCCTCCACCAAAGGCAAACCAGAACTGACTAAATCAATCCCAACTGTGACAATTAACATAGACCAGCAGTGAGAAATCAATCAAGGTCTGACTTCTTGTCAGATGGCCCAGAAACTCTCCTTTACTTATTTGTTCTTTTGTTTTGCCACTTAGAAAACCCAACTTCATAGACATGACTGCCAACGATAAAGCAGAAATACTTGAGATAAAAATTACATGTAGGTGTTCCAATCATAGTAGCAAAAGGAAACATAAGGTTTTTATAAAATATAATCATACAAGTTTAGCAACTCCCTGCCTCACACCAACAAAGTATTTGGTCTATATCTACAGCCAAATGACTATATTCATTGTTATTAGATATTATTAGTAATCTAGATATGGTTTAAAGTACCAATGAGAATGTGCATAGTTTATATACTAATTCAACACCATTTTACATAAAGGTTTTCAGTATCTACACATTTTGGTATCTGTTGATGCTCTTTGAATCTGTGATAAAATGATTTTTTTTTTTTTTTTTTTTTAGACAGCATTAAAATTATTTAAAACTATGAAGACAAAACTTAAAATTTAAATTCAGTTATCTTAAAGGCAGCAATATTCAGAACTTAAAACGATTACTTGATTACTTATTTTTGTGCATGATTTTACTTATAATTAGTGCTATGTGACACAAATAATAGTCAAAGCATTATGTAAACAAATTAGCTGTACATAATCATGGGTACAGTTTTATAGACATCATATTACTGCAAACTAAGACTTTACATAAGTAGTAACGCAGTTAATTGAAATAAGTACTGCATAATTTGTTTCATATTTTAAATAGGTTTTTGAAAATGGATTATTTTTTTCTGCATTGTGCTTTTCAACATTTGAGTACAAAACTCAAAAAGGCAATTTAATATGCATATGTATTTTTTATGTGCAAATACAGCTAATATAATAAATTAATTAGCAAGCAAATTTTGTAAGTTATTCTATTTTGTTTTATCATAAATTTTTGGAAATTAAATAGCAAAATGTTACATTTTTTTTAGGATTTGCTAATCGCACCTTATTTAAATATTCTGTCAGATTTAATCCACTTTTTCAACCAGTGTATGTGTGTATATTGCTTTTCATACATATACAATAATATTCTATTTTAAAAAGCTTTTTAATGTACATAAAAAAATAACATTCTGTAACTGGGTAAATATATATATATATATATCAGACAGATTTTGGTCAACAATACGGTGATCCTTACTCATACACACAGTAAGAGGAACCTGCAGATATTGGAGGCCATGTACATCAAATCAAAACAACCAACACTCAATAAAATCAACTTTAAAACAGGAAATAACATATTACATTGCATTTGACTACATGGTTTTGTTGTCATTTCGCGCTATCCCGGTGAGACGTCATAAAACCGCATCGCAAACTTAAGAACTGCGTTTATTATTTTTGGTAACTATTGCCAAGCGGAGTTTTATGTCAACACAAAATAAAATCGTCGGTGATGGTGGATTTTATAATATTTCAGTTTAAACAACCTCTCTGAAGATGGCTCATGTGAGCCGAAAGCTTAGAAGAAAACCAATAAATAATTATCCAAATGTTGGAGAATTTTTGTCTTTATTTTCAACTGAAATTAAAGCAAAAATATAACGTTTAGAACGGCTCATGATTAAACATAATAGACATTCATTGTCTCTTATATTTAATAGCATATGTTTAGAAAATATATATATATATATAAATGTTTATATGTAAATGTTTTTATATATATATATATTTTAATGCTCACTCTATACAAGGCCAAGAGCAACTCAGTGTAGAGGGTTACAGATTAAGAAGTAAGAGACAGTTTATGAGGATATCTGGTGAAGATAACAGTTAATTCTAGATTTGAATAGGTTAAGATTGTAGTGACTGGGGAAACATCATCTTAGTAGTTGGTTTCCACAAAGTAGTGGTTCATAAGAAAAAGTTGTTCAAGTGGAACTTGCATCTCAGATTCAACAATGAAATATGAAGGGAATAAGGGTGGTTTGCTACAATGTTTATGGCATGGTGGGTCTTAGACATGAAGGTTAAAACTGGTGAAACTAAGGAATGTACTTTGTCTGAACACTTTCCATGGAAATTGTGATAGAGTAGCGAGAAGCTTGCAATTTTTTTGTCTTTGAGAAAGGGGTTGTGGGGTGGGAGATAATCATATCTACAAGACCATGTACACACTTTTGAACTATTGAGACTTGAAACAAAATCTGGGCATCTCTTTAACTATAGACATCAGCAGTAGCACTCCATTTTCAACCTGATCAGGCTTTTTACTTACTGGACTGGTATAAAGAATCAACCATTTTTCCAGCATCTTCAGCAATGGATTGTATGTACAAGTTCCAACTGAAGTCTGGGGTGAGCTAAGTCTCAATAGTTACTTAAGGTATGAAACCTCCATTATAGAACATCCATTCTTCACCATAGATGAAAATTCAGGGTCTGCTAGGAGGTCAGAGAAGAGATCAGTTACCAAGCTATAGCCATTAAAAGTTTTGGTGACTCACTAACATACCATTGTATTAACAGTACAGATATACACAAAAGATCAGATTATAGACTTAGGCAGATCATTAATGTAAAGTAAAAGGGTTGGCCTGAGAAGCAAGCCTTAGGGGATGCCTGCATTGATCCCATGGGCCTTGGAGGAGTGGTAGTTAACAATTATCTTTAAGAACCTACTAGTTAGGAAGGACTTGATAATTGAGAAGACTTTTCCAGTGATTCCATAGATGGAGAGCTTGGGTAGCAACTCCCAATGTCACACCTTGTTGAAGGCCTTTAATATATCTAATCCAATCATCCTGTTGATGTATTTATTGTTTATTACCTCACCAATTGTCTGATTAAGAACAGTGAATGGAGATGATCAAAATCTATATTGTTTGTTGTTCAAGAAGCTGTCCCTATTGAGGGCATCAACAACCTTGTTGATTATAACCCTAAAAAGTTTTCTAATTACTGTGACAGTGATGAGCACTCACCTATATTCTTGAAAACAAGGCATACACTTAACACTTTCCACAGACTTGAATTTTCTTTCAAGCAGTAGTTAAATAGTTTTGCTAAGATCCGTGATAACTCAGAGTTGATATTCTTAAAGACGACCAATGGAAGGTTATTTGAACCTGTAACCATCTTTGGGTCAAGGCTTTGATAAGTATTTAAGATTTTCTGGGCTGTGATAAAAATATTACTAAGTTTGTGCTCTGTGAAGAATGGCCTTTGCTGCCTAATGTGGAGTTAGAAGCCAAGATTGTAGTGAAAAGCTTTGTCTTATCTGATGAGGAGGAGATGACCTCTGGGCCATTTATGATTGTAGGAACTGATGCTTTGCCTCTATTTGGGAATTTTCCAAAACTCCTGTAACTCAAGTTGTTTGTTTTCAACCTTGGACTAGACTGCTTATGCATAACTCAATTTTGCATTTTCTAGAACACTATTGCAATGATTGCAGGTATTTCTGAATGCAACAAGTTTCTTACTGTTCTCTGTGATAGGTATTGTAGTAGTGGTTATCATGAGTTATGGCTGCCACAGTGGGTGAACTAGAGCTGGTTATTTGGTTTTTACTGGATTTCTTTTTCTGGGGTATAAAACTTTCTATTCCAGAAAGTATCCATTGAGAAATAAGAGTGTCAGTTTTGGAGGCAGTATGTTTGAAGAATGCTGAGAAAGGAGCTTCTATTGTAAGATCTAAAGTTGTCCTAGTCAGCTATCATGTACTGAAAAATTAAAACTGTTCTATGATTTGGTTTGGCATTAATTTTAATACTGACTAGTGAAAGAACAGAAGAATTCCAATGGAGTAACACTTCAGCATAGACATTTTCGAGCTAGTTGTGAAGAAGAAGTCTAGGAAATTTGTCTGATGTCTTTTTTGCATTGAGAACATTAGTGGGCTCTTCAATGGTCTGTGTCAGTTCATAAGTGATGGACAAAGTCACAGCAGTATGTGCATGCATCGGATTTTTCAAGGAGAGTAACGGCTCTTTGTGATGAATATTAAAGTTACCACAAAAGCTGAGGGCTACTTAGAAAAAATAAAAACAGTTTAAAAAGTTTGTAGCTTGACTACTTGTGAAAAAAACTTAAAAACTTTCCATTGTATAAATTGACTATGTATGCTTATAGATTTCTAATTATTTCTATATGGCAAATCTATTAAAAAGCCAGAAAGATAATGAATAGGAACACTTGTCAATAGCAAAAAAACTGAAATTTTCATGTGTCCATAGAGCAAATACAAATAAAACGCAAGAAGTAAGCAACAAGATCAAAGAAGCATGATGGAGGATTAAGCAAACATGAAAATGAAAGAATAAAACCATAAAATATTTATATGCAAGAAAAAGATCTTTTAAAAAGTAATTACTAAGGCCAAAAGATATAGATTTTAATTAAAATGATAAAAACATGCCAAATTAAGCATCCACAGCAGAGCAAAGATAAATTATTAAAATAAAAAATGATATTCTGAAAAACAATTAGAAAATGCTTTGACTGAAATAACATGAGCATTAGGCATAGAAACATGCATTTCACAAGGAGAGTTTAAGTTGATTCCTATATTTAAGAAAATAAATGCTTTTCTTTTTAGAATTTTCATTTTATAATAAATGTTCTTTTTTAAAAGAAAATATTCTCAACATTTGTTTTTACACAATCACAGAAAAATACTGAATAATCTTACCAACCAAAATTAGAATTACTAGGCAGGTTATTTCAAATAGTTATGGCCTTTTATACAATAAAACACTAAAATTTATTTCAAACTGTTTTCACAGTAGTAAACATATATAAGAATTTTTATTTTTGGTGACTAAAATTGTTTGTTCTGATTGAAATGGGAACCAAAATAGAAAGAAAAAGATTGATCCCAATCTTCTTTAATTATAGAATAATAAAAGAGACTATTCATTAGAGACAGCATTAAAGGCTCAATGAATTTGAGAGTGACAAAACTAGGAAAAGAGAAAAAATACGATGAAGAATTATGAAAGGTTTGAATGAATGGAAAACATTTGAGAAACTGACTGTAACCAATAAACTGGGCAACCAATAACAGGCCAACTTCAAAAATAAAAATAGAAAGATATGAGGGGGAAAAAAAAGTAAAATGATATTAATAAAGTTTTTAAGCACACTGACATGTATACAGGACATGGAGAGCAAAGCACCATTCATAGTAGAGTTGAGACAAAGAAAAGAGAGAAAGTGAAAGAGAAAATAAATATATAAGAAAAGAGGTAGATATGAAGGAAAAACAAAAACAAAAAAAAAACACTGAACTAGACAATGAAACTTTATGAATAACTAAATATAGTTGTCATTTTGTACAGGTTGTTTAAGCAAATCTCTTTTCATCAACTCAGCCATTATTATTTGAAGTTAACTGAAGTAATTCCCTTTTGTGATAGTCTTAATGACACTTGATTGATAACACATAAGTCCCGGTATTGACATATAGATGGCACCACTAATAAAAAATCTATATGATTTTTATGAAGTACTCACCTTCAAATGGCACATGACAAAATTTGGGCCCAGTCGGATTATTAGTTTACAAATTACTGTTATTTAAGTGAAGCTACTGCTGCAAATTTTCAAAACAATGGAAAAATCTGAATTTTGTGCGTCGATGGGAAAAAATACTGTTCAAGCAAAGCAATGGCTTGATAAGTTATTCAGACTCTGCTCTGGCAGAAACAATGGTTAAGAGGTGGTATGCTAACTTTAGATGCAGTCGTACATACACAAATGATGCTGAACAATCAAGTCATCCAAAATTGGCAGTTATTCTGGAACATACCAAAAAATCCACAAACTCATTTTGGCCGATTGTAAATTGAAGTTGCATGAGATAGCAGAGTATTTGAAAATATCAGAAGGCATTTACCATTTTGCATGAACATTTGAAATGAGAAAACTGTGTTCAAAGTGGGTGCTACGTTTGCTCACAGTTGATCAAAAACAATGCGTCGTTGATTCAGAGTGTTGTTTGCAACTGTTTCAACATAAGGAGTTTTTGTATAAATATGTGAAAATGGATTAAACATGGATCCACCATTTTACTTCAGAGTCAAATCAGCTGTCAGCTGAGTGGACAGCAGCAGGTGAAAGCCATCCAAAGCGACCAAAGATGCAAACATCAGCAGGCAAGATTTTGGCTTCCATATTTTGAGATGCACAAGGTATTTTGTTCATCGATTACCTTGAGAAATAAGGAACCATCAATAGTGAATATTATATAGCACTATTGGTGTGTTTGAAGAAAGAAATCACAAAAAAAAAAAAAAACAGCCACAAATGAAGAAGAAATAAGTGTTCTTCAACCACGACAATGCACCATATTACAAGTTGATCACAATGATGGCAAAACTACATGAATTGCATCCACCCTATTCTCCAGATTTGTCCCTCAGTGACTACTGGCTGTTTGCAGACCTCAAAAGAATGCATCCGGGAAAGAGATTTGGATCCAATGAAGAAGTGATATCAGAAACAGAGGTGTATTTTGAGATCTAAGACAAACCTTTCTATAAAAAAGGCATCAAATTGTTAGAGAAGTGTTGGAATCAGTGTATCACCCTAGAAGGAGTATGTTGATAAAGAAAGTCAAATTTTGCCTAAAAGTTGTTTTATTAGTTAGGCCCGGGATTTATTGAGTGATGTGTTAACTTTTAAAATTGTGATCTACATCAGAAAATGTTTCTTTTTTTCGTTTTATATGAATTAAGTAATGAGCATCACCAATTTAGTAAATAAATTGTTACTCCAATGCTATGCCGGTGCTTAGCTATTGATTATCATTCTGCTATGACAAAGTTTTTTTTTTTCTTTCCTGAAGATATAATTAACTCTTTCTACTAGCAATGGTTCAATTTCAGATTTTTCTGAGTTTTTCAGTCAAAATAATCCTCTTTAAAGAACAGCTTAATCAAGTAGCAGATTTCTCTGTGCTAAACATAAAATGAAGATACTTAAATTGGAAAGTCCAAGTTCAGCCTGACATTTAGGAAAACTAAAAAATAAATAAGTTATTTATACTGTGTATTGAGGAGAAAACTATCAAGAGAAACATCTTTTGACATAATGATTTCCCTCTTCAAAATGTACATGGAGAAATGCATTGAAGACATTGAAGTTTTAACCCTCATACATCTTAGTCAAGCCTTACATTCAATAATTCACACACACACACACACACACAATTTTTAAATTCGGTTGTCCTTTTATTAGGCTGGTTGCAAAAAAAGAGTAAAATGTCCTACTATTTAACCCTTAGCTAAGGGGGAAACAAGATGGATTCATATCTTTCTAAAGTGTATTTGCACATATGTAATATACTTGACTGGAATTTGAACTCAGTTCTCCAATTGTTCATTCAGAGCCACTATCCATTACACTACCTGCATATCCATGTATGAATATCAAAGAAAAGTACATTGTTCATTATCTAGTATTTATGTGGATATTTTGAATCTGGATACATGATGTTGATAGTAATTGATTGTATCAAAGTTCAGAGGAAAACTTTTGAAATGTGTCATATGTATTGTCTTAATATAGCAGGTCAGGACTTTGCTAATATAATGATGAGATATAACCAACAAAGTACAGAAGTTATCACAGTAGCAATATAAGGGACAGGGAGAGAGTAGACACCATTTTGTCAAATATTGAAATAGCCATTTAAAACAGAGGAATGGAGCAAAGATATCCAAGTTAATGTATGAATAATTACTGATGTCTATGTTTTTGATTTCTATAAGTGAATCAAGCCTGGTACAAGGTTGACAATGGTTAAAAAACACTGCATCCTTTCCTTTTTATTTTGAATATTAACTTTATTGAATACAAGTTTAAAAATATGCAGAGAGAATGTATGTTTTATCCATCTCTTAAAATTCTGTCTATAAATAATATGGTAAGGCATAAAACAGGTATGAGAATCTAAATATTTTATCCAAGTTCATATATATATATTTCTTCTATTGACCTAACCTGCAGTAGATTTTTATAAGTGTTTTTATGGAGACAAATCAATCTAATTTCTACTTTTGCAATGGTGTTAAATATCTATGATCTAATAAAGACCAGTATTAATAATAAATACACTCTCATGTATATGTTTTATTTAGATAGGATTGAACAGCTTACAAATTGCTGGTTCGGAACAATATAGGTAGGATTTCAAAGAAGTATTGAATTATAAAGTGAATTTTCTATCATTGTGAGAGAAAAATAAAAGAGCATGAAAAATATGCAGAAATCAGGAAAGATATGAGAAAGAGACCAAGAAATATAGATTTTATTGCCAAACCATTAAAACAGAACAAATGAATTGAAAGAAACAGAAAGAAAAACAGAATAGAATAAAATGAAAGTGAACAGATTTTTAGTGGGTGTGGAGGAGATGGGCTGGGGAAGGGGTAATATTCATTTGGCAAAAAGAGACTCACAAGAATGACAGGCCAAAATCAACAAGCAGGGGTATGTGCGGGGGTAACACTCACAAACAGGACAAGTCCACTCCACAAGCCGTAAAAGACTTCAAGCTCTCTGTACACTATCATCTTCAGGGATTTCACCATAAAAGGTTCCATGTTTTTTAAGACAGCCTTTCGTTTTCCATGCTGGATTCCTAAAAAATTTACAGAAAATTTGGATGTTCAGGTATTTTTCAGATCTCTTCGCAGACACACACTCACACACACATATATATATATATTTACATATATATGCTGATGAAGAAACACATGTGTATAGATGCATAATGTGCATTTAAAATAATGGGGGATGAAAAATGGCACAAAAATATATGCACATCTATAGGTGTGTTTGAAAATTCTGGATTGAACAGAATGAATGAACAGATGACAATTGTTCAGAGATTTGAAGATACATGAAAAACCATAAAAATTTATGAAATACAAGTTTCTAAAAAGGTTTGTAACATGTAAAACATTTTTCTTCTTGATTTCATAAAATAAACATTAAAACAAAATGTTTGCATAAAAACATTTTGCTTTGAACTAACAAATAACATTCTAAGGAGTGGGAAATAATTCATCAAAATATCATTTTGACATTATCATACAAAAAAAGAAAAATGTTTATAAATCACATTTGTAAATTTCAGGTACCATGAAACCAGGTAGACTGTACCTGTGAAACAACTAGCAGGAAAGAAACTTCACAATTCATAAAGTCATAAATGAAGTTGCATTGGACATGAATTTAAAAATTTTTCAGCTTAAGTCAAATCATATCAAAGTAATATAACTTTGTTGTTGCTGTTATGCTATGTTATTTTTCAGGTATAATGCATATACATACAAGTTTATAGAGAAAACATATAGTTAGTCTAAATAGACTTGAAAATTAAAGACAATTCTGTAAGGAACTTGAGATAAGGAAGGAGATGTAATTAAATATATAGACATATTGGAAAGAACGTTTTTATCATAAAAAAATCCCTGTACCTGTAATAGTACCTGATTAGAGTTGCTAACAATGATAAAGAACAAAAATACATGACTAACTCTTTAATATTTATTTTTAAATACCTTTCTATTGTCTAAAAGTAAATTTTATTTTTCAACCAAACTCAGCATTGAAGAGGGTGTATGGTGGAAGGTGGGAACCCCCCCAGATGAAATATTACAAACCTCTTATGACTACCACTATTTCCATGGCAAATGAGCTGTCAAACTACCTTCCTTAGTTCCACTGATCTTGACATTTGCAGCTAAAACCTATCATACCACATACACAGATGAATCATTCTCAATCCCTTTGTTTTCCATTAGTAAGAAAGCAGAGCTACTCAAACAGTTTCTTTAAGAAGTGCTACTTTGTGGAACAGACACCCAAGTGAATGTTTTCTTAACTTCTTCAAATCTAGTGTTAACATTATCTCTTCTACATTACCTCATAAACAATGCTTTTTAACTCCTCTTCTTATGCTTATACAACATCATCATTTAGTAACCCTGAGTGGCTCTTGAGCATTGCACTCGGTAAATATTATTAAAAAAAAAAAAAAAAAAAGGAATATGGATCTAAACTTTTTGTAACTCTGCTTTATGTATAAATATTACAGCTTTTACATGAATTCAAAAAAAAAAAAAAAAACAACTAGTGATTATGCAAATAAAATAGAAAGTATTTATAAATACTTCAAAACCTTATCAAAACAGTAGAATAGAGAGACAGAATGTAACATAGAAGACAGAAGTTGCAAACAAGAATAATATTGACAAAATAGATGTTTGGCTACACATTCACTTTAAGCTACAAAGGAATTCTCATGAAACAGATTTGAAAAATTTAGCTGAGAAGCTCTGAAGAAATTCAGAAGTCACAGCAATTTGATCAAGTTTCCATCTATGCACATCAGTCAATATGAATGATGCATAATGAAGGAAAAAGTAATTTAGAATCAAACAAATCAATACATGCCATCTTATATATCCCTTCACTATTTGGCCATATTGATTTTGTAAGTATTTGATTTAATGGTTGTGGTTCCTACATAGAGAAGATGAGGTATACAAGAGTTGTTCTGTCAAAGACAACATTAATAACATAAGACTAAAAAAAAAAACTGATATAAAACAATATAGATATTGTAATAAATAGTGGTTAATATGATTTGCTTATTTAATTGAAATGAACAAAACAATTTTTTTTGTGACCAATGTACTCAAAATATGTTGATTATCGTTCATCTATCATCTTCATTTACTTGCTATCAGCCTCATCTAGTTTATTTATTGACTGTAAAACATTGTACAATGAGAAATCTCTGGCATGAAACTTTGCCAACCACCTTTGATATAATTAACTTCTTCATTAACTGATAAGCTCTTTGGGTTTGTTATTTTTTGCATTTGAGTTGTATTTTTATCTTTCTTAAAAATAATAATATGCCAAAAATGCTACTTAGTTTCTACTATCTTCAACATTAAAATTAAAAAAATTTGACAAAAGAAAAAAAAACTTAATTTACTGTATGTAAATCATGATTAGAAAGAAAATTCATAAGCAATTATGTGAAAGAAAAGAACTCATCATTTTATCAACACATAAGCAATTATATTCCTCTTAAAGAGAGGAATATAATTGCTTATGTGTTGATAAAATGATGAGTTCTTTTGTCTTTTTGGAGCAAGCAAACTGGTTAAAAGTTACATTCCTTTCATTAACCCCAACAAAAATGCTACCAGAGAATAGGAAAGTCAGAATAAAAGAAGAATAATCATATTGAATCAATAACAAGAACTCATTTGAGGCCAGGATATAATGCCAAAAAGTCTGTTAATAGACTAAATGTAGAGTTGAAAAAAGAAAAATAATCATAACAGAATTACAAAAAATAAGGAAGAAGAAAAGGTTAAATTTTCTATACACATGATAAAATAGGTGGCAAGAAAAAATCTATTAGGCAGACCTAATCTATTTAGAAATAAAAATTTCAGATTTTTATATAGTACACTGCATAATATTGCTGGTGGTAGAAGGGTGTGGATATGAACAGTCATGTAAGACCAACCAATACTTTCATTAGATTTCTATCAATTTTAAGGTATCAATAATATTTCAAAGATTCTGAGAAATGATGTAACCTCTCATTATGATGGGAGGAAACTAACCCTATCAAAGGTACTCTGGAAAGCTGATGTGCTTAATATCTTGAAATATATTTGGTACCTTCAAATCCTCTAATTCAATGGCCATCACAAATCCTTTACTTATAACTGGTAAATAATCAAAGACTATATTGACTTTTTCTTTAAAAAGATTAAATGAAAGTATTCAAAAATTAAATCTGGTTACTTAAAAGCTAAAATGTGATGCAAATATGTATGAAAGATACAAAAACTGGGAATATTTTTTATGAAACAGAATTAACAGCACTACTGTGATTAAGAAAACACTTTAAATATAGCCCTAGACCATCAATTTTTTTTCATACATATTTCTATATCAAATTCAAGACAAAACCTTCTCTCAGGAAATTAATGAGAGAAGACAATCCTTACTAAATTAGAATCTGGCATCATAATTTTTGTCTATTCACCTATTTAATACTTAGCAGTATTCATAAATTGTTAAAATTATTAATAGCTGTAATGCTTAGGAATCAGGAGAGTTACTGGTATCTATCAAAAGTTATAAACATAGTGGACCTTATCAGATAAGAAACAGCAATATTTATATTTTAAATTGTCTTAAAAGTATTTTTTAAACTTTTGAATTAGCATCCTTTTTGCAGTTTTATGAAAGATGCAATTACATAACACAATTTTCTTACAAACACATACATACACAGATTTATATATACAAATATATTAAAAATCAAACATTTCTGTAAGCTTTTTGCTTATGCATAATTGTCAAAAGAGAATCTCTGCTCACCTTAAAAAAACATTCTATGAATGTTTAGGCTGTTTGACAAAGAGAATAAGAGGCCACAATTAAACCACTTATAGAGAAATATTAATCTGTGACACTTAAATATCTATCTGCAAATCGTTTTACTTAGGGTACAATAGATTTAACTTGAAAGGAATCTTGAAATAATGCATTAGATATTTGCTTTTTAAAAATTAAACTCCAAACAAAACCAAATAGAATAAGAAGTGAATAGAACAAGCAGAGTTGGACCTCAGACATTGTGTAAGGAATACATAGAATTCTCAATTTAAATCTGATATGGATTAAAGCAGACAAAGAAGTGATGTTAGAAGCAGATGTTTTTCAGCTCTTAAAAAAAAAAAAAAATGCAGTTAATTTTTAATTTCTTGAAATAAATCTGAAAAGATGCATTTTTTCTTTTTCTATTCACCTTCAGCTCTTTCACAATTTGAGTAAAAAAAATCAATACTGTTTTGCTGATCAGAGATAATGCATTCAAAGCACTTGAGAACAAAATAGCTGAATATTCGTCAAGAGAAAAAAATATGGTCAAATGCTAATGGCAGTTAATGACTAAAGGTACATATTTTCAACAACTTAAAAGAAAAAAAAATGGTCTGCTCTATAGTTTGTAATTTGAATGGCTTTAAAAGTAGAATTTTGACATACTTATCTTGAGATAAAGAGTTCCCCAAAATAGAGTACATTTCTATTCACAAGATTGTTCAGCGTCTTATAGAAAATGGAAACTGGTTTATATAAATCAATTTATGTGCATTAAATGTGCTGTTATCCCAATTACAAAACTTAAATGCAATGTGTATTTTTATTGTCAAATGGAGCAAACAAAACCGATTATATAGATAAGTATAGAATAGCAAAGAGAATTTCTGAAGGTGACACTAGTGTCAATGACATTTATCAGTTTATAAAAACAATTTAGATTTCATATCGAAACAGCTTGTACATGTTCATATTTTTTTGCCTACAAAACCTAATTTCCTAACTTAACACCAAATAAAGGTTAAATAATCAGCAAAATGGATTAAAACAAAAAATCCCTCAATATTTATATATTTGTATCAGCTGCTATGAATAGTTGATTAGTTTCATCCAACCAATTTAAAAAAAAAAAAAAAAAAACATTTAGGTGTTTACTAATATCATGTTAAAAATGAATAATGAAACTCAGCTGAACTTTGGATTGGACTGTAACTAGAAAAACTCAATGCTTGTTCAAAATGTGTCCTGAAAGTTCTGAACATTCCTATAGATTTATTCTATAACCATTATATATCAATAGAGTCAGTAGAAATTTGTATGAGGAGCTACTGAAAAGATTTTGGCTTCATCAATTAAAAATTGTTTGCTTATCCCAAAGAAAAACTTATGCAATGCCAAGGATAACTTTATTTTTGTATGAGAAAATATGTCAATATTTGTTCTCTAGTGAATGATTTTATCTACACATTTAACAGGGTAAATAAAAGCTAAATTATAAAATAAAAGTCTAGACTACTTTTTAAAGTTATGATTCTATATCATCATTAAAATAAAATTTATTTTTGTCAGTTGCACACAAAAAAAAAAAAAAATTTAAAAAAAAGCCATTCAAGTGAATTTGTATCTTTGTGATTTAACCAATAAATTTTCTTTTTCATAAAAATCACCATTAAATATTGCCTCATTTGAAGTAATTTTTTTTTTTGCTATATAACCTGATGGAAAAAAAAATCTGAAAAAGAATATGGTGCTTATTTTTTCAACTGTTTTCTAAAAAAAGAAAATAAATTATATTAAATTACTGAAAAGAAAAATAAAGATGAAAAAAAAAAAGAAAACTCCTTTAATAAATAATAAATAGCAAAGGAAAAAACAAACAAACAAACAAAAACAAAGACCATAAACAAAAGTAAATGGCTTATACAGGTAAAAAATATTAGTTTTTAACACAATAAAAAATGACTGGAACCACAACAATAAAAAACAAAAAAAAAGTGGAAATCAAATTCTAATAAGCAGCAGTAACAGCAGAGGGTCAACCATGGCCATTCATCCTTAAGGTTATTATTGTTACTTTCCTATCATTATTATTATTGGTTGTTATTCTCAATATTTACTTATTTTGCATCTAAAGGATAGAGTCAAATGTGAGTTGAGTTGAGTATCTTGAAACAAAACCAGAACCATCACTGCTTACACAAGTAGTGAAGCAGTTACAAAAATAGTGGTAGTAGTAGCAGTAGTAGTAGTAATAGCAAACCAAAGAATTAGCATCCAACCAAACTGCAAGAATCAAATTCACAAAGTTAATTGGTGATTTCCAACTTGGATGTTAAAGAAAAGATTTTTAAATATTTACTCTATAGATATTTTAAATCAGACAAAATTTGGGGTTAGTTTACAGTTTCTTTAGAGTCAAGTAGCTATTAGAATTTTCATTAAACCAACATATAACTTTTATTATAAGATCAACAGCTATATAATTTATAGTATAATTCAAGCAGTTAAATTAACAAGTAACTTTTTATTGTTTATTAAAAAATATTATTAGAAATAATTTTATGTAAAACTAGTTTGACAATTGAAAAGGTTTAAAAATTTCAAGTTAATGAAATGTAAGGACAAAAAAAAATGGTAAATATTGAAAAGAAAGAAAAAGTATTTAAGAAAACTTGTATTGTTAAGCAGGCTTACAATTCTATTGTTTCTAAATCTTCCATTTTCTGTGTTTCACATATTAGTAACAAAAAAAAAAAAAAAAAAACTATCAATAACTGCTGAACTAAAGCAATATTTCTAAATCTAAAAAAGCCAAGACCAAAAGTAGCATTCCTATAATTTCCAATGACTTAAAAAAAAAAAAAAAGATCAGAGATTACTTAGTAAGACATCAAAGTTGGAAGAATTTAGTTATCCTTATGACAAAGAACTCCAAATGGGGATGCCAAGTTAAAACGTGCAAAATCTTATACCCGCTAGTGAACTTCTTCAGGAAGGTCTGCTTCTTCATCTTAGGCTTTTCTTCCAACAATTCTTTTTCAGTTGAAACCTTCTTCTCAAAAAGTGAGCTGAGGAGTGCTATTCTAGACAATTTGGAGGATTTCTTCGTTTTTTCATTTGACTGCAAAATGTTCGATGTGGTGTCACTGACATTGATAGAACTGAAAGGTGTGGCAATATTTGGTGCTGCTGTGACAGGGGATACATTGGACCCCTTTGGAAATGAAACTCCAGAGTTTCTCTTTGCATTAGGTCTCCGGTCAAGTGTCATGCTTGTTGTGAGACTCTTGAAGTAAGGAGAGCTGGCATCAGAAGCTGAACGCCCAATCATACCCTGTGGTAAACTGTTTCCATGGCCAATTTCTAGAGGAGCTGTTTTTGTCTTCTTGGCCAGGACTGGTTTGCTTTAAAAATTTTATAAGGAAAACAAAAAATCTAAATATTTAGTCAATATAAATAAAAAGTATTAAAAAAGAAAAAGAAAAAACCTAAAATCATCAAATAAATAAAATTGACAAAATAAAGAAGGAAAAAAAAATGAAAAACTGCATTTAAGAAAGTGCACATTTTATAGACACACACAAAGAAGGAGGCAAAGAAAAGAAGGGAAAAAAGGGGGGGATAGCCAAGGATGATAATCCTGGTCAGATATCAGGGGAGACAACTGAAAATAAATCCGGACCAGAAAAAAAGAGAAAAGAAAAAAGAAAAGAGAAATAAAAGAAAAAAAGAGAGAAAAAACTGAAAAGTAAAGAAAAAATTAAATATTTTTGATAAATTATTTAAATTTGGAATGTCTGTGAGTAAAGTTGTGCCTAAAATAAGTTCTAATTGGCAAACAATTATTGCTGGTTTCATGCAACAGTGATAAATTTATGGTGAATAAGTAATTCAAAAGAGAAGTCAGTCAGTTGAATAATAATTTTCATAAGTAATAGTGGAATAGTGAAAAAGATTTGAGTAGAGCACATTTATATGTAAGAATCTAAAACTAAAAACTTGTTACACAAGCCAATTTTATTTTACTTTTAAATTTACAAATCAAAATTGGAGGGTCATTATGATAGTTGGAAAAATAAAAACAAGAAAATCTTTTTATCAAATAAAATAATTATTTTAAGAGACAAACAACAAATGCTTCAACACCTTTATGAACTCAAGCCATAATTGCTTCATTCAATCAAGTCTATAGATGAAAGAATAAAAACAAAGCAAATGGTTCAATTCATTTACTGATCTTTAAGAGTCATTAGATGAGCAAAATCTTTACCAAATAAATTGTACTCAAAAAGTTGTTTAAAATGCAGAGTAATGGTTATTAATTAATCTTTTTACCAATCAGAATTGTTATCTTTAGAATGATTTTACTATTTTAGGTCAATATATAAGACCAAACTTTTTTATGATACAACACACGTTTTAGATTCAACAGATTAAAAATACACAATAAATATTTTCATTCTTTAAGTTATGTTTTCATGAATATAAGTTGGGAGCTACACACGTATTCAATGAGGATGTGGCAATTGTTACAATGAAATGACCAGCATTCATGTGTCATTTTGATATTTGAAAAAAAATGTTGATATTTACTGGCATATAGAACTATTTCCTTAATCATATAGTGGGTTACCCGATATAGTAAAGTGTATGTGTGCTGAAACAAATTAGTTTGATTTGATTTGGCCTTGTTAGATAGCCCACTTTAAGAAGGGTACAAAACAAGAAAGTCAAATTATATATATATATATATATATATATATATATATATATATATATATATATAAATCAAAGCTTTTACAAATAAAAGTAAACATGTTGCATCAAGGTGTGAAATTTTGTGAGTTTTGTGTGTATTAAGCAAAGTTTGTAAATTCGAGAAAATTCATTTATTTCTAACAATGAGTCAGATTTGAATTTTGTAATGTAGAATTTGTTTTGTTTACTACAATCATTTTAACCAATATGAACCTTTTCTCAGTAATGAGTGAAATAATCACTTAATCCACCATAAAGCCCAGTTTAAGTGAATGTCTTTTTTTTTTTTTTTTTTTTTAATAATAATAATTGTGGTTGATAGTATTTAAAGGATCTTAAGTCACCCTACAGAAAGTTTATTAGAGCAGTTTTTCAGGACAGGTTTAGTGAGGATTAATGAATATACATTCATCTGTTTAGAACTTCAGTCAGTTAAGTGCCATACGTAATACACACTTTGGGCCATCATGTCTCGAAAGACTTCATAGACTGTGGTTGCCAGCCAAGGCTATAGAACCCAGTCTGTCCTATTATTTAATCTATAACTGGAGGGAAGAGACAGATTAATACCTTCTCAAGGGTATTTGGGTGTAAGTGAATGCAAGGAGTTCAACTGGAATTAGAACTTGGCTCCCTGATTTGTCATTCCGAGTCAGTATCCACTGCACCACAATGCACATCTGCATGTTTGGAACTTAACATGCCAAAATAAGCAATGAAAAGGATTTATCTTAAAAAAAAAAAAACAAAAGAAAAAAAACTTTGTACTGAAATTGTATCTAATGATTCACTTTGTTTTTCAATGACTTCACACTAACATTAAAAATATGCGCAATTTCTGAGAAAATGTTTTGAGAGAGAAAAGCAACAGTTGTGTGATAGAGAAGAAAGAAATATATTGATAGTATATAACAAAAATGACAATTCACATAAGATCAAAAAAATAAAATGAATAAAAACAAAATTTGAACAACACAGCTCAGGTATTTAAAGCCACAAGAGCAAATATAATGCTAGCACAGAAAGCTAAAAATAATTGATGATAATAATGAGTGGAGTTAGCTCAACAATTCTGTTACTAATTACTGAATAGTAACCAGAAGATAACAGTGGTTAGTATGAAAAGTAACAATATATCATGAAAGCCAAAAGAATTGCTCAAATTGTCAGTTAGAGAAATTAAGAACTTATATTTTAATAAGTTATTGAAGGTTATTTATAAAAAAATAAATAATTATCCATCAAATGTTATGTCATTGACTGAACAAGTTTTTTCTTTACAGATAATTTCAGAAAGAAATCAGTCACAAAATAAAATAAAAAAGGCTTTTGGGGTTAAGTATATTTAAAATTAGAATGTACTAATAAGAAGAAATTGATACAGTACTTATTACAATGTCAATCTTTTATCATAAGTTTTGATTGGTGAGGTTAGAAATAGAATATCTGTGTATAATTTCATGAAGGAAACTAAGTTATAAAGTAATTGTTTCTATATATGGTGCTCCTCAGTCATTAATTTGCTTTTAAATTATAATTTTTAGAAATATGAGGAAGAGAAAAATTTGAACAGTAAAAATCTTTTTTTTTTTATTATTAATGTACATTTAAATTAAATAAAATTTGAACTAACTGAAGGAAATTATATTGCAAACTCTTTCCTCAGATGCATGAAACTTGAATCAAAAAAGCAGCATAGAATGCAGGATTGAAAGCTCAAATGTCCAAAAAACAATCTGTTCATAATTTCAGTTAAGATTTCAATACAAAATATTTTTTTCCACAATCTATATCAGAATTCTGGAGTACTAAACTAGTAGACTTAATTCCTAGGTGCAAAAGTAAAAAAAAGAATAGATCTTTGATTGACAAATTAATCATCTATAGTAAAAACAACAGCTATTAGCTCACAAAATATACAGTATACTTTGTACCTACTCATATTACAAAAGATATTACAATTTGCATTACAAAATTTCTTTTGTCTCATCTTTTATTTAATATGAAAATATTAATCCTTTTAATTATAATAAAGACTGTCATGTGTGTGTGTGTATATATATCTCCCTCTTGTCATGCTCATGAAGAGAGACAATGGCGAAGCAGCGTCAGCTCAGTTCATGCCCTTTCCTACCAGTTGTTAAACTTTACTAGCAGTTATGAAAGCTCTTGACGCTTGTTTGCTTTTTAACAGTTCCTTATTTTATTTATTTTTTTGCAATAATTATGTCGTTAAGTAGTGAATATAACTATATATATAACATAGAATATTTGGTATTTAAATTAGGTAAATTCTGATAGAGATGAACCCAAAAGAACCCAATGTTAAATTTATTTAGTTTAACAGTAATATAATCTAAAAGGTTTTTTAGATATCCTACAATTCCATGGGTAATACGTATTTCACAGCATGAAAAAGCTGCTCATGAAATTGTAGAATATCTAAGAAATTTTTCTAGAGTATTATATATATATATATATATATATATATATATATATATATATCTGCAAATGAATAAAGCGCGAAGAAAATAATTGCAATGTTCAAAACATTAATTTAAAACAGTGCTCATTATAAAAATAGAGCAATGAATATTTACTATAAATTATACTTTAGAACATGTAAAAACTACTACAAAATTGTACATTTTGTTTTGACATTAAAAGAACAATGTCTCATCAGGTAGTTAATAATGATGGTAATAAATGTTTTTTTTGAAAAGAATATTAGAAAACACTTCCTTTTATTTTTAGAAAACTTTTTGTATGAGGTAAGAGGATATTAAAAATGGGTGGGGGGGGGGAAGAGGGCAGAAAAGACAAGAAAACAAAAAGAGAAATCCAAAAATGGAAAAGAAAGAGGAAAGAGAAAGACAGAGAAAAATAAGAGAGAAAGAACTGAAAGGAAAGAGCCAATGGAAATGGCTAAGAGAGAGAAATTTTAAATTTAGGCAGGAAATAAATTGTAGACAGATATAGATATTGGTTACCTGGGATAACAAAGAGGAAAAGTGAGAAAATGCACTTTGCTTTGCATTTTCTCACTTTTTTCCTCTTTGTTAAGCCCACACAATTTTGTAGTAGCTTGTACGTGTTCTAAAGTATTATATATATATATATATATATATATATATATATATATATATATCTCCTCATCTTCAAGTGTTTGGAATTTTTCCTTCTTTTTTTTGTTTTAATGTAAGATACTCAATAGTGGGTACATCAATATATACGTTGCCATCATTTTTAACAGCACAGGCTTACTCTTTTATAATAATTGAAGAGAAAAGAAATTTGAATAATGAATTTATGCTTGAATATTTGATAGTTGAGCAGTGAAAACTCTTCAAGATTTCAAACATCATTTCTATCCAAAACTTAGATTTACATACTAGTGCTATATCTCTTTATAGAAAAGCTAAATCTCCAAAATTAATCCATAAACTAAAAAGCTATTTTGGTCTCAGTTATTAGGTTAAACTTCTTTTCCAAAATATTCTTTTGGGGCTTCCACTTGAGAAAAGAAAAAATAACTTGCTTGAATTCTTGTGCCTATTTTCTCACCCCCACCCCACTTTGTTTTAAAGACAATAACAAAAGACTAAAAACTAATTTATGGATATCAAGTGACTATGGTAGATATTAACCATTAGGGATTAATACACATAGTATATGGGTGTCAAAAATATTATGTGAAAGTGTTACCATTTTAAGATGACACACCCATTCTTTGCATAAATTCTTTTATATAAACAATATTTCTGCAACTATCAACTTGAGATGCAAGCTCACTAAAAGTTTAAATATATGCAAGACACATGAGTACACAAAAAGTAAAAAATCTAGAACCAAATTATATTTCCTAGATTCAATAACTTTAGCTTATAATTTATTTGATACATACTGGGATGAGGAGTTATTCATATCTGGACATGTTTGAATAATTTGAATAGCATCAAAGGGATGTTAGAAAAATAAAAAAGTGTGACAGCTTTATTTTTTGGTTATGTGTTAAATGTTTGGATAAAGTCTTCTAAACAGATTAAGTGTGTGTGTGTGTGTGAAAGAAAGTATGTGCCAGAATTGAGCTTTTGGGGACTAGCTAGTTAACCTTTATAATTACCGTGACTTTATTTTTGTTCCGCCATTAAAAAATGGGGCAAAAACGTTTTGATAATAGTTGAATTTCTGGGTTATAAACTCACGAAAGCTGAAATAAAAAATAATATTGAAGCAATACAATTAAGCAAACATACTGTTTGCATGTGTTAAAGTGATTGCTATCCCTTCCACACCAACTTGTATAATACAATAAATGTTAGATATCTTAAATTCATACAGTTAAAAAAAAAAAAATATATATATATATATATATATATATATATGCAAAGAATCTCAAGCTAGCCAAAACTTACCGCGGTTTCACACTACGGCTCGTCATTGTGTGTCTTTGCTTTACTTTTGCATTTTGTTTGTGCTTTGTATCGAGCACTTTTTCTTTCTTTTTTTTTGTGGTTGGTTCCGTTTGGGTTTTTTTTTCTTTACTGCGGAGTATCGTATGTCTTGTCCTTATTCCGCGGATTTCTTTTTTTTCTCCCCTCTTATCCAACACCTTAGTGCACCAGATTGTAACGGAATTAGGTTCTGTTTGTTAATGGTTTTTCTTAAGGTTTATCTTAGTATAAATTTAAAACTTAAATACTTGCAGAGTCTATTTAGTTATTATTTTGAATATATATATATATATATATATATATATATATATAGATATATACACACACTTAAAACGGCACAAACTTGATTATTTTGCCAAAACTATGCCTACAAACTATGCCTTAAACCATTATATATAATTATTTAATTACTTAGTTTTTGGTAAATTTAATTTAATTATACAGTTGTATTAAAAAGTGTTCAATACAGTTATATTGTAGAACTTTTGAATATTGTTTTTTTCATTTGTAAATGAGTTATTACGTGACCTAGGTTTCTACCACATGGTGTCTTCAGGCGATTTGCAATAACTGATTTTATCGTTTTTTTTTTTTTTTTGGTTTTTTTTTTTAAGAATGCTCACGTAACAGATTTTTTTATGAAAGCACAATTTTCAAAAATTAGAAGTTATAACATTTTTATCCATGGTTGTATAACCCTAATAGGTATTTTATGGTATGGTTACACTCAGTCATAATTTCTGCTCTTTCATTCAGTAATTCATTTTTGTTTGGGAATAACATAATAGCTAACTTTTCTTCCTGTACAGTCTACATATTTTGTCACTGTTGTAAGGCTTAGCTGTTTTCACTGTACTTTATGTTATGTCTGGGTCTTTTCCATATTTTAATTTCAATTTCCACACATGGCTAGCCAATTTTGTACAATTTTTTTGGGTTTTCTAGTTTAAACGTAGATCTGTGATTGAACCATCTGGTCTTAAAAGTATGTTTGGTTGATCCCAAATATATTTTGTTATGACCATTTAAGTCATGTACTGTTGCTTTGTAAAGGACTTCTTTTGTATTACAAAGTTCTTGAAGTGGGCATTTATTTTTGTCTCCACAGTTACATTCCTTATGAATGATTGTTTTGTTTCTTTATGAAATTTTCTAAATTACTAGTACAGCTATATCTCTGATTGTATTCCTATTAAAACTTGTTTAGTTCTAAGCTTTTTGGGAAGTGTTTATCAATCAGTTTAAAAAATATTTGTCCTATTTTGGTTTTTACTTCTAATGGTGGGTTGAACCAGATAACATTTAATTTTCTATCATTGTTTGTTATTTGTCTGTTTGGTTGGGGATTGTATTCTAAAATATTCTTATGGCCAGTTTTTCTTAGTGCATCTTCATAGTTTCTTTTCATCAAATATTGTTTTGTTTGATGAAATTTTTGATAGCTTGTGCTCTATTTCTTTGTGAATGTGCCTGATTATGTTTTTGGAATGGTTAGATCTTGTGTTTATGTACTTTAAATTTGTGTTTGCTTTCATATATGGAGAGACGTTGCCAGTTTGCAAATTTAATTCTACATCTAAATATTGGACTACTTTTCTACTTGTTTTGACTATTACCTCAAAATCTAATTGTTTGAAGAGTTTGTAAAATGCTTTCCTTATTTTATCATTTTCTCTCTTGTTGTTCGGTAATATTATTAATCTGACATCTCTGTATAATCCATGGTTGTCTACGTGGATTATTCTGTTGATTTTATTTAAAATCTATATACCCATCAATTCTGAAATTTCAAGTCCATCATATGATCCTAGTGGTACATCAAAGGTGTCATCATTTGATTTTTTAATCCATGCTTTACCTTTGTGGAAAAAATATTGATTTGGGGCAATGTAGGATTATATCTACATGTTCAGATGGTGTGTCTATATTTCTCTTAGAGAAATTAAATGCTTCCATCAAACCTTTTTCAGAAATTGATAGGTAAAAATTTTTTTAATGTCATTTAATGAATGTATATTTATTTTGGTTTTGGATTTTTTTGAACCATGAAATGCAATCACTTGTGTTCTTCCACTGGTTAGCTTGAGTGGCAGTTCTAAGTAACAAATATTTTTTAATATTTGACGGCTTATTTTGCCCACTTCTGTTTTTGTTGGATTTATAAGTCGGTATGAGGGGTTATGAAAATCTTTGTGGTCTTTGATTGTTAAGAAAGCTTGTCTACCAGTTAAAATTTGTATTTTTTTGGCTTAAATTTAATTTATCTGTAATAATTTTAGCTTCCTTGTTAATATTTTCTATATAGAAATCCAGGACTTTTTGTAAGATTTTGTGATTTCCTCATTTATCTTTTTTTCATATTCCTTTGGGTTTATTTCATAAATGTTGTTGGATTTGTCTCCTTTAATAAGGATATTTTGTGCTTTTTTTTCTTAATTTTTTTTTTTTTACTTCAGTGTTTAATAATTTTTGAAAGCTGTTGTTGATTTTTTAAAATTTTATTTGGTCTAATATGGAAACCATATCTTTTTCAAATTTAATTCTTTGATTGCAGGGAGATAACTCCTGGTCTTAAAATTTAAATTACTCATGTCTTTCCTTTTTTTCCTCCTGTGTATTTTTTTAAGGAAGCATAATGCTTTCCATTTGATCCTGGAAAGAAACTGTTCAATTTTTTGTCATAAATGCAGTATATATTCTTTTTAGTGGCAAAATACGTAGACTGTGCCAGAAAGGAAAGTCAGCTATTATGTTATTCCCAAATAAAAATGAATTACTAAATGAAAGAACAGAAATTATGACTAAGTGTACCATACCATAAAATACCTATTAGGGTCATACAACCACTGATGAAAACGTTATAACTTCTAATTTTTAAAAATTGTGCATTCATAAAAAATCCACATTACATGAGTGTCCTTAAAAAAATAAAAAATAAAAACCCAGTAAAATCAGTTATTGTAAATTGCCTAAAGACAAGACATATGGTAAAAGCCTAAGTTGCATAATAACTCGTTTACAAATGAAATTATATATATATATATATATATATATAGGATTAATACAGAAAAGTTTGTCACCTAACTGAGCAGAGTGATGCCAATTTCGAAGTTTCTTGAAGGCACCACTATGATGTCCTCACTCAGGGTTTTTTTTTTTTTTCAATCTGTGGTGTGTGTATGTGTGTGTGTGTATATATATATATATATATATATATATATATATATATATATAAAATGTGCTATTACTTATAATAGTTTAATTTGATTAAGTGTATACAACATTAAAGAAAAAAACAACCAAGAATTTGGCTTAATTAACAAAAACTCATCAACTATCTTATTTGTATGCTTCTGAACAGAAATTATTAGTAAAATTACAGAGTATTTCATACTTTTTATTCCCTCAAATTTAAACTTATTTAGCTATGAAGAATTGGTTTTTATTTGTCAATAGTCCAAAAGAGCTACACAATGTATGAAAAGAGAGACTATGCAATATCTAAATGACAGAAAGTCATTTCTATTTTATAATATAGTCAGAGGAAATTAGATATTAAAAACATTATGTATTGTAGCATTATAATTTGATTTTAGTAATTTTTGTAGTATTATTTAAACTTTCATTTTGTGTCAATATCTAATATTTTTTATATTTATCTATACAAAAATAGAACTTTCCAACAGGTTAACATTAAAATACTTTTGCAGGTTTTGAAATATGAATCTATATCACTTCAATTTAGTAAATTAAATATCTTATGGAAGTAGGAAATTTAAATACTAATATATAAAAGAAATGCAATTTTTTTAAAATCTTGTAAATAATCACTATTCATAGTTTCTGCTTTTATAAAAATCATTTAAATTTAGATAAATGAAAGCAAAAATGTGTTTATCACATACTGCTGTTTCTTTTTTATAATTTAGCACTCTTATTAAATGTGTCATTTAGAAACATGAGTGTTAGGAATTTGTAAATGGTAAACTCAAAATAATATGCTAATATGTACTTTTCAATATTTTCTCCTGTTTTTGCTGTTCAAATTCCAAATAAAGATGATACACAATTAAAATAATCATTAAAACAAAAGTTTTAAAGAATCACTTTCCTGCTGTCAAAATATTCAAAAGTTAACGATTTTAAAATTTTTTTATGTAAATTTTAAAAATTTAATTTATAATTTAAAATAATCTTTTAAGTTAAATATATAATTTAGGAATTCAATTTTAATTTTCATATAAAAGTCACCCTAACTACATTTTAGTAAATTGATTGATTGTTACATTTGAAGGTCTATGAAAATTATAGTAAGTGCAAGCAACACTGATGAACAAAATACATTGAGTTTATGTCAGTAAGTCTAACCTGAAGTGCTCAAAGAGAAGATTTATGCCAGAGAAAGAAAACACAAAAGTATATTTTTAAAAAAGAAATCTTTAGCATGTTAAGAGAAATTAAAAAAAAATTTTTTAGAACATTTTTCTTTTAAGATGCCATGACTAAAAACTAATGAGTGCAGCATGCAAATCTGCGACCATGACAACATCCTCCATAAATTTTACTGTGCTGTTGCCTCCTGCCAGTTTTGGGTTTTCTTGTGTTAGGAAGGGCCAGTGTTCATACAATGGGAGCCAGTAATAGATACATGCATTGAAAATTAAAAGACAGTGGATTAAGACATCATTAGCTTGACATTAGTATGAAAGGATTTATCCTTGTGGATAAGATTTTTTTTTTTAAACATAAAAAGGTGTTTGGTTATAATACAAATGACATATTTTAAATGTGATTTATATCATTTTCTTGCAAAATAAGCAACAAATGCCTACATGAATATATAATTGCATTCGGTCAGGTATTTAGACAGTAAGTTTCCTAAGATGTTAATGAGCAGGATTTTTCAGTGATAACAATCTTAATATTTCTTTACTCTGTTATAGAGATCACAGTAGGTTCATAAGGTTTCTTCTATGAATTATGTTACCCTATCCTTACAGAAATACAAGCTGATACATTTAAAAATATAAAATTCTCGCTATTAATCAATTAAAAATACTCAAATTTGTGTGTGTGTGAAAATAATTTTTTTTTTCAAGATTATTCTTTCATAATTCTTTTTAAAAATTAAATAATTGATATGTTTATTTGCATCATTGCCCTAAAGTAGTGGTTGAAATTATTTCCACATTTGTCAGTTTTGTTTTCATTTATTATAAAAATGATGGATCGTCTTTGTAATAAAGTTGTCAGACTTTTTTTTCTTACAAATATTTTCCTATTCCTTTAAACATTTTAAAATCATATTCTAGTTTGTAAACATTTCTTTAAAAGAAATGATTTTTAAGACTATTTGAATCTGTTCATCTTGTCATTTAAACCAAATTAGAATCATTTTCAGTAAATCTTAAAGAAAATAAGCCATTAATTTTGAGTAAACTGATTTCATGAAAGTAATTGTACAATTGAATATCAATAAACATCAAAGGGAGTCTTTTATAAAGAAAAAGGGGCATTGGGAAGAAGGATTTCCTTTGTGCTTTTTTTATAGCTCACTTGAGTGAAATTTTATTGGGGATATACTGACATGGTTTTAGGTTAAACCAAAACAGCCCATGGCCAATTGTTTGGAGAATAACAACATGTTAATTCCAATCAGAAGTTAAAAGTTTGAGTAAAACAATGAAAGGAAGTGTATAAAAATTTAGTATATTCAATGCTGTGTAGAATCTTGGTAAACTCTCAGAATAAGATGAACCAAGAACACAAGAGAAGGAAGTAATTCATAATTGAAAAAAAAAAAACAAAAAACCATCTCTTCTTTTTCTTTAATGTCTTTTCCCACCTCCACTTCCTGATACAATTAAACTTACTTACAAGAATCAAGACATGTGAGTTGTCAGAAACCATCATCAGATCTAAATGAATAAAGTGAACAGCACAAGTGAATAGAATATACTGTCAATTTCTTTGTTTCTTGTGAAAAGATTTTTAAATGAAACCTTTTCCATTTTAGAGAGCAGAATTTTTATTTTTTTTATTTTTAGATTTACAACATTTCTATAAAATTATTTTCAGAATGTTCTGAAAAGTCAATGTCTTAAATTTAAGAAATAAAAAGTCATTAATTTTAATTTTTTCAATGTAAAGATATGCAATTTCATATACTGAAAATTTGTAAATAAAAAAAATGTTAATTAAAAATACAAATTTTTTAAACCTGAGAAATAAAAATCATTTTAAAAGCTCTTATTTCATTTGTAGTCAGATTTTTTAATATATTTATTAAAGAAAGTTTTAAAATTTTAAATGCTGAAAATGATAACTATTATAGAATTAAAAAAAAACAAACAATCAAACCATTTTTAATAGAAATAAACCCAAGATTACTTTTTAAACCTCAAAGTAGTATAACATTCTATACCAAGTTTAAAATATGTAAGAAAATTAAAAAAATATATTCTAAAATGGTTTAAAAATTAAAACTACTTACATATAAAAAAAGATAAGTAAAAGATTGATTTTACCCATGTGTGTGTGTGTGTGTGTGTGTGTATATATATATATATATATATATATATATATATATGAGAGAGAAAGAGAAAGAAAAATAACCCTTTCCTTTTCTTTTCTTTTAACTTAGTGAAGATTTAAGAAATGTGAACAAAACAGAATTGGGAGTGGTTTATGGAGCTGAGAGATAACCATATAGAAAGCAACCAATCATTTACAAAGCATCCATTGTCAAATAATACAAATTCTCTTAAAATAGATAAGGCTTGAAGAAGAAAAATACAAACTAATAATGTCCAATAGGGTCCTGTAGGTTAGGGACTGAAGGCAGCAATAGCAGAAATAAAAAGAGAGGAGGGGGATAAAGTGAATAAAAAGTGGGAGGCAATAGCAGCAGTTGTGGCGCAAGCAGCAAAAATAGAAACATTGGTTATTGGAAGTTGTCTTCAACAATTAGTTTTGCATTTCCAGATTTTTCCAGACTGGACCATTTTTTTTTTTTTTTTGCGGCCTTCTACTGTTTCTATTAAAGGTTACACTTGCACAGCTGTTTTTTTAGTTAAACATTCATGGTAGAAATTTAAGACTAGCATTTACCATTTTTAATCTTTTTTTAAAAACAAAACTTAAAAAATTGATTAAATTATTTTAAGAATATAATGGCTTGATGATTATGATATTGATTTAAATCTAATCCAAGGATTTAAGTGAAAATAAAAAAATTGGGAAATAGTGAATCAAATCATGGAAGAAAAAATTCATATATATTTAATATATCACTGTTGAAAAGACTGACCAATGTTAGACACTGAAATGACCATAGTGCACAAGGCAACAAACCTAGATGGTCAATATTTACATACAATATCATAAAATAAGTGAAATAGCATTTTTTAATTGATACTTTCATATTTCTGATGTTGAAGAATGCATTTAGCCATATTGAGATCAAAATGAATAAAAGCAAATGACAAAAATATTATAATAAAGGATTTTACAACATTTTATCTTTCAAACATTGATTAATAACAATTCAAAAAAAAAAAAAAAAAAAAAAATAACTTCACAACAAAGCTTTAACAAACCCAACCAATCAATCTTTGCATGATTTCAATTGCTGATTGTGAACACAAATTATTTTATAGAAATTTGTATGAAGTGTAATTACTTTAGTAAATATATTTAATATCTTCTAATTTTAACTTAGAGATTAAAGTTAATATTGATATATGTTTATTCATTTATCAATTCTTTAAAAGAATGTATGTGATAATATATTTAGAAACATGAACCACAGAAAATATTTGTCAAATATCAAGTAAATTTAAACAAATATCTACATATATAACTAGCAATGATAATGTGTACATTATTTAGCTCTGAAAGTTTAGTTTATTAAACATCCCAAACTATCAAGGGAACAAAAAAATCCTAAAAAACTAACCTTTTATAAAAGCAAGTATCTAAATCTAACTTGTGCAATTTGTCATACTAATTTAATTAATATTCTCAATTTTTATGAAATATTATTTGGTCAAGCATAGAATAGTGAAATCTATTTCTTTATAAAATTATAATTCTAAATACTCAAAGAAAAAAAAATGTTGCTGGCTTTGATTTATAAATATACATACAAAAAGGGCAATTTTGAACAGGTTTTCAAACAATTGTACAAATTTGGCTTAGAATGTATTCAAAATCATGTTTTTTTCCACTTTAAAATTTTGATAGATAAGATTTTAATATAACTTTTCACTTCAAAAACTAAATATTTCATTTACTTATAGTAAACCAAAACAGTCAGGCAAATATATAGTTTTTGTAAATGCCCACTAACTGCTTGGGAAATTCCTCTTTTGTCATCAATCAAATCAAAATCATTTTATTTACAAGCAAGCAAAGTATGAAGTAATGGTTAACAGTGCATAAGATAGAATTAACAGACTTCAATTCTGGCTGAGACGATATGTTTACTGGACCCAAATACTTTCGAAAAAGATGTGAATTCACTTCTCTCTATATGTCTACCCATTGCCAGGTGTCATAATAAAGATTGCCATAACACAATAGTTGATGCAGAGGAATGCAGACAGGTCAGAGATTCTTCTTTAGTGGTACCCTATCATTCAGTATTACTCGTTTCATAGTAGATGGGTACCAAAAACTCTAAAGAGACCATGGAAGATCCAGTATGTCATTTTGACAATCTCAAAGATAACTGCACAATATTCTGACACTTAGCAAGGAAACTTAACTCTACCTGATACTAGCTTACTTTTTACACCTTTAATTCACAAGTCCTCAAAATCTGATAAGAATGTAAATATTATTTGTTAATTCTTTGAATCAATGTCTATGTAAACATTCACATAATTTTCTGAGATGTGTCTAAATTTTGGGGATTAGAAACACTTGAGTAGGCTGGTAAAATTATATTGTGACATGATAATCAGAATTAGTAGGCAAGTAGTGTATAATTTGGGGGTGTGCAAGTACTGTAATTTTTAGTGTCTCAGAAAGAGAAATCAATGAACCAAGTTTGAATTCTGGTTGAGTTTGTTACATTCACTTTCATACAAACATCCTTAGGAAAGATATGAATCCATTTGACTAGAGGTTAAATAGAGTTAACTAGGCTCTCGTCTTGAGATGGTGACCACTCTAAGAAAAGAAAAAATTGAATTCAAAACTAACCTGAAGAAGGAATAGGCTCCATCTGATTATATTTGCCCTAGACATGCCACTAATTCTATGACTAATAGATTATGAGATACGTGATGTGTGTCAGAGAACTTTTAGTATATCTTGACAGATGTTAGTTATAAGTGGTTATACAAAGACAGAAAATTACATCTATCTTTAAAATAACTAACAATAATATATTTATCCCAATTCATATTTTTATTATGTGTATAAATCTAAATAAACTTTAAAAATATTTGCTTTAATTTTTTAAATACTGCAAAATTAATTTTACTGAAATTTTAAAATGTTTGTCTCGAAAAGGTAATGCAGAAAATCATTTGAGAATATTAACATGCAGAAATAATATCATGATAAATGCACAATTATAAGAAGATAAAGGACAAAATTCAGATCTCTCTCTTTTGTTGATAGCATTAAAACAGTTTTCATCAAGAATTAATATATGCATCCATGTTTGAGTCCATATTTCAAGAGCTTATCAATCTTACTTGAGTTATGTTTAAATCCTTGGAGTCATCAAAAAGAACTTGGCAAATCAAACCACTCTCACCAAGTTGAAAAGAAAATTTATAGAAAAAAAATAAAAAAGTTTATAATTAAGATTAAACAAAAAATAGGTGCAATGAACCAAGTAGTAGGAACAGTGTGGTATGGTGTGGATTATGATAGCAAAAACAAAAACCATGGAAATTTACCTGTAACAGGAATCAATTCCATTGAAGCCAAAAGATCTAAAAATTATTAAAATAATGTTAAAAACTGTTTCCCAGAAGAGAGAAATATTTAAGAGTAGAAGAACCAAGTTAAGAGAAAAGTAACATTGCAAGGGGGGTAAAGAGAGAAAAAGAAAATGAAAAAGCTAGAGTTAACTTCCACTCTACAGAAGTAAATAAAACAAATTATTATAAAAAGAAATATTTTCTGTGAATACAGTAAAAAGAAAGCTGAAGGCAAGTTGATAACTAACAGGTTTCATCAACAACTGTATGTGTTGAAAGTAAATCAAGTTGTAATTCTAATAGAATAATAATTCCAATTAGCTATGATTAATGCTAATATTACTAGTAAATAAAAGCTAATTAAACAGTGAATAAATAGAAATTGACAAATTTGTCATTAGAGTGAAATGGAGTAATTAAAAATATAGTTAACATATTGCCAGTTATTTTAAAATTTTATATCAATTTAATATTGTTCTTTAAAATTTACATGATGATACAAAAATTTATGTTCTTATTACTTTTTAAGGAACTATTTATTTATAGAACTCTTATCAATTTATTATTACTTGATATATCAGGCAAATGTTTATACCACTTGGAGAATGGAGTTCACAAGACAACTGATTTACTAAATTGGTCATTAAGTATGAGTGAGTTACTAGCAGTTTCAAGTTCAAACTCAAACTGGCAAGAAAAGGAATAAGAAAAAAACAAAAAAAACTCATGTAAACATATATACAATATTCTAATCATTTGGCCAGACACCAGGTAATATATTTTTACAAATACTAAATTGAATAGTATTAGTAGCAATAAAGTAATAAATGTTATTTGTAATGTACTCAATGGAGATCATAATTCCTGGGACACTTTACAAAGATACTTTGTGATGGGGTACATAAAAGAACTCCAAAGCAATAATAGAACAGAAATTATTGGCTGGGCAATTGCCAGAAAAGTTATATTTGACACAGCAAGCCCACTTTTCATACAGTTTGACATATATTACAAGTAGGTATGCCCCCCCACCCAAAAAAAAAAACAGCATAGTCTGATGGAAAATGCCTAAAATCTAAATAAAAACAAAGATTTCTTGGCAAAATGTTTGTTTATCATTAAGAGGATAGATCAAAGTATTTTTTAATTATTTAAAAATTTTTTTTTTAAATTGTTTTTAACAGGTTCATTTACTGGTAGTAAATCTTTTTTTCTTTCGTCAGTGGACATAAACTGATGCTAGAGTTTAGTAAGTCAAAACGTAATATAACGCAATGGCATTTTTTGACTGTGAAAGACACATTATTTTGGAAATTCTTGCAAAAATAAAATAATGGTTGGCTTTTGATGAAAGTTTCAGGACTTATTCGTAATTGACTGAAATCAGTTTCGAAATAATTATTTTTAGAAAATATTATTAAAAACTTTTTTCTTTTTTTTTTTTTTTTACATATGTTAACCCCCACCAATTAATTTCCAGGAATTGTTGAAAAATGCGACTAGGTCTCAACATATAGATAATTTTAATTAAATTCAGGAGTCATTGGGGAATGCTAATCAACTGTCTTTTTTTCTTCAAAACCTGCTCATTTTTTAAAAATCTGCTCCAAAATAGGAAAACAAAAATGTAATAAAACTATGCCATTTTTTATTTGGATAAACTTTTAATTACTTTTATAAACACAAATTAAAATGATATCATAGTCTGAATAGGAAAAAAAATTTTCCATTAATAATGAATTTTTTTTTTACAACTGTTTTCATTTTTATTATTTTTTTATTTTTTTTGTTAAGTAATTTCTAAAAAGTTTCATAATTTTTAAAAAAATTTCCTCCTTGGAGGTCTCTCAGATTTTTTGAAGTTAATGTGTGGCGAATATATTTACTAACCAAAAAATCTAAAAGCTTACTTTCAAAAAATTTCAGTATTTAAATAGTTTTAGGGGGCGCTCAGTTTCTCATACAACGTTATAATAAATCGATCCTCCATTTTGGAACCACTCATGTTGGGGTTACTTTGTTTTGTTTTTTTGGGGGCGAGTTGTTGCTCTTGTTTTTGTCTTTTTCAAGTTTTCTTCAGTTCTTACGATGGCATCTTCCTCGGAAACTCTAAGAATGGCTTTATTCAAAAATTTCGCAAAAGATTTAGTTGTTGAATATACGCAAGCAAAAAAAAGTTAATTGCACACAATTGATTTACTATAAGGTTGTATGACAAACTGAGCATCCCCCATCATTTAAATATTGAAATTTTTCCAAATTTTCTTTGTCAATTGGAAAATTTACGGTTTAATCAATTAGATTGCACTGAAAAAAGTAAAAAAAAAAAAATTGATAATCAACAAATTTACAGGTAGTGGTATGTCATACCGGTGAGTTGTTCCAAACTGGAGGATCGATTTATTATAACGTTGTATGAAAAACTGAGCCCCTGTCTATTTTCCAAATTTATTTTATCAATCGGAGAGTTTAGGGTGTAATCGATCAGATTGCACTGACAAAAATAACAAATTGAAAACAACAAATTTAAAAGGTGGTGGTAGTCTCCTTCAGGTTCACCAAAATCCATGTATAAACCTTTTATACCAAATTCATCTTTCATATTTTTGGCCCGCTACTGTAAATCATCAGTTGTCACCTCTGATAAGGTGTTGACAGCTGTGATAACAAGGCTACCATAATTGAGAAATGTTCTTTTGAAAAATTTCAAGCAGTAAGCAAGCCATTCTTGTTTCAAGGGAACTTCAGTTAAGTTTAAATTCATTAATTTGAATAAAATAATGTGTCAGCAAGATGTATTTTATTTTTGTAAGATTTTTTAAAACCGAGAATTGGCTATTGTTTATAATCGATGAAAAATGGTGGAAAGCTTGAAATTTAAAAAAATAAATTTTTTTTAACCTGAAAGTTTTTGATTCTGATCAATATAATTTCAGTTTGAAATACACCAGGGTATTTTGCTTAAATAGTAAATTTAATCTCTTGACTTTCAATTAAAGCTAAAATTATAGCTTCAAGAAAACCTTTTTATTTTTAAAAATTCAATTTAAATTGAGGTATCAAAAATTGAGTGGAGGTACCTTACAAGCTTACATATATTTTAAACTGAATATAAACCATATAAGACTTGTTTTAAGTTTGAGATGCTCACAGACTGGTGCAAATTCAAACTAGTTAGTTTTATATCAGTATAGCTGATCAGAACCCAAATCTTTAGATGTAGCACAACTTCCAATTCTTGGTATCTATCAATATTAATACTAGAAAAATTACAATTGCAGGAATGTAACAACTAAGTAACTTTCTTGTAACTCTGTATAAAAAAAATATAAAAGATTGTGTCCAACTTTTCTAACATAAAAGAGAATAATGGTACATTTTAACTGGTGACATATCATAAAACAAAATCCAGTGAGACTTTTTAAATCTATTTAAAATGACTTATTAGATAAGTGAAACTGTCTACAAACCTTTATTACCTTAATAACCATCATAAAAATATGTCACTGAGATAAGGAGTTCATATATAAACAAATAAAACTAATGTATATAGTCATCATTGATTCTCTAAGTGTATAATTAAATAAAACCTAGAATGAATTTTTTCTTTAACTTATTTAACCTCAAGCAATGCAATGAGGCCACAAAGATGCCAGCAGTTACCAAGAGTGTAAGAGAATGAGAAAACTTTAGTGAGGATAAAGGACAATAAAAGCAGGATTCAGAAAAACAGAAGATGGTATATTGCATTTCAATTTTTAAAGATTGTAACGCTAATTGCCATCTTCTGTTTTTCTGAGCATGTTCTTTTATTGTCCTTTCCCTTCACTAAATTTTCTTTTACTCTCAGTAACTCCTGGCATCTTAGTGACATAATTGTCCTGCATAAGTTGAAATGATTAAAATAAATAAATAATAATAATAAAAAAAATGAGAAAGTACTTTCTTTTGTTATCAATTCTTTGTTATACCATTAAAAACACAATTGTGAAATTCTTATAAGTTACTTATACAATTCTAGAATTTTGAATTTTCTTTTTAATATAAGAAATAAAAAATTAGATGAATCCATCTAAACCAGCAAATAAGATGGAATCTTAGAATTCCCAATTATTACATTATTCTATCCCTATAAATACAAAAATTTGTCAATAGTTTGTAATCTTTGGAAGAAGCTCACAAACTCGTAGATCATTTTTCTAATACTAGTAGAGCTTTCAAGCATACTACTAATATCAAGAAAACAGAAATCATTCACCAGCCACTCCTTAGTATAAAACAAAAGCAACCTGCTCACACAAGTTCCCAGGTTGATACTATGAAAGTTGATTGGAAGAACCTTAAGTACATGAAATCATTCACATATCTTAGTAGCAAGGTCAACACTAGAATTGCAAAAGCAACAAATGCATTCAGTAAACTCAGTCATTGCCTCAAGAACAAAAGGCGTATAAAACTTGATACAAAAATTCAGGTGTACATAGGCGGCCACTCATACATGAAATAAGGAGTTAATCTTCAATCAACTTGTAGTTTTTATGTTTGATAGCAGCCTGAGATAAAAGGAAAAAAATTAGAAAATTCACATGTGAATACCTTACAGATAATATTTTATATAATTCTTATTCCACTTGTTCTTAATATGTGAAAAGAATCTGAAGCTCTCAGTAAAAGATTATGGGCAAGTTATTTTTTCTTCATTAATACAGAATTTATCCATAATTTATTTTAAATGTCTTCTACATTCAAAAAGAAAAAAAATTACTTATTTAACCAAGTTTCTAATAATTATATATTTATGACTGATTTCATATCTTTAAACATCTTCAGATAAAAATATAATTTGAACTTAAATTTGCCCTTGCTAAATATCCTTGGATAATAAAATACTATCTTTCTTTTTTAATTTAAAAAGTAATTTTTGCCAATATTTTGATTTAGTTCACATTTAGACTGAATCTAAAACATTAAAAAAGTGTTTTATTGGCAAAATTAATAGTTTTGAAAATACATGAAATACCAACAAATTATTATAAAAAATGACTTTAAATTTACTAATATAAATAATTTATTTCTTTGCACTCACATACAACTTATGAAAAAAATTCAATATGGTTACTTGAAGAAATAAGCTAACTTTACTAATACATTCTTTGTTTTACATTTTTATTTTTCATTTGGGCTTTGCCTTTGGAATATGCCTTTTCCAGCCACAAATATCAAAAGACTAAGAAGAAGAAATATTTGTAATAAGTCTGAATTTACACAAAATAGCATTTAAAAATAAAAAAAAACAATACATGTAAGCCTTTGGAAAAGGACTACTGATCATCAGAAATATCAATAAACTGCTGCCTTTCAAGAGATTTTAAACTAAAAATAGTTAAAAATAAGTCAAAAATACAACATTTAAATTTACTACTTACTCATTATCATTATTTTATAAACCTTACTTCTGTCCTTTTCTGTTTTTGTACCTGAGAAATCCGACTGGAGTTAATACTGAAGTAGACAAGACTGCTTGCTATGATTTGATTCCAAGTGTTTCCTGATCCTGGGCTCAAGATCTCAGAAACATAAAATAAATAAATAAATAAAGGTTGACAAAGCAGCCCCTGGAAAACCTCTTCACTTTTAGTTGTATCTATGCTTAACACTAACTCTTGAAAAAGAACACAATTCAACAATTTAAAGACAAGAACAGATTGATAAGTCTGCAGCCTGACAGTTATTAGCTCAATTTGAATCCCAAATTTTCAGTGTACAGTGTCAGGTAATTGAGAACATATTATACAGATATTTAATAGAGAAAAATTCAATATATATAAAAAAAAAAAAAAAAAAAAAAGTCATGTTTAGAAAAAGGTTATTTAATAAGATTATTGAATAAAACTATGGTCTCAACGGGGCCTTGGAAGGGATTGCAGATGGTTCTCATTCATGCTGGCCATCATGTTCCCAATGGTAATATTGTCAAGCCTTTTGTTAACCTCCCTATCAATGATGTTTCAAACATAGCAACTGAAGAGATTCAAATCAAAGTAACCTAAGTCACATTTTGTTGGGTGACATGAAATATCCTGCTGGAATATATATAGCTTCCTCTGGATCACCCCTAGACCAAGAGCTTCACTACCATGTCCAGCACATCAATTTAGATGGTGGCATTAATTCTGAAGTTTATGAGAAGAAAATATCAAATTTCCAGGCAGTAGTGGTATCCTGAAATTTTTTTGAAAGTACAGTGGTATTCCTGACATCTTGGATTTTGGTACCACATCCTGGTCAGACATTACCTTCTCTCTCCTTACCATGTACAACTTGGACATGCTGGACCAATTCAGCCATCATATATCTGATAACTTGGAATATTTATTTTAGCTACAAATTATACATCCCTACCAAATAGCTTATTACAATGAATATGAAGGACCTGGCCACATTCAAGAAGCTGACTATATCTGAATTACTGTGGCTGGTGGCTAGTATCATGAGCAGTGTGTCTTTTTCATTTCATGTTAATGCTCTTGATATGTCTAAATGATGAATGTGAAAGTTAAAATTTAGCATGTGCTGTGTAACATGGAACTAGGTCATCGTTCAACTATAGCCTGTGAAAAGAATGTTCTCAAATACATAGCACATCCTGTATAATGTTTGATCTATGTGATCTTTGGAGAAGCAATGGATTAAGTGCATTGACAAGAAAGGAGACTATGTAGAAAAATAAAAATTTGTTACATAAATTTTCTTTTTCATCATTAGGCTACAAACTTATTGATTTAACTACATATATGAAACAACAAAAATGGATAAAAATTTTGAATGTATACATTTTGAATAACTTTGTGCGTTCTGATGTTTTAAAAATGTGTACACAAATTTGATTTTTTGAAATTTAAACTCTTCCATTGTAAGATGGAGTTAATTTATCCAATTTGACCTTATTACTGGAAAGTATTTTTATGGAATAATTTAAATTTATTTTTAATTCATGAAAAGGATAAAAAAAATTCTTTTTTTAAATTAATAAAAATCTTCTGAGAGAATTTCAATAGATATTATGTCCACTCATTAAATTATGTAAGCTATTGTCAACTCAATCTTGAAACAACAGTTATATACAAATTCTCCTGGATTATTATCCTGAATATCTACCCAAATAGACATTTACATGGTAATAATGACAAGGCAATAATTAAAAGGTATACAATCACAAACTTCTTTCTAAAGAATTTAGAAATATAGTCAGAACTTTACTGACCAAGAATATTGAACAAGGAGGGAAATATTCATAATGTATATCTTATATGAAAACTTGGGTAGCAGTTCATCATAGCTGGATGGTGGGATGCTTGAATTAAAACTGGAGGGAAAGGGGATTGATGAACACTTGAAAAATGTTGAAATTACATTTTTATTATTTGCAAAATATCAGTAAAATCAATAAACCAAAAAAAAAAAAAATCTAAAACAAATAAGGAAAACATTTATATAGATATACAAGTACATATATAAACATAAAAACAAAAATAAAAAAAAAATTAAATTAACAAGGAGAAAACATTCAAAACCTACCGTGGAGACAGAGCAAGGGGTTCTAGATGAGGCTTGCCATCAGCAGGAGCAGAGTTCTTGTGGAAGTGGTAAGCATTGGCTGCAGAATTTGATGAAGTTGATGAGGTTGCTTCTGTTTGCTTTGCCTTCAGTCTCCGTTCAATCATGAGATAATAGGTGGCAGCAATGTGGTCATAAGCATCTTTGTCAAGAGACCTAAATACAGTGAAAGATGAAAAATTAAGTAAAAAGAAATTCAATAAAAATAACCACAAATATCAAAAGAGAAGGTCAATTTAATTTCAATGGAAACTTACTTAGAAATAAAGTTTCTTTTTAAAGTTGCTTATAACTTGAAGAATTTTTATCTGTTCTATCTAGCAGAGAAATATTTAGCGTTTTTATGCTTTTTTTTCTTTTAATTATTTCATCCCAAACAAAGTTACATTGCCACTAAAACACAAAGGGTTAGATAGAGTGAAAGTGAAAGAGAATAAGAAGACTGAGAATAGAGGAGGATTGCACAAAGAGCAAATAAAAGAACATGCTTTGGAAAGACAGAAAAATGGTGATGTTGCATTTAGATATTTGAAGATTGTAGATATCAGAGTGGATGTGCATTGTAGTGCAGTGGATATTGGCTCAGAGAAAGAAATTAAGAAATTGGAGAGCTGAGTTTAAATTCAAGTTGAATTTGTTGCATTCACTTACATGCAAATACCCTCAGGGAAAGTATTAATCTGTTGCTTCTCCCTCCAGCTATGGGTTAAATAGAGCAGATTGAGTTCTATAGCCTTGGTTTGTAACCAGTCTATTGCAGAAAGTAATAACAACCTACTGCAGGAAAATCTTCTGCCCAGTCAGTCATGTCTTTTTCAAGACTGTATCACATACAGTACTTAACTGAGTTATTAGAAAAGCAAAAAATCAGAAGCAAGTTCCACATATGGGAAGTACAAGGAAAGAAACTCTTAGAGTAGAAGCGGTGGCTGCATTTATCTAGTTTAACAGTCCTTATGTCACTTTATTAATAAATCACTAAAAGATTTATCTTAACTCTCATTATATAGTTAGATATGTTAATACATGATCAAATAAAGGATAGCTTATATTTTAATACAAGAATATTTTACCTCTCATTTATATGTAAAACTAAAATAAGCATTCACAAAGTACACAATAGAAGTTTTATTTGTGGCACTACAAACTAACCAAATTTGAATATGTTGAACTGGTTACATGAACATATTGCATTGTTTCCATGTAACATTATTTTCTGGCATTTGTGGTAAAGTTGATGCAGACAAAATGAAGGTAAATACATGGAACTTAAGAGAAAATTGGTTATTTTGCAGCTCAGATATAAGATGTAAACAGATTCTTCCTCGTAACAGATATTCAAGCCAGACTTCAATAATCTGGAGTCCTATGTTACAATGGTTTCAAAATGAGAAGTTCAATATCATTAAACCAGCACTTTTCTACAGCATACTTTCTTCAGAAGAAATCTACTAAACTTAGGAGAATTATGCTAATGCATACCAAAGATATAACATTTATAGATATAAACAGTGTGGCTATAGAAAAGAAACATTACATCAAGTGAACTTCAGACCATATCAGATCACTTGAGATATAAAATTGACAGAAATCAATATTGCATTGTGACTATGTCCAGTGACATTGCCAATATTGAGCACTTTTTCCTCATAAATATGACATATTTTAAACTATATATATATATATTTGCCATTTGTAAACAAGTTATTACGCGACTTGGGTTTCTATCAAGAGTGGTGTCTTCAGGTAATTTTCCATAACTCATGGTAGAAGCCTAGGTCGTGTAATAACTCATTTACAAATGGAAAATAAAAGTTCTATAATTGCATTGAACACTTTTTAATACAATGTGCGCTGGTCTAATTTTAAAACAAGAAACTAAGTAATTTAACAATATATATATAATTCCAGGTGAAGAGGACTCAAAGTTTTTTTTATTTTGAGTGCTCTGGCATTTATTTTATTATAAACAGTGCTCAATATAAGTATTATAGAGCTTAATATAATTATATAGTTATGTATCAATTGTACATTGTGACATGGAAATTTCTATGTTTTTAGATAGAATCTTTTCATCAGGCAATGCTGATGTAGTTGTGTAGATGATTTACATTTAAATGACAAAACCTTTGGTTTGCTGTGAATGCATGTGGATGTTTTTTGTGGCTAATCACAATGGAGATTCACTTTGGGATTTGACTCCAAAAAGTTGGTTAGTATGTATTCTTAAATAAAGGCTTCAGTTCATTATATATATATTACTTTGTGCATCCCGAAATACAGAGATCAAACCTTGCCTTGCTGATGCTTGCATCTTTGGTTGCTTTGGATGGCTTTCAACTGCTGCGGTCCACTCAGCTGACAGCCGATTTGACTCTGGAGTGAAGTGGTGGAACTATGTTTCATCCATCATCACATATTTATGTATAAACTCCTTGTTGTTGCATTGAAACAGTTACAGACAATGCTCTGAATCATTGATGCATTGTTGTTTTTGATTGATTGTAAGCAAATATGACACCCACTTTGAACACAGCTTTCTCATTGACAAATATTCATGCAAAATGATGAATACACTGCCTGTTGATATGTTCAGCTCCTCTGATATCTCACGCAACTTCAATTTATGATTGGCCAAACGAGTTTGCAGATGTTTTTGGTGTTTTCTGGGACAGCTGCTGATTTTGGGCAACCTGAGCATTCAGCAACATTTGTATCTGTATGACCGTGTTTGATGTCAGCATACCACTTTTTAACCATTCTTTTTTATGTAGCAGAGTCCAAATAACACTTATCAAGCCATTGCTTTGCTGGAGCAGTATTTTTTCCTATTAGAAAGCAACGCTTTATCAACACACAAAATTCAGATTTTTCCATTGTTTTGAAAATTAGCAACAGTAGCGTCACTTAAATAACTGTAATTTGTAAACTAATAATCTGATTAGGCCCAAATTTTGTTACGTACCATTTGAAGGTTAGTACTTCATAAAAATCATATTGATTTTTTATTAGTGGCACCATTTACATGTCAGGCCCGAGACTTATTGAGTGATGTGTTATTAGCAGGGAATAAGACTGGTTTGATGTTGGTTGCTATAAACCTGAAAAGTTATTTTTTTTTTTTTGCATATTCACCAATAATCTGATAAGAATCTTTGTAGATTGTTGGTGGAAAGCATAAAGCAGCTGATGTTGAACAAGAGGTTTTAGAGAATTCATTTAAAATTTAATAAATTACTTTTCAAATTAAATTTGTTCTGTTGTCTTGGAGCTGTAGTTTTAATAAAAAAAACAAACAAAAAAAACAGTATATAGTTGTTTCAAAGTTAACTCCTGAATTTTAATAAAGAAATTATGACTTAATATACATTATATACAGCTTGACTAATTTTTGTGGGTAATGGAATAGTAAATTAGCACCATATCTAGGGACTTCAATATACAGCAATGATTAGCAAGTTTATATAGATAAGTTTGATCCTCACTAGATGCCCAAAACTTGTGGTCTTGTATCATACTAAGCTAAGTTTAGTCAACAACAAAAAAAGTACCATAATTTTTATTGATTTACAATCATAAGCATATTGCAAGAAATTTTAGTTAAAATTCTCCTTCATGGTTACAAGTCCTATGACTCATTAAGGTTGTAGAAGCAACATGTGGATATGTCTAGGACAAGACAGCTTGATTACATCCATCCATTTTCAGGCTGGATTTTGAATTCAGAGATTTCCTCCTTCTAGAGTAGTTGCAAACCAAGGATAGAGAACCTGGTCTGTCTTACTATTTAACCCAAATCTAAGGGAAAAAAGGAAAAAGATTGATACCTTTTCCAACAGCAATTATGCAAAAGTTAATGTAATGACTTCAATTGGAATTGGAATTTGGCATGCTAATCTCACATTCTGCTATGTTACACACCTATCCATAATTGTCCTTATATTCTATAAACTGAAGAGTGGTGAGTATAAACCCTGAATACCAAGGGTAAAATGCATATCAGTTATTATTTCAGCAGCTTATGTTGAAATGTGAGAAATTTCAGTCAAATTACTTTGATTTTCTATTTCAATGCTTTCTTCCATAACTGGTGAACAGCTGTTTCTAGTTCTGTTCATTATGAATGGATTTTAACCTCAAAACTATTACCCATGTATTGGATGACCTAATTTTTTTTCTTCAGAATGAAATTTTCAAATTTAAACTATGGTGGTTATAATCAGATGAAGAAAACTTGAGGAAATTGACTGATACTTTGATGCCAAAAATGTTTCCTTTAAAAGTGTGTGTGTGTGTGTGTGTGTGTGTGTGTGTGTATGAATGAGAGAGACAATATGGTGTTCAGCTTACACAGATATTTCCTCCTTGGTAGCCATTCTACCTTCAATCATTCGTTCAACGACATAAGTATGATCTTCTGAGGAAACAAGGCCTTTAGAAATTAGAGGTAGGCTGGTAGCACTATCTGGAACATCACCCATCTGCAGCCAGTCATGATTCATTATTTCTTCTAGGCCTGCACGCTGGTTGGGTTCACGAATCAACATCCGAGAAATCAAACTGAAGAGAGAGGAGAAAAAAAAGGAAATTACATGAGATAATGCAAGAAATCAGGCAAATAATAAATTATAAGTCATGCAATTACATTAACCACTTGGAACTGGCTGATATTTTACAAGAAACTGCTGAAAATAGATAAATAAGAAAATTCCAGTTCCCAAGTTGCTATACAAGAGTATATGAAGCTCACTTTACAGTGCAAATTAAAACAATTAAAACATTAACAATAAGGAGAATTATGCATATTTTATCAACCCTCTCATCCCTATTAAATAAAGTCTAAGGGAGGTAAATCATCAATGCTTCTGTATTTATATTACAGTTGCTAGATTGGGCTTAAATTGAAGTCCATTACTATTAAATTTAAAATTTTGCTACTTGCAACTTTTCAGGTTACTTTTAAGTAAGCAGGTTTAATTTGGGTTACTAAGGAGGAGAAAGTTCATTCAGAATTTAGTGGTATTGGGCTTTCAAATATCAGCCAATTTGTTACTTGTAGCTTAATTCCCGTTCCAAATTCCTTTTAAAATACAAATCCTTTTGGTCACCACTAATCCAGTTAATAAGGTTGTAAAAGAAACTTTATGTTTAGATATGAAATTTTAAAAGAAAGGAAATAAGAAAATAAAGTCTGCAAAGCTTTGTAATTTTTAAACTTACAAATATCAAACTACAAATAACTTTACAACTCCAGTAGGTTTACAAAAACAGAGCAATCGTTCAGTTGCCCAATGTTTTTATTCAAAGAATCCATGAATAATATAATTTATGTCATAGACAACTTATTGAATTAATGAGGTAATCCAATTACAGTGTTTTCATATCTATAATCTAATTGCATCTATGATGGCAACAATTTCCTGTTTTGCTTGCAACAATCATTTTCTAACTACCAATAATACAATCATCAAAACTTACTCTTTAATCAATCAACTATTCTCGATAAACAAATATTCTCAGCCTGTTTCACTAAGATTAACTAATCTTCTATGCTACTCATTCATTACTATTAGTTAAAAATAAATTTAACTCAAAGACCAGAGTTGCAAAAAGTAATATCGGTCATAGCTTTCATCTAGAACTTACAATTTTGAGATCCATTTTCCATCATACATTGGTAATATGACAAAACAAGTCATCTTTCAACTGCTTAGATGAAACATTGTTAATTATTACCAATCGTTTAATCTTATTTATTTTATCTCATTTCTGTTGCTTTTTTATGGAAAATATCAGGTTGTAATTCTAGAGCCATTAAGTAAGCAACATGAATCTGAATTAAAATATAAGAATCTGGTGTGATTTGAACTCATATTCCTTATCTTTGTGTTTTTTTAAAAATTTCTACTCTATGCTACATATACCATGGTCAAAATATAAAAAAATCAAGAGGGGAAGAAATAATAGTCAAAGGTTATTAATAAAAATATGGTTGACTGAAAAGTTCATAGGCCGACTTCCATAGAATGTAACCAAGTAATATTTATTTTTCAATATCCCATTGTTGAAGGAGTTTTCATTCTGTTGGTCAAAAAGTCATCAACAGCAGATATATCACCACTGTGGTACTGGTTACTAATTGGTTTCATGTTAGGGAACAGATGACAGTCAAATGAGGCCAAATCAGAAAAATAGAGAGAGTGATCAACCAGTTCAAAGCACAGCAACCATTGAAACCAAACACTTGTGTGCTGGAGCATTGTCTTGAATAAAATAGACTCCTTTCAGCAGTTTTTCTGGGTGTTTGATCTGGATCTGCCTCAAACAATGTCAATTTTTCCTGTGGTGAGATCAGTCTTGCACACTTTTAATCAGATATCAGAAAACTGAGCAGAAAACTTCATTACTTCAAATTTATCATGCAAAATATTCTTAACTTTCTAATTGGATATGCTAATAGTACTGGCTATTTAATTCATAGTCAGTCACTTGTCATCCATCACCATGTGGTGAACACAATGTTTCCTTGATGGTGGCAGTTGCAGGATTCCAGACCTTTGGTTATTTTCAAGACTCTCCCTTCTCTTCTTAAATTCAGTTGCTCACTTTTGCTCTGTCGATAAAGTTGAGGTGTCAATTCATAATGTAGCAACCATGTCAACATAAATGTCCTTGGCAGACTAAACCTTTTTTTTTGTAGCTACTTGATAATACTGGGAAGCAAAATATTATCCATTTTCAAGAAAAGTCATTATTAGTCACTTTTGAAGTTTTCTTTGAACAGTCCAATGTCAGTTTACTTGGAAAGAAACAATGCAGTTATTAATAAGAAGAGTTGAAATTAATGCATGCAAGAATTCACAGCTCTAGCATCATTCCTTCATAGTCAGCTTATGAACTTTTCAGCCTACTCTTGTAAACATTTTTTTGTTTTATTTTCACATTTTAGATATAGTGCTTATTTGCAAGCATTTATGTAATCTGTGCATCAAATTTATTAAGTTGATCATCTTGGTGAATATTTACAATCAGTATTTTAACATTATTTCATGTATTTATAGGTTATTTTTAACACTATGTGGGTTATTTACAGTGCTTATCTTTTAAAGATGCAGTTATAACAAATCTGACATATAAAATTATTAATTGATTTTTATGTCATTTTCTTTGTTTAATTTACTTGACTCATTTAAATAATTTCAGATTACATAAGATTATATGAAGGATTGGACAGATTTTATTTTTATAGAAAATAGAGACTACAAATATATACACTGAAAATATAAAAGTTGCATAGACTTGTTTTAACTTCAGTAAAAAACATTAGGAAATATAAATTTTATCTGATTTGGTAATGTCCTGTTTGCTAACATAATACTACAGAATATGTCTTCAAGCTGAGGAGAGAGAGGGTGTATGAAAATAATGTTGCAATATGCCTTTTAAACAATGAGCTATTATAGAATTTCTTGAAGCAGAGAAGGAACCAGTAACAAATGTTCACACACACACAAAAAAACCCCAAAAAAACAAAAAACAAAACAAATAATGTTAGTCTTTATCTTGGTATTGATCCAAATCCTGTTTATAGAGAAAAGAGTGAGTGATAAAAAAATTATTAAAGTTGCTGTGAATGCAGAAATACATTGTGGTGCAAGAGAATAAAGTTCTTGTCAAAAATAAGCCTTGGATTACTTGAAGAAAAAAATCAGTGTGCAAATCACTATTATCTGAGGAATTTACTCAAAAGAATCCTATAATGGCAGCAATAAAAATTTTGCTAAGAACATTTCAAATAGCACATTACTTTTATTTTTCTTCTCTGTAGATACAATTTATAGATATTTACTACAGTTGAGCTTAGTCCGGGATAAGGTCACATTTGTGAGAAGTGAACTCATTAATAATGGTCTGTGAAATTAAAAGAATTCTTTTGTTGATCTTTATTATTACATTATAACAGTTCCAGTTTTTGACCATGTTAAACTGTGAAACCAGAAAATATCTAAAGAGATTTAAACTTACATTCTCTAGCTTAAGAACTTTTTCTTACATGGAGAACATTTCAGCTATAATTTTTTTTATTTTTTTATCATCATCATTTTCATCTTATAGCTCATCTGTCACAACATCCTATATTGATTGCTTATTCTAATTTCACTGTTTACTTAAATAGCCAATGATTGTATCAGTTAACAATAGAGTGAAAAAAAAAAAAAGCTAATGATTAAATATTGTTGGCAATACAGCCAAAGGACGGGGAAAATAATTATGCATAACAAAACAAAAACCGTGTTTTAAAAATCTGTGTTTGCTAGAAACTGTTTTATATATTAAAGAAAATTATATATAATAGTAATTCTGTTTATTGTTACGCACTCTCCTGTATTGTTATGAGACTTTTGATTATTTAGTGAAAAGCTACTCACATGATGACTGACAAAGCTTCATCTGTTTCTTATATATATAGATATATATCCCGTGATTAGTGAGGCTAATGTGTACATTAAGCCATGCACTAATAGCAAACCCATTTACTGAATATAAACAAAATTGAGCAAACAAAATAGCCATTTTCAATTTTTAATTGATCCAAAACTATAAAAAAAAAATTAAAAAATAAATAAATAAAAAATAAGCAATTTTTAATTACTATGGTTAAACTGAAGAATGTTTTATCATACCAACTGAGTATGCATGCATTCATCAAATATTGGTATAAAAATTTTAATACACTAACCAAAAACATGTTAATCGAGAGATTCTTTATATATATATATATATATATATATATATATATACACACACACACACACACACACAGAGGGTGGGATGGATAAATTGTCTAAATTAAAGAAAAATGGAAACAGTGAAATTTTATTTTAACATATAGTTACCAAAATTACACAAAAATACCTTGAAATACCAAAGAGTAAATTTATTCAATAAAATCGACATTGACGTAACACATGTCCTCCAGGCAACTTCAGAAACTCTTGCAATTCTTCTTGGTGGTTTCCTTGTTTAAGTTGGTGAATGCTGCCATAATTCTCACCTTCAGTTCATCTTTGCTGTTACAATAAGTTTTGTTAGTTATTCCCACAACTGCTCCCCACACATAATAATGAAGAGGGTTACAGTCTGGAGAGTTAGGTGGTCAGATGTAAGGGTTGATATGGTCACAGAAATTGTCTGACAGCCATGATTGGGTTCTCCTGTTTGGGTGGCATGGAGTCCTGTTGCTAGATATAGGGTCTTCCAGCAGCGATCTTTTTGACCCAGGGTAGCACTATCTCTTCTAAGGCCCTCACAAATAAATTCAGGAGTTCTTTTCTTATCAGAATGAGTTTTCCAAGGTGCAGTACCTTTGTAATCACCATTCAACTCTTTCTGAATCCTCTGCAATGTCCTCACATTGACACCCAAAAACTCTGAAAAGTCCATATTAGAAGTTCCAGCATAAATGCTAAGTAGAACAGCATGCCGTTTCCAAATTTCTGGCAAAATGAATTGTGCCATAGTGCTCTTTTTCTAACAGATGTGCCCAACTGATCCTACTATAATGTGCAGTTGACAAAATAAAAAACAATGCACATGCACAAAATTAAAAATATAAAATGGTAACAATTTACCCATCATTTTATATATAGAGATACAATCAGATTACAGTGTAACAATTTTTTTTTTTTTTTGTCTTTGGTGTTATTTTCTAAGCTCAACAGTTCAGTTTACTCCTAGCTGTCCAAATACAGACAAAGCATTGTTAATGGATACATTCATCACAGAAGTTGTAAGCATCTGGCAGATGTATTATGCTATGCCTGTGACAAATTTATCAAGACAAGAATGAAAAAGTACTCTGTGGCAAAATCTGCTAAAGTGTCTGAGGCCAACAAGACATATTTCAGTATACCTGTCTGGAGGATCAAGGCAAACACTGGGCACTTCATTTCATTAGAAAACTCTGCAAAACAAATTCTAGAAGATATGATGGAAAGTTTTGCTTGCTTGGATAGTAGAAATTTAAAGTGTAAAAATTCTGGGATTTCATTTTTAATTTAAATAGATTCCAAAAATTGCGCATTAGTATCTGCAGTATCATGGATGTTTTCTGTGCAGGGTCACTGGAAAGAGACATAAAAATATAGAATTTTAGAAATCTTCAGTGTTCAAGATTCCATATTTTTGTGGCATTTGCTATATTATTTGGGGTCCAAAGTCAGGACTTTACATATCCAGTGCATGATTTTTACAAATTTCAAGTATTGTTAATTTTTTAGAATCTTTCAATAACACTAGGTGAAATATATATATATATTTTTTTTTTTCTCTATGAGATTCACAATCCCATAAATTTGAAGGGAACCAACTGACCACTCAATTGCTTCTGCATGGTGGAGCCATCCAAATGTTGAGCTGGAAAGAATGCACCTGCTATCATCCCTGTTCTTTTGTTATCCATCACTCCTGTGCCACTCTGCCCTGAGTTTCCTGTACTCACTCTTCCAAAGAGAGAACAGCTGTCTTTAGAAGAGAACAGTAATTCAGAAGAGGATTAAGTTATTGATTGGATTACAGAGGTGCAATTGGGGAGATAAATCCATATTAACCCAACCAAAAAAACTCAAGGACTTGATCAGAAATCTTGGTTTTACAAATGTCCAATGATGTGGAGATTCAAGCAGTGGAATATCTTAGATGAAAGGTCAGAGAAAGTTTTTCAAGCTTTTTCAATTGGAATTGTCTGAAACTCAAGTAAGTGGCAACTTTTCACTGACAGCTTATCCAGGAGCCTCAAAGCCATGCTACTTCATAACTGAAACATGTATCTGTCTCTTCCCTTTGCTCACTTGGTACAGCTCAAAGAATAAAAATGCCAATATCTTTCTAGATACATTGAAATATGAATAGTACAGTTGAGAGGTTATCAGGAACTCCAAAATAGTGGCCTTCCTAATGGGCCTTCGAGGTGGTTTTACCAAGTTTCCATGTTATCTTTGCTCTTGGCACAGCAGGAATACTGTGACATACTACCAAAGGCAAGACTGGCCACAGTAAAATGAGTTTAGTGTGAGAGAAACACTGTCAAGTGGGAGCAACTGTTGAACCCCTAGAAAGTATTGTTTCCTCCACTCAAAATTCAACTCAAACTTGAGACTTTGAAACAACTTGTCACAGTTCTAGATAAGGAGTCTGCAGCCTTCAAATACCTTAAAGACTTCTTTTTTAAGCTGTCACTGACAAAAGTCAAACACTGTTTTTGTTGTATCACAAAGAAAATCATTAAGTGCAAGGAACTTCCCAAGCTCATGGAGAAAGCAGCATGGAACAGCTTTGTCACAGTGATTCAGGTTTTCCTTGGAAATCACAAGGTTGAAAACTATGTAGATGTTGTTGAGACCCTGGTGAATAACTATAGCAAAATAGGCTACAGGTTTTCCTTCAAAGTTCATATCCTTGATGCTCAGTTTGATAAATTCAAGGAAAACATGAGGAAAGTGAGCACTTTCAGAATATACTGGAGTTAAAATGCTGCTACTAAGGATCATATACTGAAAACATGGAAGATTATATTTGATTCATGAAAGTAATTTAAAGTATAAGTGTAAATTGTGAAAAACTACTCACTTCTAAATATTTTGTGTTCTCACTTGCATAATCTTAGAATAAATAAATGCTACTTTTGAATCATACATCATTTTCTCTCACAGTCAGTTAAGTGCTGTACATGATACACGCTTAGGTGAACATGTCTCTTTCAATCCATGATTGGCTAGGCAGGTTTTCCCCATAGTAGGTTGCTATTTCTTTCTGTGGTAGACTAGTTGCCAACTAAGGCTAAAAAAACTGATATGTCCTGCTATTCAACCCATAGTTGGAAGAAGAAGAGATGGATTAATACTTTTTTCAAGAGTATTTGCACATAAATGAATGTAACAAATTCAACTGTAAGTTCAAATTCAGCTCATTGATTTCTCATTCTGAACCAATATCCATTGCACCACAACATACATTTTCCCAATGGGAATAGGTAAATATCAGAAATATCATTATCCTGGTCACAAAAGCAAATTTTAAAGGAAATATTAACATTTTTTCATAACTTCTAGGCATAAACAAATGGAAATAATAGTTGCTACTCACTGACAAAATATATAACCTAGGTATAAACAGATTATATATTATAGACACAATCAGATTATATTCACTGGATGACCTATTAATAAAATCCTCTACTCAATTTTATATATCATAATATATCATAAAGTTTTAAATTTGTAACTACAATTTCTGTGTGCATGAAAACCATTGTTGCATCCAAAAGTAAGGAATTATATATATATATATATATATATATATATATACACACACACACACAAGTTAAATTATGGACCAGAATCTAACAAAATGAATAGAATAAGTAAAGAACAAGTACGAAAAAGTGTCTTTAATCTAACACGTT